>JAQQAF010000003.1:3600000-4200000 GCA_029747655.1 Ensete ventricosum
TCTATAATTGTGATAAATGATTTTTAAGATGCCTTCACGAGGATTGTCAAGTCACCTCATGTAACGTGTAATATATAGGCAAATGTTTAAAATCTATGCATCAAAGGGAAAAAAATAGTTAACTCCTCGAGCTAAAATAAAGAAGGAAACAATATCCCTGAGACAAGTGAACATCCGAAACATGTGACATAACATTCCCCATCGAATTAAGTAATGCAAAAGTGGCATGCCAAAGAATCATGATTCTCCATAATATCACAATACATGGTTAAAAACATTTGAATCAACTAAATTCATCATGGAAAATAAAGGGGTCAGTACGGTTTGCCCTAGACCAATAATTTCACCGTCAGCTTAGGCACTTAAAGTAGAAAAGAGACACTTCTCAATAATTTTGCATATGAGCAAAAATACACGCAAGAACAAAATGAGGCTTTAGGCACTAGGAATAACAAGACTAGCAAATAGATTTGCAAGATATAGGATGAAACATGCAAATTTAGATATTGAATAAGTTCACTCACATCATCTCGAAGACTGTCACCTATCATCATGACTTGACTTGCAGGAACACCCCAAACTGAACATATATGCAACAACGGAGCTGGGTCTGGCTTATAAGGACGAAATTCCCTACTTAGTGCTGGGATGAATTCCATCTACAAACATAGCAAATTTGTAACATAATTCTAAAAATAAATTGCAACTTAAACTAGAGGAAACAAATTAAACAACAATAACAAACCCCGAAACCAACTATCTGGAAACAGTATGATACATATAAATATATCAATAAGTTAAGAAAAAGCATAATCAGCTCCCTAAAAGACATTAAGTAACAATCATAAATAAATAACTACACCCAAAGACAAATTGCACCCAACTTTGTCAAAAACATCAACAAAAGACCAGTTAACTTCTAGTTGTCAAAACCCCGGCCCACTTTTACCAAATTCTCAAACCTGAAAACCTAGAAGGATAAGTATAAGAATACATCTCTTTCGCTTCATGATAATTCCTCCACTGATGGTAGTGAAGATCTAAAATGGCTAGTCATTCAAAGGCATTGCCACTTCTATTGCATCCCCAATATTACAGCTTTGATTTTGTCAACTTTATGGTTTGTGCAAATGGCTTTGTCTCCACATTAGCAGTAGCTTTATTGCTCCATCAGAGTGACTATGAACTCTGGAACTTTGTTGGTGTCTGTTGAAGTCCCACCATGGGTGAAATTGGTCAACTTTTATGGTCATTAAGGAAGCAGAAGGGAACATCAAGAAAGCAAAAATGAGAAAAAAAAAAAGAAAAAGGATAGCAAGAAGCAGCTGGCAAGGTGACCATGAATCGACCAACAATTAAAGTTTCAGTTATACCAGACAGTATGTGCCAATTTTATGGTCCGATAACTGACCGGCATAAAAAGGGGACAACATCACCCAAATCGGTCTGGAACCAAGCTTATAGCCTGCTAAGTCTACCATGTCAAGCTTTCTAGGTGATAAGCTAACAGTGGATGAGTAGTACTAGATAGTAAGCCTCCTACTACATGGTACCAGCCATAGCTTATATCAATCCTGTTCCTTTTTTCCTCTTCTTTTTCTTCTCTTTTCTCGTTGTTAATTCTTCTCCTTCCGCTACTCTTATGCATCATTGCTTTGTTAGAACCCTAACTCCTCTATCTCTTTCTCTCTAGATGTAATGGTTTGATTGATAGCACTGATATTATATATAACGGTTGATAATTCTAAGTGGCAATCTTGAGTATAGTGGCAATTGGTGAACTTCATAGACATGATAGAGGAAAATGTGGAATATGAACCGAGAAAAGAAATTATGTTCAGTAAAATAAATGGTTGGGAAACCCTAATCTTAATTGTAGATGGTCTAACTTTCATAAACTTTTACAACTGCAAAAATGGCCGAAAACACAATAGTCTTAACACTAATTTCAAATATTTCAGTAGCTAAACCCCAAGGGCCAGGGAAGGTCCTAGACCATCAAACCCAAGTGCTCGCACTTAATAAGTTACAAAGATTTTCATTCTCTCTTGTCATGCTCATTCTAAACTTTGAAACACATAGTCAATTACTTTTTAAGAGAATAAAGATATATGAATAAGAATAAACTTGTAATTTACCCCAAATCGCTGATGAAATATGTCAACTGCAGCCTTGACATTACGAGTTATTAAACCTCTCCTGCAAAAGGTTAAACTCATAAGCAGGCAAGCCAAACCATGCAAACCAGCATATTTGAAGGGTTGCAAGCCATAGAGCAAGAAGATAAATTTTCCTCATTAAAAGAAAATTCTTGTCTCTACACAGTCTATTAATAACATGGCAAATTCAATGTGTTATTTCCACCAAAGTCCTTGATGTAAAGCTGGTGAACTTAGGAGTGTTTAATGCAGAGATGGTAATGCAAATTGTTTGAAGTTCCTGGTGCTGATCCCAGAGGAACAATAGAGGCAGGTGATAATAGCAAATTAGAGATAAAGATACCAAATGATCTACATAAGATGGGACTCATTGCTACTTCTAAAAGGCAAAAGAATATACTACCTTATTTGCCTAGAATCCAGGTATCTGCAAAGTTCCAAAGCACCTGAAAAGTAAATTTCCTTTATCAGAAATAGCAACACAGCTTGATAGGGCCGTTGGAGTTTAATCTAGTACTGACAACTGAAAATTAGCACAACCACGAAAAACATTTCGCAGCAGTATAAGGAATTCATAGGTAGTATTTAGTATTTACTATCAAATTATATTTGTTTTTGCAATTATCAGCCCTTCGATTCAAGTTACTAGCAGAAGAGAAGTAGATACAACTACCACAAATGTAAGAAGTATAAGGATGCAAGTTGGACTAGAAAGACACTGATTCATGTAATAGGATTTGAATTACTACTTGATCTTTAGAATCTATTAGGTCATCATATATACTATTGTCTTCTCAACCATAGTGTCAGTTCCTAAAATGTCAACTTCTCAACGATAGTGTCAATTTCTAAATGTTGACTAACTTAAGTTGTCATAATGAATACATCATTTTCAGTCGGCATTGAGCAAGACAGTGATGATCAAGCACTTATCTGCATAAACCACAATAATTATGTATACACATACTTCATATATATGAAAAGATAGTGGAGATCGTGTATTGAGTTGTATATGAAACCATAATGATTATATTAAAAGAATTTTCTTTTTAGCAAATAGAGACAAATGCTCTAAAATTATGTATCATGGACCTAAGCAGTATTGCTTCTCCGACTTACATAAGAGATCCACACGATGCTTACACAAGACCCTAAGAAACAAGGGAGAGAGCATTCAGATGTCTGATACCCGTCAAACAACAACCACGGAAACCTTCGCATTAAGATCATGATCGATCGGACGCTTATCTCTAACCAATCAAACGATCAGAGAGTGGTGAGGACGAGAAGGGTGGTACGGTACGAACCGGGCATAATCTGGAGGCGATCAAGGCCCTGACGCTCGAACTGCGCGATGATCTCGTAGGCACGCTGCTGCTCCGGCGGTGGCCACGCCTCGATGTGGTGAAGAATGTCGACGCCTCCGCCGGAGGCGCTGGCGGCGTAGCCCTTCTCCCCCAGGACGGCCCTGTACATGGCGCCGAAGTCGATCACGGGCACCGTCAGGGTCCCATCCATGTCGAACACCAGGCCGCGCAGCCGCCCCTTCTTGGCACTCCCATCGCCGCCGTCGCCGGAGGGCATCGAGGCCGTCGACGACGGCACGGCAGCGAGATGGAGATGGCGAGGAGGTGAGAAAGGGGAGGGGAAAACGAAGAAGCGGCGGAGGAGAGGCGGGGAGAGGAAGGGAGGCATAGCATTGGGCGGAGGAGGGAGATATTGGAGATTGGGCTTTTTAAGGTCTATTGTCGACGAGGATGGTACGAATTTGGCGTTTATGTACAGAGGAGGGGAAAACTTTAATAAACCGATTGAGACAGCAGACGCATTCACGATTGCGGTTGAGCGGTCTTGATGTCCTGCTTCATCAAACGCATTCCCCTTTGACGCATGAGCATGGCACGTGATGCATGATGCATCGAGTATAAAGCTTTTAATTTGCAGGATTTGGACAGGTGGCATGGTACATGAACATAGGTTTTTAAAAAATTAGAATACATTTGTCATTGGTTTATTTTTATAAACAAGTAAATTATAAAACTAGTAAGTTCTAAGTTCATAAAACGGGTACCAATTACATCTTTTATAATTAAATTATTGTTATGGGAAGCGACGGCGAACAAATAAACAACACGTTACAGTATAAAAGGTGAAGTAATAACAGAAGATTTTACAAGTGCACGGATTTCTCAATTCAATGTTTCACCATAAACATGCGGTTTTTGTACCTTTTTGCTACAGAAGTTGTGTTGCCATTTGACTACCGACCATTCATGCCATCTCCAACTCCCTGGATTTCTTTGCCAATCTCTCGTGCTCCCGAGCCTGCCTTGATAGCAGCAGTTATCTTCCTCTGTAGGTACAGCAGCCCGATGCGTTTTGAAACAACATATAGCACCGCAGATAAGAACACAAGAAAACCAACCGCTAATATCACCCTGTTTTGATACAGTAGAGTATGATCAGATGTTAGTTGGACCAAATGTCCCGTCACTACCTAGTAAAAACCTAATCCCGAAAAGAAATATACTATGTCTATTGTGGCAATTTGATGGGTACTCTTCAGGAGAGATGTGTGTCAACAAAAAAAAAATCGGAAAAAAAACATCAAAATATATATACTATGAGAACCACACATGTTACCGGTGATTATATTATTTTGCTTAACAAATACCCAAAACAACCATAACAAAGGTCAGTACCTATCAAGAACATCCTGCCGACGCATTGTTGAAAGCAAGTTGCGCGTACGCATCAGCAAAGACCGGTGTCCTTTGTATTCACCTTCAGCCTTCCTCAAGACACCTGTCGATTCCTCTGCATGATACATCACATTTGAAGGAAGTTAAAGCCATTGCAACCCAGCATATTATAATGATCAAAGCTGTAAGAAATATTGCTGGACATTACATGTAAATACAAAAGAAAAACCAAGGTATCCACATATAGCATCACATGCCATGCTACAAACAAGAGGCATGAGCAGCGGTAACCATAAGTAAATTCTGATTAAGAAAACAGCCTTCTTAATCATAGTTAAAAAGTAATGATGCGCTCCAAATGGATTGGATATTCAGAATTGAAAAAAAAAACATATAACTAAATATTTGGTAACAAAGTTACCTATGACAAACACAGACTCAAAGACATGCATGTCCAACCAACTCTCCAAATTTCAGGAACCAGGTTAAGTGAACTCACAAGAGGATTTTAAGATCTCCCAGCAAAACTTAAGATATTAAGTTAATATTCCTATTGGAAAGTTCTCCAATTTGAGGAGAATAGGCATCCAAAAAAAGGGAGAGAAAAAGTGAAAATTAAACCACAAAACTAAGAAAAATCTATTAACTTGAACTTTAAGGCATAACTCTAAAGGCTTGCAATATGGCATACACATATGAACTATAAAATTGTCTGAGAAAAGATTCTTTTTTCCTTTTCCTTATCTGGAAATCCAGAGTCCTGCAAATTCCTAGCTAACAACAGATTTATAAGACTCCTAACGGCTAAAAGACTCTCCTGCACCTACCTATATCTGTAACAGGATTGGAAGATAAGGATACCATTCAAAATATGAATAAACTCTACCTATAATAACATTTAAAAATATGAATGAAAATACATCCAGAGTTTGGCAAAATGCAAGAATTTCAACCTAGACCTACAAACAAACTAGACACAGAAATATGGCTCACTAAAGATCTAGATATTGTTGAATTAGGTGAAGATTGAAACTGTTGCGTCCCCTTAACAATTTTCTGCTCCTTCACAACTAACGGCAGATGGCATCGGATGCCACTACACAACAATTTTGACCCCTCAAAAATCAACCTCATTGCTAAGGTGGAGGATCAAGATCATATTGCTGAACCATGTTCTTGAGTTTTGTTGTTGTTCTTTTCTACACATATAACAGAAGACAGAGATGACACCCAGATTCCTCCATAATTAAAAAAGACAACATCATTGATGTTAAGACTGATTCATTATGCCCAAATTTCATAAAATATAGCTTCTTGATGTCACCAAGCTAATGATAATATTAAAGCTAGTTCTTCTGGAGCTGCTGTGTGAAATTTCTGCAAGCTAAAATGAAACACTTCAGAAATATATTATGGCTAATGTTTAGCTTCAGCTGGAACTTTTACAGAAATATATTATGGCTGTAAAGATCTACATGAAACACTTCAGAACATGGAGAAGCAATTGAGCTTGCTTTAATGTCATAGAATATGTAGTGTTCTCAACAGGTGTGTTCAATAGACATTGAACTGTGGTGTTAGGATTCTCATGGTCTTTTCTATTCTGCTGTTTACTCTATATTAATGTTAATGTCAAGATTCTTGGGATCATAAATTTTTTGAATTGATCATGTCTTGAAGGGTGAACCACTCACTCTCATCACCTACACCAGCATGTTAGAATGTTCAAACAACATGCTGTCAATTTAGATCATCTTCACATTTAACAGAAAATTGCTAGTCTTGCCTCAACACACAGTCCTGCAATTTTAGGTGAAGAAGGCCCCCAAACAATGAAGTAGAGGATTATATTTTGATAGAACAGAGAACAATTTGAGCATCAGTTTAAAGCTTACAGTAGAAAACATTTACACAGTCACTAATGCATCAAGCCCTAATTTGGCCAGGAAATGAGTCTAGAATTACCTATTGATTACATAGCAAAATAGTAACGGAGTTGACATTGCAATCTGAGATACCCTTTACCATGCCAATCAGCTTTATGCTAAAAGATAAATGCACCTGGAGTTCAATTTCTAGTGATATGACAAATACTAGTGTCACCACCTCAGTTATGACATAATACAAGTGAATGACCAGCAGGAAAAGAAAAACTTTTTTTAAATCTGAAAACAGAGGAAAAGAAAGAGAGAAGGAATAAGATAATAATCATGAAAATTAATGACGGATAGAAGAGATGATAAAAGAACTATCAGCTCAAAGATTGGGGTGAAGATCTGCAACTCAAATGTCTCACACGACAACAATAACAAAGCTGGAAAAGCCACATACGCTACATGGATCTTTTGCCGTTATTAAACCTTGTAAAAAAATTATATGCTTAGTTAAATCAAGAGTATTTATTTTTCATTATAGTTTCTAATAATATGTCTCAATCTACCCCTCCTCATACCACTAATATTAATAGTTTCACATCTTCTAACTCTAGCATCTACAAGCCTCCTTAGCACCTGTACAATTTTAAATGGTTCTTACTTATCTAATCCTCTAGGTTCCACCTAATTGTTCATAATATAAAGACATTTCTTTCATATTTTGATTCTCGTTTCAACAAGTAATCTCTTTTGATAAATATTTGTTTGATAGCCTTCTTTGTTGATTCTGAAATTATGATGAGGTTGAAATCTTAATCAATCTTTGAGATCTTCAATCGAGCCAACATATATCTCCTTTTTTTTCCTTGGAATTTCTAACAAAGTCTAAGGTCAATATCCTTCCTTCTCTTTGGTTTGGCTTCTTCTATTATTTTGGCATTATATAAGTTTTTACCATTAACAATTTACGACACTTGCAAAAGACGCCCAAAACTATTAAAACTTATTCGAATGAAAAAAATTATATCAAAATGATCCCACTTTTAAGTTTCCCACAATATATTATAACCCATAGTTCAAGCTACTTTTTCTAAACTTAACTAGAAAGACTTTAATAGAAACTATATATAAATATCTAATACTCTGAACTTAATTAAACATATGTCATTTTACAGATCTCAATGGTAGCAAAAGATCCATATAGTCGATCTCAAATAATTGGGACTTACGACTTTGTTGTTGTTATTATTATTGTTGTTCAAGCTACTTTTTCTCCAAATTCATTGATGTACAAACATCCGAAGTCTTCTCAACCCACTCCAAGTAGAGTTGAGAAAGGAGAGGGCATCAATGCAACAGCACTAAGTTCTAGTTGTCATGGATTTAGATGTCTCATGTTATGGGTATTTTTTATGTATTTCATTATTAATTTCAGTTGACATTTTTTAGGAGTCTCTAGAATCCAATTTTTAGTTTATTTGGTGTTTAAGTGTCCTGATGTCATCTACTATAATTTTCTTATTCATCACTTGAGTGAATAGTTGTAAGCCCTCAAGGCATGATAAGAGACAATTTCTCTTATGCAATTAACATTAGTGATAGTTAAGTAGCACACTCTTTATTCTCTCATGTTCCTTGGGAGGTTTATTCTCCTCGAATTTGAAAGATGATATCCTGTTAGATGATCCATGAAAACAATTATGTACCTTACAAAACTTTATGGCAAAACAAGATTGACATACCTAAACAAGATCACGTCAAAAGTTTGCACATAGCATAGCAATTTAATATAAAGCATAATTCCAAGAAAAGCTTCAATCTTAACATAGTTTCATACTTCAAGTAGAAGAACAAAGACCTAGTAAGCTTCC
Source organism: Ensete ventricosum (assembly GCA_029747655.1). Classification (NCBI taxonomy): domain Eukaryota; kingdom Viridiplantae; phylum Streptophyta; class Magnoliopsida; order Zingiberales; family Musaceae; genus Ensete; species Ensete ventricosum. The sequence goes on from JAQQAF010000003.1 coordinate 3,608,607, forward strand.
AGTGTAAATTGTCTTTCCAGCAAACAGATCAGACTCAAATGAAGCCCAAAGCTTCTCGCAGCTTTTTTCATCACTCCCTTGCCTCTCATTTTATAATCCAAACAGAAACATGGAAAACCCCAGAAGCCCAGATCATGGCTCCATAAAGGAATATATGGAACTGAAGATCTCATTCTAGTTAGGAATCTTATAGTAGTGCTTTAAGAATTTTGCTAGCAGATATATCAGAAACCAAAAAACAGAAAAAGGAATTCAACACTATAAATAAAGGAATTTCTGAAAAGAAACAAAAATTTGCATGGAAAAGATTATAGATTCGAAAATCTAACAATACATTAAATCCCATACTTACACAGGAACTATCTGAATTCCAATAGTTATGATATGTTATAGCTGAAATGTTAACATACTGGTTCCAAATGAGACAATACACAATGTTTTCTAGGACCTGTTCTTGAATGCAATCAGTTGAAGTAAACATTAATGCATGCACAAAATTGAATAGTGGATTAACTTAAAATATATTAACAATTTAGAATAACATACAACTAGAATCTTATTTTGAGAGCTAGGAAAGAACGATAATGTATACCAAAAGTGGCCAAAGTATTTGCACTTCGCTCCACCTCCTGTAGAAATTTAACTGGTTAATGTGATAAACAAAAGCTATAATGACAAGGTAGCTGGATTCATAGATAAATTGCATAGATAATCACCTGAACCATTATTTGGCGAGACCTGCGAAGGCTCTCCGTAATGCTTTCTGCAGCAGAGGTCATGCCAGTCTTTGTCCTACAGTCATGCAAGGGTAAACACATCAATGTTTATAAGAATGTGGTCAAAAGAGTAAAACACATCATAGGTTCAAGAGTAAAACTAACCTAATTCAACTGAAAATATAAGTAAAATATATGGAGAAAATACAAGGGCCCAAAATAGTTGAGCAACACCGAGAGACACTACATTATAGGTGAAATCTGCTACAACATGTAGAGATGAGAAAGAACCAACGAATGAATGCCTGGTCAGATCAGTGCATATGGCTTGGTACTCACATTCCAACCTATGATCAATTTGTAGACTTGGTACCGGTTCATACCAGGTGTTCACTGTATCAGACGATCTGGCTAGTTTGTTACTCGTATATATACATATACCAGACTGATACCCAGATCCAATGTGCCTTCCACCATTGAAGCATGAAACCAGTTGCCAGCGCCCCTTCTCATCTTTCACTCCACTCATTCTAAAATCTTCTTTCTCAAATCAAGTTTTGATTTCAAGCAAATCAGGCTTCAAGTTAAAGAAATAATCCTTGTTTATTCCAAAAAAGTTAAAAATGAAGCTAAACTTCAAACTTCTATTACAAAGCAACAAAAATGACAGTACAAGTAACTATCACATCACCTCATCCATCGGTTGCAAGCACCTTATCCTTTAAACACCTGCAACAACCATTCATAAAAACACTTGGAAAAGCTGGTTTACGTCCACTGTAATTTGCAAAGCTACTTACCTAGGGCTGGACAAAAGAGGAGCTCAGTTAGATCCATTTGATACAGAGTTTTATCATTAATGATTCAAATCGAATGATAGACTGGGTAAGATCAATAGAGAGTTATGATGACCCACTGCTTGATGAGGATGGAGATCTACCATATCCATCTTGATTCATTCTAAAACAAATCAAGGAGCACCTACAGTATGAGATTGTTCAGTATAAGTAGATCCAATGTTAGGATGTGGTTGGGCTACCGATAGTCACTCCTCCATGAACCATAACATAGCGAGCCAATCTTAATCATCTAGCTAGCTTAATGAGAGAAGTCGCTTATTGCACTCAGTTAATTCATTGGAGTTATCAATGAGCAATAACTAGATTCAAATGATAAGATTAATTCAACATGCTATTTTGATCAGTTTGTAAGGTTAGCAATGATGACAGTGAGATGGATAGTAGGCAGGGACAAAGATCTCATGGTCTTATATGCAAATACAAATTGATAGTGTGGACTGAGGTTTCAATGTCACTCAAGATAAAAGTTAATAGTGTCAAATTATCCACCAAATTAATTCATGATCTAAAATCCATAAGCAAAAGGGAAGATAGTTAATATTTTCCAGGAATGAGAAAGAGCTTACATAAGAACCAGTCAAATATTTCATGTCACCCAAGATAAACGTTATAGTGCCAAATCATTGATTTATGGTAGCAAAAGGGAAGATAGATGATATTTTCTGGAATGACAAAGAGCATAAACGTTATAGGAGGTCCTCACTATCGCAACACTCCTACCAACCCAGATTTCATGAATCATGAAAAGAAGACTTCATACAGTTCTACAACGTCAGTATAATGATGGTAATTCAACTGCTCAACAGAGATAGTTGTACTAACCCTAGACCTACTATGCCTTCAATCTTCATAGTGGCAAGTACTCAATTGTATTTAATCAGGATGTCACGATTATTGTTATATCATCAGGGAAGACAGCATCAAATGTTATGACATATTGTGGACAAAAGTACTCTTCAAAAGTATAATCTTGATCAAACAACCCATATTGTGGACCTGATCCACCTCCCGCTCCAGCATGATAATCCTTTCGGTGGTGGTAACAACTAACAACAAACAACATAACAATTTTTAATGTGTTTGCTAGTATGTCACCTATATATTTCTAATGCCCACAATAGCATTTTTAAAAGCTTTTTATGCATGTTTTCTTGACATTGTTTTAAATAGATCGTAAGAATATTTTCATCATTACTGAGCCAAAGAAACTGAAGAGACAAAATTTAGATTAGCTCTGATGGACGCTATAAGGTCCGATCAGTATTGCCGATGACCACTGGTATGAGGCCATTCTAATTTATTTCTCACCTAAATAAAGTTAAGTAGTCTAGAGAGAATTCTACAAATGTCACAACTTGCCACTTGACAATATCTTCAATGTTTACAATTTAGATTAGATTTGATGCACGCTATAAGATCCGATCAGTATTGCCAACGACCACTTGTATGAGACCATTCTAATTTATTTCACATTTCAATAAAGTTTAGTAGTTTAGAGAGAATTCTACAAATGTCACAAATTGCCACTTGACAATATCTTCAATGTTTACAATTTAGTTTACTAGATTACTCAAGAATATAAAAAGGAAGCAAATGATTCAAAAAATGGAAGAAAACAAAACTTTATTTTCGATAAAGACCATAAATCTTAATTAAAAATGTTACCTCTACAAAGAAGTTTCAGCATCTTGTAGATGAAAATCTAATAATCAAATATATCATCAAAAAAGGAAGATTATACTTCAAATTAAATATAAAAATATATCTTCTTCACAGAAGGAAAGCTGTAATAGTTGATATGACATATATAATGTTATCATATCCTCATTTTTGTAGCTTTTCCTTTTTTCATTATATTATATAAAGGGATAAATAAAATGTAAATAAAGATACAAGAATGGATGAATAAACGAATTCTCACATTATGTAATGTGAGACCACATTTTTTTCCGATAACATGATTCCATTGTCCACGTACGAGATGTGCAAAGACAGTCTTCCATCTTGGGAGTTTCTCGTGCAAGTTAAATAGTTATATTGTAATTATTTTCTATTATTATCCTTTCCTTCCCTTCTCTCTTTCCTTTTCTCTATTCTCACCCAAAAAATAGAAAAATAGATCATCCTCCATTGTGGACTCATCCTTCATCATCAGACGAGGTATTAGAGCCCGTCCTACATCAACTAGTATCGATATTCAATTGAGATTTTAATTCTTTGAAAACATTAGCCAGCCAATAAACAAATAAATCTTAATGACCTTAATTGTGTCAATTTCAAAATATTTTTAGTCATTGCATGCACATGAAACATAATTTAGACTCTTCATGCAACATAATCCTTGGACACTAATTTTCAGCAATTATAGATGCAGTTCCAAAAAAAGGAGCAGGCTCATCATGTCCTTTTTGCATTCTGACATAAACAAAAAATTGAATAGTAAGTCATTTCTTTCTTTTGATTGTCCTAACTAATATTAATAGTATGACCACTGAAAGGAAGAAGGATCATACATACTGCCAAGTACAACTCTAGATTACATAAGAAATTAAGAATTAAAAAATATAAAAATTGTACTAACAAACTTAATGCAAAATGAATATAAAAAACATATATAAGATGAAGATTATGGAAATATAGCTTAGAATGAAAAAAGAATATTCATTAAAATGCCGCCTTAAAAGGCAACAGTTTCACTAGATAGATAGCTTACTGCAAATTACGCCTGCGAATTGTGGACTCTTCACCACCTCCTAGAAGAAGCTCCCTCTAAAAATAAAGAGAAAGGAAAACAAGGATGATTAACTTTTTTACTACCTATGGGAAATTTAATATATAATCTAATTAGATATCTAATGACTGGCTTCCCGGGTTATCCCATTACAAACTAACATAAAAAAAAGTACAAATATAACGAGATATCCAAGTTGAAGAACCGGTCACCTCTTCCTGAGCAGCTTTTCTTATGTTGCTTTTGGCTTGTAAATTAGCTTTCCTCAAATTCGAATGCAAACTGGTTGTAGAACAGGATATGAGAAGGAAAAAAAACAAAAACTAAGGTCAGTAGAACATAATAGATATTTCATAATAGAATGCAAAACCAAATCTAGGCAAGTTAAGGAAATCCAGCAGTTGCATGTTCTGAAAAGAAATTTATTTAGAGATTTACGTTTGGTACTGTTCCTTCCAAAATTCTAAAGTTAGCTGGGCAGATTGCATTTCTTCTTCTGTGGAAAGCTGCTGAGCAAGAAAATCAAGTTTAAACTGCAACGATCTGAGCAGTGCGAGTGTATCTTGTGCAGCTCCATTTAATCTAGGAAGAGAATTTGCTTCCTCTGTCCCTCTTCCAGATGTTCCACAACTTTCAATGGACTTGATGTGCTCTTGAATCTGCAGAATCGACTGATCCCATTCCTTCTTGATATTTGCAACAGCTTGTGCAACCTCATCCATTCTAAATTAGACAAAAGTAGTACATAAGCAAGCAAACTAGATGGAAAGAGAGAAGTCATATTGAAGAGCAGACAAAAACCTCAGAAAATAAGCATACCTTAAACTTTGGCTCAGCTATAGTTAAAGATAAAGTGATAAACTATACAGAAAACCTAGCAAATGCAATTTTGTTGTAGAGCCTCCACTCTGAACAATAATAAAAAACAAATAATACAGATTAGAATATGCAAAAATTTCAAAGAGATTAAATATATCAGAGTGGTACATTACAAGTAATAATCACGCATCCAAAATGTACATACTTACATGATGATGTTCAATTAACTTACATGTTATGAATGAACACACACAGAACTAATAACATTCTTGCATGTCTTGGAACTGTTTACTACCAACTGAAGGTTCAATTTTTGATGTCTAACTTATAGGTTCTCTTTTTAAAAAAGATTTGTTAATTTTCCTACGTAGATACTGGTTCACACAAAATGAATGATTAATGGTAAAATAAAAAAATCTTACATTGTGCTTTATCATCGATAGCAACACTATCTATTCTACACAGTGTAGTCAATGGAGCTAGGCGCTAAAAGAAGTCAAGGTGCCAAATGCCCAAGGCAAATGAAGTGAGGCACTACCAGATATTAAACTTTAAGAAATATATATCATGATTTATAAATATTATTACTAAAATAAAAATAACACATCAAATTCATTTGATGTATCAAATTACATTGTCCGCATCTAATAACAAAATTGACAAAAAAAAACAAGATTTACATCGCTTAGGTAGTTTCGGTTGCTATCAGTTGAAAGGGGAATAGGAAGGAGAAGGGACGGCAAAGGGTTGCTGTTGGTTGGGATGTTGGGTGCCTGGAACAGGGAGGGTGAGGAAAGAGGAGGCATGGGAAAGGGCAGCTGTCTGTTGGGTGGCTTTGGGTTGCTGCCAGTTGCGAGCGGAAGAGGGAGGAGAAGGGGGCTGTGGTATGGGGGCAGGGGGGAGGAGGAGGAGGATGCTGTCGGGGAAGCGGGGGAGGGGAAAAATACTGGCGGCCGGGGCAGGGAGAGAAGCAAAGGATGACACAGGACGAGATGCAACGAAGTGGGGGAAGAGGGATGGGAATACGCCGGTGCACGCCGGCGCGGGGGCTGCAACAAAGGGGGGAAGACGCTGGCGGCTGCGGCGGAGGAGGATGAGGATGAAGAGAGAGAAAGATACCGAGGAAGAGCCCACCGGAGGAAGACGCCGCCGTCGCCGTTCGCCGATAGAGATGTTGACGCCGTTCGGTGATTGGTAGGAAGAAGACGCTGCGATTAGGTCTCGTACGTGCGCGCGGGGGTGGGAGGGGTGAAGACTGGTTGATCTGGTTCAATCGAAACAGAATAAGTAGATCTGAGCTCGACCCAGGCTCAACCAAGGGTCGACTTGAATCAGACGGGTCCGCCCAGCACTAACCCACTCCCAACATTACAAGACGTCAAATGGAATCGTTCGGAAAACTAATCTGTGTCTGTTCTTGGTACTCATCCATCTCACCCAAACAAGAAGAACGATCTCTTCAAGACGAACAAAACCGATTGAGACAATGTCATCCAAATGACCATCACAAAACTCTTAATCAAGAAACAGTGATTCACGAGATCTACGACGTTTCTGAGAAAATTTTACCCATTACGCAGCGATCTCTTGATCTAAGCAGACAAACGAAACAAGTATATAGGGTTTTTAGGGAAAGATACTGTACCACAGAAAGAGGGCAGACAGGAAGGCGTCCTGATCTGCTGGGTGAGGCGAAAACAAGGGCGGGCGTTAGGTAGAGACGAAGGCGGTGCCGCCAGAAGCGTGAGGCAGAGGAAGCGATAGCGATGGCCGGGGATGCGGAGTGAGATCGAGAGGAGAGCGGCGCAGTCCTCAGCGCGAGGCGGCGAAGGGGCCGAGCGGCGCCGTCTGCGGGTTAAACGGAGAGCAGACCGGCTTTCGATTGAGATCACTTCTAAGAAATAGTCCTGCGAATTGATTTATTTATGCTTATAAATCAAGTTATATATTTTTTACATCTTAAATATTATTTTGATAGTAACATTATTTTGTGGATGAGATATTACGACGGATTTGCCTGTTAAATTATTGGTGTTAACTGCCTGCGCTATTTGTACTCCCCATGTCCAGTTTAGCCTTTAAGCTCTCTCAGGGGAAAAAGAAGAGTTAATTCATTGACGACGGAGACGCAACATAGAAATCCCATAATAACCATACGAGTGCTACAGATTGACTCCTTATGGACCGCTAACTCACTACCAATGTAATGTAACATCTGCAACTACGCTAAACCAATCGATCAAAGCACATGACTCGTCTACAAGAAACTATGAACACCACCACCACATTCCACAGAGGCTAAGCAAACACCACAGACCTCAGTACTAAATCAAACCTATGGACTAGATGGAAGGAGCTGAGACGACAGACGCTCGCTCAGGCGCGTGCATCCATGGCCAGAATGGAGCTCAGGTTCATGGGGCTCATGTACTCCTCAGACCCAGTCATGAACTGGCCGACGATGATCCTGTTGGCTTTCTCGGTGGGATGGAACGCGTCCCAGAACGCATAAATGTTCCTGTTAGGGCACAGATTCGACAGAATAGTGCAGAGACCGATCCCGTTGTAGGGTCCCTGGCCGCAGCATGCAACCCTCGACGTAATGAACCCTAAGAGAGAGGACATCGGTGTCAGGCAGTGGAAGGAGGCAGCAGCCACAATGCAGTAATAAACTTGTTGCCTCACCGTATGCTCCAGGGTTGGTGATGAAGTCCATGTGCATCTTGTAGGCATTGACGGCGACGAAGACTTCGGAGCCGTATTGAGTGTTGAGGTCACTCAACAGCTGCATCAGTTGGGGGTTGTACAGGTCGGGGACACGTTGCAGCTCGGGGTCGCAGGCGCCGGTCCTGCTCCGCAGCGCGAGCTCCGCCGGGACGCAGCCGAGTGGGCCGATTCCGGTGACTAGGACTCGCCGGCTGCCCAGCTCATGCAGCCTCTGCGCAGTTGCAAGTACTGTAAATTAACTTCACGGTGGAGACGGAGGAAGCAGGAGGTGGAGAAGACGCGTACCGAAAGAATCTTCTTGTACTCGGAGACGAGGTAGCGGACGTAGTCAGGCAAGGCGAACTGTCGAGATCTGAGAGAGAAAGGCACCAGGTAGTAGTTGTTGACGAAATCGTTCCCGCCGAGGGTTATCAGGACGAGGCCTTCGGTCACCCGGCGCTGCGTCTTCTCCGGGCCGATCAAGGAGCTCAGCCTCTGCTGGTACTGCTCGAAGTATTCCAGCTGCTTCGTGATCCTAATTATGTTCGCCTGCAGACAAACATGCACACGGCGGAGGGTGAGTAAACGCCCGGCCGGGCTTGGCTTCCCTCGTAATGTACTGCGTGAGGAGAGACTTACGAACTGGATTCCCGTGTCGTTGAGGATCCCGATGCCGGCCGATGCGAAGTTGGCGCCCACCATAAGCCGCTCTCCATGGAGCTCGGGGCTCAAGTACGGCAACGTCGGTTCGGCTCCGAGGTATTCACCTGAGAGACACCGGCACGGTTAGCTCGAAGGCGAGCGAGCAGAAGGGGAGCAGAGACTAGTTACGCCTCCCGAGTGTTCGTTCAAATGTGTTCTCGTCGACGACGTACTGACGATATCAGGGACGTTCTTGCCATTAGAGAAGCGGCCTGTCGCTCGGTGAGAGGGCGTGTCGATGCCGTAAGGGGGTGTATCGGCGCGTGCGGTGGTCGCAAGATAGTTGTTGTTGCCGTTGTCCACCAGAGAGTCTCCGAACACGAAGAAGGCGCGAGCTGCGGAAGACAACGGGAGTGTCCCCAGTGCAAGCAAGCCGAGGGCCAGAAGAAGACGCCAGGGAGCCGCCATGGGTGTGCAAACCGAGCTTGGGTTGCAGGGTTTGTGAGTCTGCAGCGTGGTAGGTTTATATAGTATGAGTCACGGACATCTTTTACCTTCCCTTCCCTTCCCAGTTACTGAAGGCCACGAAGAGGGACAACAGGAGCGCAGGAAGAACACCATGCAGGTTACCAGGGAAGAGCTTAATTGGTGGTGTATTCTTCTGCTCTTTAAAGTGTTTGGTGGAAGCTCTAACTGCACCTTGCTCAGTAGAATACAACAATGTACCAATGATCAATTAATGTTGTCATGTGAGTTTGATAGCATCATCTTTACTGACGAAGAGAATGACACTTGGGATTCTAATCCACAAGCAAATCATGCATCAACATCACTGAAGTAAGTGCACTCATTTTTCTATATATTCTATAGTTATTGCTGATCACAAATCTACTCTGCTGTATACTACAACGTTGCCTAATGCTGTATTAATGAGCAGGCTTCATTTGATGCTGATAACTTGGTCTGGTGGTCCCATTTGAGTTTTCTATTTTCCATGGAAATCCCAACCCTTTTTGATGTCTAATTCTTTCTCCCTCTATTCTATCTCTCTTTAAATTTGAAGGTTTATTAGTGAATTTACTAACCTTATATTAAATTTCTTGTTTAATATTAAAAAACTAAATTAGAGCGTCCAAAATGGGAAGGTTTCATATTCGACTCTATTTTCTCTAGCAAAATTTATTTTCATCGGACGTTCAAAACTTTTTATATGATAAATAAATAATAAAAATATTAAAACAATCAAAATTCACATTCTTGACGATAGAAAAATAGTTTTCTAACGAGAAAACTGGAAACTTTTTTTATTCTTTTACGGGATCATTACCGATCAGTACCAAAAAAATTTATTCTCTACCAACCGGTACAACAAAATTAAGAACATGCAAGTTAGATGATTAATTTAGATCATTAACTATGTTAGATTTCAACCTGAAACTTCGAGAATAATATTCTCTCCTACGTATCAAGAACACTTCGTCACTCTCCACTTTGTCCTTTTTGGACGCTCTACCTACTCCATGAGACTACATACAAATCCTGGCAAGGTCATGGTGGTGCCAATGCCTAAAGATCTCACCACCTTCCTCCTCAATAATGGAGTGAGAAAGAAGGAGACACTTGATATAAAGGCTAAGGCCGTATGAAATGAATAAATGAACCTACTTTCCGGAAACAACTCCAATCTACGAAGGATTTGGCATTAAAGTCTTTAATCCAATTATGGTTTGATCTAACCTAGGTTAGGTGCGTCATTTATCTTATTTGGATAACCAAACTTCTTAAACTAAAGATTTAAATCGTGTTTTAGTATATCTCAATGTTCAATTATTAGTGATATGAGACTAATCTCTTACTCGATTTAGAATATTTTTTAAAAAAATTACGTGGGTGGAAAGTCGAAGAGTCTCTTGCTAATCTTCATGATGATCGTAATTTTTTTCACATCTATATAGAGGGAAATAATTATGCATACTATTATATTAAGTTTTTTCAGCAATAATACCATCTGTTTTTTGAAAAAAAATCGTGAGACTTAGGGATGAAATTGTTAAATTATATGGCCTTGGTTAACCTTATTAGGATATACCGAAGTTCCAATTTGATCCTGATTAACTTTACCACCCAACAAAAATGAAGTCTACTTATATTATAAAAAAAAGGGATAAAGAGGATATAATTTTTTTCTTGTAGATCTGTATTGTTGTTACTTCATACAGATTCAGCTATTGTCAAATCAAGATATTAAAACATATACAAATGTAATATTGATACATGATTATTTTATTTCATTCACGACATTATGTTAGTTCATTATATAATTTTTATTTTTATAAAAATCTCATCCACATTTTGTCGATTCAGAACCTCAAAATCATAAATGTCGAATGCCAAATAAGACCCGATAATATATATATATATATATATATATATATATATATATATATAGAGAGAGAGAGAGAGAGAGAGAGAGAGAGAGAGAGACAAATTAATGGTGTATATTTTTTGGCATGTAATATCTTCTTCTATTATCAAAGAGGAGAAAAGTGATGTCATTTATCACCAATTGATGTTTATTAAAAATGAGATAGGTGACTACATATCTCAGCTTTTGAATGTAATGATAAAGTAAAATAGTTTTTTTATTATTATTTACCCGATTTCTTTTTATATTCATAAGTGATAAAGTAAATTTTTCTTTTTTGTCAATCATCATGATGTTTATTATTGATCATGAAAAATATTTTTTTGTTGAAAAAAACACAGAGCCTCGGACAACTCACTCAATCATGTTAAGAAAAATAATAATAATTTTACCGTGATGCCAAGATCGTTATTTACCCATCAATAATGTTTTGGAATACACTCGTCTCTCAGTTGTTACTAAGTTGAGTGGCCACAATAAAGTTTGGAATAGACCACAACCTGTTCGGCCACGGCAACTTTGCATGTGATCCTGCGCCGGTTGACCTGCAGCAGTGAATGGGGGCGGGACCGACGGTACCCGCCACCCCGGGTAAGTGTAAGCCATCGTCGATACGTGTCGGATGACCCCTCCCCACGTAATTGAGATGGGTACACTCCAGGGGCGATCGGTCTGCTCTGGGGCCAGCATTCAATGACCTCCGGTGCCTACACCTAATCCGGGCGGGACCCACCGGGACACTTAATTGTTGACATAAATGTGGGTGCGTTAGCGTCCAGCTCACTGCCATTTCGTCGCACCGGGCCCCACCGCCATTCACTCCTCTGATGTCTCTGTAGTTTTCTATTTCCGTTCGATTACCCGACCTCACGCATCCCGTACCCGTACTCTACACCCGACCCTTTTCTCGAAGGCTACGCTGAAACATAGTCGATTTGACCGGATTCAAGTTTCGATTAGCCAATGATGGCATTCCGATTTGAACCGGAACCGGGGTTTTTAATCACGCATGATCACGATTCGGCATCGAATCGAATCGAATCGAAAACCAGAATCAAATTAGATTAATGATTCAGTAATCTCAAATAGAATAAAAAATCGATGTCTAGCAATTCGATTATAGTTCCTAAAACTTGAAATTAGAGCTATTAACGGTTTTGGTCATCAAGAAAAATTATAACATAGTTGGGTGCAGACATTATATTTTTGATAATATCAGAGAAATACTATAATACAGTAAGTACAGAGAATTATGTTCGATAATATCAAGAAAATATCATAACATAATAAAAATATTATAACATGCTGTTTTATATTAGGTTTTTTTTAGCATTACTAAAAATATTGTGATATAGTATAAAAATATTATAATTGAATTGTTCATCTTATGGATAGATTCATATATAAAAAATAAGAGGATTTCAAGTATTAGACAAAATGATATATAAGTAGATGATTATCGTACCAATCTGTATCGACATATCGAGCACAGCTTGATACGATACGGTACCTGGTATCGAGTGGTATGCACGAGACGTATCACTTGATATAATATAATATCTTATTACTTTTCACCATGCGAGGAGAAGAAATCATCAGTCGACTAAGAAATAGCCCACAGGCGACGGATAGCACGAGGAAAGAGCAGCACGACTCCAAGTTTTTATTCTCCCTCCCTCTGCTGATACCGCTTGAAATCGACCATTATTAATCAATTTCGAGTTGTAAGAAGGTGAAAATAACTACGATCGATAGTATTGCCAAGTAGACGGTTATTCTCATATTGGTCAATTGGCAGGTACGAGTGGTACATGTCCAAACGAAAATCTTTAAAATTATGGATATTTCAAGTATTAGATAAAAAATATGATTATTTTTAGAAAGAAAATCTTACTATACCTATTAATTTAAAATAATAAAAATATTATGTTCAATTACAATACTGATTTTATCGTTTTTATCCCTATCCTTAACAATATTATCATCGTTCATTACTATTGTTGCTATTTGTTATCAGTGTCATTGTCGCAATTCAATATCATTTTTTGAGGAGGAGAAAAAAGAAAAAGAGGAAGAGGAGGATCAGTGAAAATAAATAATTTACATTCATTTACAATGGGATAGTTTTAAAAATTTAAAATAAAGTTAAAATAGTAAAGTGGGGGTTTATAAATATCAATCTCTTTTAAAAATGAGGTGCTTCATGAGAGAATCCCAGAAAGAGACTTTTTTTAATTAATCATATGCATAATTGATATTAAAAAAGGTAATTTAGTTAAAAACCTAATGCTTTTTACCCAATAATGGTCCTCCATTGAAAATTTATCAAGGGTTTTATTTTAATGAATGGATAAGTACTCCCTTATCCTTTTAGTTTTATTAAGTGATTTTTTTATGAATTCGAGTGTGAATCCTAAAATGAATTGAACCTTGCATCTTATTATAACATCTCTTCTTCTCTCATTCTTCCTTTATGAAATGAGAAGATACAAAGGGAATATGAGACTTAGAAAGAAAAAAAAGACTTTAGAGCACCGACCAAACCTACACCACATTTGCATATGTGATTGAACTAATTCACAAATTGAATCAGAATTTTGGACGAATTTTTTGAAAAAATCTCTAGTTTTGAAAATGTTTTCTTTAGAGCACTCAACTTCTAAAAATTTATATAAAGAGTTGTTTTTTCATAAATGATGATTTTACCTATGGCCATATTCATCATTGGCCCCCTATATGCATCAACCAAACCTACACCTTCATCGCTAGCCACACCAGCCTTAATCACCTTCAGCGTTGATCGACTTTGTTTGTTATCTATGCTAACCCAATAACACTTGTGAGAAAAGAGATGATCATATGTGAGAATAATGACGAAAAATAGGACTATGAGTGGACGAGGAAGAAAGAAGGTCGATGGCCACGAATGAGGTAGGAGGGGTCATTGAGGGTGGTGAGCCTATGTGCGAAGGCAATCAAGGATGTCGCAGACAATTAGCGACTATTCGAAACAAAAGAGAGTGATTGACAGGACAAAGATGTGTAAGCCAACTTACCCATGGAGTCACAAGCAACCAAGGGCTCACACCCGCATACAACCCTCATCTCATCGTTCCGATGGAGACATTAGTAAAATAATATTTTTATATAATAAGAAAATATTCTGTAAGAATTTTTGAGCTACCAAAGTTTCTAAAAAACTAGGAGTCTTTTTTAGAAATTCACCAAAGAATTTTTTTAAAAAATAATAAGAATTGAAGGATAATAATTGAATATAAAAAAAATATTTTTGCATAATGTTTTGATATAGGGGTATCATCTGATAAAGACAATTAGTGGGGGCTTTTATAAGTAAATTGCCAAAAAAATAATAATTTGTAGCGCCCGCCTCCCTCCCCTCTCCTCCATCGCTCACGAGCACCTTAAAATCCCTAAACACTGTCCCCCAAACCTCGCTTTATCAGCAAGCGGAGGAGCCGATTTCGGCTTGTTGATCGAGCGGGCTCGGTCGCAGCAAAGGACCGGAGCGGCATAGGCAACGGTAGCGACAACGTAAGGTCTCTCTATATCTCTCTCCTCTTCCAGTCCCTTGTTCTCTGCCTGGTTCGCAACAGTGTGTATATAGAATTATCACTTTTCAGGGAGCACTGTCATTGTTGATCCGAACTGGAAGTGAAAAATTAAGAAGTCTCATCTCTTCTATATGTATATGACCCTACTCTTCTTACAAAAAAAAAGACACTTATCCCTTTTATTTATACTAATACTAGACGATGCTCCTCGTCGCTAGTCATCATATGCAATCTTAGCTGGGATAGTCTTTTCCTATAGATTGAACTTAGAATTAATCATACCAGTTCATCAAAATATGCTGTTTTGTCTCAATGTGGTTTCAACTTTCAAACATTGTTCGGCATGCTTGTATTTGAAGTACAATTGTCTATACAATTTATGGGTTGTCTAGGTGAAAATTGTTTTCTCATGAGTATTTGGTTTAGGTTGATACAAGGGTATAGCTCCTGGTGACTGAAATCATTGGTTGATCCTTGTCAAACATGAAAATAAACTAAAATTAAATTAATTAGTTTTGTCCCAAACAAGGGATCATATTAATAGTAGGTTAAATTCAACTTGTATTTAACCTTGCTTGATTAGTTGATTTTTAACGAAACATTTACTCATCACAGTTGAAGGAAAGAGAGGAAAAAAAGATAATATTTGATCAACTTCCAAGCAATAAAATGCAAACTCATGGCTTTTCAAAAAGAAATGCGAACACACAAAACTAATAATTTCATGATGATTAAAACTAATCTTGATGATAAATTTATGTTGTAAAGAAATTGGAACACATAAAAGCTAATCCCTTTTTGATTAAAGTTATTTATGTTGTACCATGTGCATATCTTATAAAGAATTAATTACAAAAAAGTAAATGTGAAACCACTTCTCTTGAGCCATATCTAACATACACACACTAATAGAACACCAAACCAGATAGTGTAATCTAGTGAAAAGAGATATTAAACAATGGACAACTCTACTCTATCGAGCTATTAAAGGTTTTAAACAATCAGGTAAACTGCAACCATAGTTGGTAGTGATTTCATGTTAAAAAGCAGGAAACTAAAGGTCTAACAATAGGAAATAAGCAATATTGAAGGCAAAAGGCAAAGAATCCATTAAGATAATCTTAGATAGTAAGGCTTTTGCAGAAAGAAGTTGATCATAAGTGCTGCATCTTTAGTATAATGGATGAGCTTTCAGGTTGAAGTTATATTAGACATATTTCTCATGTGTGGCATTATGTTTAAGATTGCAGGATTTAGATGAATAAGCATATATTTTTCAGCTGTTAAGTCTTGTTTCGTAGATTGCTGCATCTTTGGTTCATTACTAATTTGTTATTGTCTACATGGTTTAAAAGTTTGTGACACGTGTGCTAGTATATGCTGGCAAAATGATAGGCAACTGTGATGGATAATCATGGTGTCTGTGCTCACCATCAAGGTCTCTGTTTCCAGACACCAATGTATGCATGATCTTGTCGTGACAGGAAATTCTATGCCGGTACTAGCCAACACAGATTGACTTTTAAATCCATGATACTATTTTGCAAGTTTTTATCACTTGTTTTGACTTCCTCTTGGTCTAACCTCATGTACATGGTACCAACTGTGGCAGATCTTCATTTCTTGTGATGCCCAAAATTCCTGTATATTTGTTCCTTTCTCTTCGTGAATCTTATTGCATACTCTTTATCCACTGGATTCTTTATTCTTTTCATTCATGAAATTGCTATGCTTGATCAGTGAGCTGTACAGAACTTTATCATATGAATGTAGTTACTTATGCAGATTGGTTGCAGTTGTCAAGGTGCTGCTGGTAGGCATAACCACATGTCTTATGTCCCAACCTTGTTCTCGCTCTGTGTGAAGACAATTACAGATGCATTAGTACATGGTTGGTATTGAAGATAATAAATTTTAAAAATTCGCTGTTAAATTATGAATCTTCAGAAATTAACATGCAATATAACGATTTGTTTTTTAATTGCATGCCAAAATCATTGCATGTCGCAGGAACTGAGCATGTGGAGGACATACTTGAACTTCCTTCAGAATTGTTGGATGGCTTGGTGACAAGCCTGCCTCCATTGGCATTGCAAAATATGCATGAATTGCTAGAAAGGTGTTTTGCCATTGAAAGACTAAATGCACTACTTTCTACTTCAAAATCTCTACTCTTCTAATAGTAGTTAGCCTTTAATGATTTTTTAGCTTTTCACAACTTTCCATGTTCTCTGCATTCATTTCCAGTATTTCTTGGATTTAATTCTTTGTATCCCTTTATCTGTCACGTACATATATGTTTTTTTTGCAGTATTTGTAATACCTCTGTGAAGCTCACCTACAGTGATAAGTACAAGGAATTGCTTCATATTTTTGTCATACATTAAGTTAAGCAACTTAAAATATCATTTAGTTCACATGGATAGTTTGGGTTGATTTCCATACAACACAAGTGCATGAACACATTGATTTTTATGATTGCGATACTATGGAATAAACTGAAAGTTTCATGAGTAACTACGCTTCTCATCTAGTAATTGTTGCAATGTTGGACAACACTATAAATTGAGTTCCCTTGAAAATAATATTGGACTATATAACTGTAACATTGTGTCCCTTGGGTTGCTCATTGTCATCATGACGCAGTTGATCGTCCTGGTACTCATCTAATTCTCTGCCTCTGTTGTCCTGCCATCGACTGCTCCTCCCCTCTTCTTTTTCTCCACTTCCTCCTCCTCTTCTTCTCCTCCTGCCTCTCCTTCCCCCCTTCTTGCTACTGTGGTGCATCACACGGTATGCCGCGTGGGCTGGATTGGTAGAACCTTGGTTATTCATATTTTTTATGTCCTAAATTGTTGCTAAGGGATTACCTTAACTGAATAAATTGACATGTCAACTTATGTTGACAATTGGTGGGTATGAATGACTGTAAAAAATCTAGGTAACATTTAGTTTCTAAGGTAACCTATATATGAATTTTTTAGCCAAGTTCCTTTGGCCCAATATGGTCCAAAAACAATAATCAGGTAAGTAATTGTTTAATAAACCATATTAACAGATTTTTTTATTTATATTTATTAATACTAGTGTCTAGCTTTTTCCAATGTACATCTAATTTGCTCTATGCTTAGGTTCTTGCTTTATGGTACTGATGATATTATAAAGCTGGTATGTCTCATTGTGGGTTAGGATGTAGTCTAGGAACATCTGCTTATGTAATTTTGGCTATTTATAATCCAAATGGAACTTTTAATTTTTTGATACAACTATGTTTCACATTAGATATTTAACTTGTGGAGCCACCTTTTGAACACTCATTAGCAAATAAAATTCAGTTGTAGTATAAGCATGGCAACATTTTGTCTTTTAAGTTGTTTTTATTAGTTTCAGTGCTGCATATCCAATGAATTCCACTTTGACGACAGTACTAGTTGTGTGGTGGAGCTTTTAACAAACTTTTGTTGCATACTATATTACATTCTAGAGATCAGTTGTGTGCAACGACTCTTCTGAATATGTTGCTGTGAACCTTTTTGGCGATATTTGGGTGCTTTGATAGTCTATGCATTCACTTGCTAAATCAGTAGTTCTCTGTGACAGATTGCCTGATAGTTGTGGTGGAGTAGGATTTACAAATGTCGGTGTTGACAATGGACGAAAACGTAGAAGGTTTGATTAGCATCATGTGTTTCATAAGAAATGGATGAAGGAAAATATACTAAGAGAAATACCTATTTTCAGGAAAGAAGATTTTAATATGACATGGAAGATGTTATACATGAATCGCTGGCCTGAAGATATCACTATGACCCAACAAATTGGCTGTGTGACAATACAAGATGGTTGTGAAATAGCTAAATTGTCGAATCAAAGTGTTGACTGGCAACAACTGTATTGGGAAAAGCATCTACAGAAGTATGTCTACTAATATGGGGTTACTGTGTGCTTCTTGCTGTATATATTCAGCTCCTTCAAGTTTTAGTTGTTCACATAGAGACTGACATAGTTGTCTGATTGCTATTGGTTATGACTGAGATTTATGTGTTGGTAGTTGTCTAGATGAAGCTGCAGAGACAGCCTTACTTCCGTCTTTTGATGGTTATATTGGTGACCTAACAATTTCAGGTAAAATAGCATTTGATGTTTCCTCATTTCTATTCATAGATGCTTCCGTAGTTATTTTTTTTTCTTATGGAAGTGTGACTTACTCTAATTTATTTTTCTAAAACTTTCTTTAATTATCATAACTCAATTCTTAAATGATGTAGTACTGCACCTGGACAACTGACATAATGAAATTTCTTTTTACTGGAACAATGTTTTACAGGACTTTAACGTTTCTTTATATTTTTTAATTTGTCGTTTTGTCAAGGCAACTTTTTTTCTCTTTTTCTTGGATGTTATTTTCTTTTGTTGCAGATAACATGATGGACGTAATTGGTCATAGTGGAGGTACATTTTGTACCTGCATGAAATTGTCCTTCCATTGCAACAGATTTGGGCAATACATTAGGTATCTTTTGTTTCAAACTTACAATTATGATGTTTTAATCTGATTGTTGATGCCAGCAAATCCAATAGCTGGATAATTTAATTGATTATTTCATTGAACATGATTTTAGGATACTGAGTTTAAAAGATTGAGTACATCACAAACAGGATTTATTTGTCAACACCAAGGTTTGAAATACTAGTCGAGGCTGTACATGCCATCCGACGTTTATTTGCCTGACCAAGTACTGATACCAAATATATAGCCCGATGCTGATACATATACATCCATTTTTTGTTTCTTATTCAATGATATAGGGTTGTACAGTTTGATATATCATCCAATATACTGTTGATATAGTGGTGCAATAGATTATTGATACCGTTATTTGACTGCTATTTAAAAGTTTGAGATTTACAATATAGGCACAAAGCACTATACAGTGTTAAGTGCATTCAAGCTAGCACTGGCCTGGTACAAGGGCCTGAGCAGTGGCATGAACACCACACTATACAGTGTGGTGTTCAATACAATGTCCTGTCATGTATCAGGATGAGAACTTGCCACACAATGTCTGTCACTAGGTGATTTTAACCACAATTTTTATTTTGTTGCAAAAATGAATGTAGTTCATTCTGTTCAATTCCTTTTCCACTCAAGAAGATGATATCCTCTATCTTTTGCACACGTCTTTGTAAATATTTTGCACTTATTTTTATTGGATTACCTATATCCAGCCTTTGGGAATCCTTTCTTTTATTGGATATTTTCTTTCGGTAAAAATTTCATGTTACAAGAGTTGAAGTACATACTGTATTTTGCATCAGTTATTTCTGAATTTTGGTCCCCTTATATTGTTGTTGATCTTGGTTTTCTTGTAAATTCAGATACCTGAGACTTCAAAATGTGCTTTGTGTTGCAGAAACATGTGTAAGTGTAACAACAGCTGCCTTGAATTTTGTTACTGGATTAGATTATGTCATTCTAGTGTGATATATTGTTCTTTATTGGTGTCCTCATTCCAGTTCTATTCAGAAATATCAACCAAAGAAATTGTTCCACTGCATGTATTTTTATCAATATTCATATAGGGATGTGACTGTCTTCTTTCATTTGTTCTTTTGATTGTTTCACCAGTGGGATTTGTCTAACAGTCAGTGTACCAAATGATATTTACACTATCTAAGGACTGCTTTCAAATTGGTTTGTTTTGATTGGTTTTGTTTATAGTTTATACCTATCAAGTCTCAATTTTGTTTCAAAAGAAAAGGGTTTAATAGCACTATTTTAAGATCCCTTGGAACTTGGCAGTCTGCATCTCGATCTCCAATCAAATTAGTACTTACTGTTTCATATAAGTAGCAAGGATTGTTATGTCAACCATGTTATGCCGAGTTGTGCAGGTCCAAAGGTATAGACACATGTTATGCCAGCCTGTGTAGATGGTGCCAAGATATGACTAGGCCAATTTTTTTCTAGGATATCTAGCCTATAAGTGATAATTGGCATGGCATGAGCAGGAATTATTGTGCTGATCAATTTTGTGTTGGCATGAGTTAAAGATATCATTTCTGAAGGTATAAAAAAATGCCATGTAGGCTCATGCCAAAGGTGCTGGCATATTGTCAGCGTTTTTCGTTTTGTGCCAGTTGGTACAATAGCATGCTGATCGTCATGGCTGGGAACTACAAAGATAGATCCATATTAGATTGTGTGGGTTAGCTTGTGTGTTTTGGCTTTTTATCATAACATGGTATTAAATATTGCTCATTTTGTGTGGGTTACATTGCATCTATTTTTGTATCCCATATATCATCAATCTGGCCAGGGCAGTGCACTATGATAGTGATGGTGGTATGGTTGGTTATGATGCCTCTGGAATCCAACATCACTCTGGGAGATCCAGGTTATCCATGTTAAGTGTAACTTACATATGTGACCTAGGCATCAGTTATTCATGTGG
Source organism: Ensete ventricosum (assembly GCA_029747655.1). Classification (NCBI taxonomy): domain Eukaryota; kingdom Viridiplantae; phylum Streptophyta; class Magnoliopsida; order Zingiberales; family Musaceae; genus Ensete; species Ensete ventricosum. The sequence goes on from JAQQAF010000003.1 coordinate 3,629,533, forward strand.
GTAGATTGCCATACTCCAAATATCATTACAGTTACCAATTTGCTGTAGGACCAGTATGCATAGCTTAGTAAAAACCAGTCTGGCTGAGTGATTAAACCTTAGCCCTTATACTACCAATGTTGAGTTTTCATGTGGTTAGTCATCAAACTGGAAAGTACTTCCATCAAATTTTAGTGATGAAGAATTGGAGATATATGTATGTAATTGCTATTTTGATTTCTCATGCAGACAAGTGGATCACATCCTCCTAATCCGAGGAATGCTTTAAGATTGTTCTCACATTGCAAGATTGACATCCCAAAGGCGCATCCAGTTTCAAGATTTACATCCCCAGTTTTCCTATTACAACTCCCCTTCCTCTCCTTTATCTTGCCCTGTTTTTTTGTTGACCCTGTCATTTTCCTACTTCTGTATTTTATAGTTGCCTTTTAATCCATATTTTATAGTCTTCATGAATTAAGTTCGACAATTTCCATATGTCTTTTCTTCAAAAAGTCTTCATGCATAAATCAGAAGTCTATCATTCTGATAATGGTACAGACTGGGGTACCTTTGAAACATTGTGATTATCACACATTCAAACTCAAAAACTCTAGCATATATGACTTGCAGGAGCTACTTAGAGATTGCAAGTTGCAAGGTTTGGTGTTCAGAAGAATAATCTCCAAAAATCAGGTAAAATCCTACATTTATGGGCACACAACATGATGGACCATGAGTTGCAATAAGATCTAAACTTTTAGCGGTTTCTTAAAACATGTGCAAGAATAACAATACTGTTTTATCCAAAATGATTCAATATTTTTAGGCCCTATTTCATCTAATGGCCATTTAATTATATATATCTCATTAGTTTATAGGGCACAATAAGAAAAAACAATGTGTTTCTTCATGTTAAATTATTGGTGTATATCATATTTGATTTTACAGAACAATTTTGATGGTAAGTCACTGAAAATCACTTCACAACTATATGATAAACATGTTTTAACAGATTGAAAGAAGAAAAATGTGAGTGTTCTTCAAAAAAATTAATCTCGGTGGAGAAACTGGTACTATTTATCTTCAATTGGCTGCTCGTTTTAATAACAAAACTTGCACCCTAAGTTCTGAAGGCTCATGTTTTATTGCTTAGGTGCATGTGCTATATTTGTCCCTCCCAATTTAGAATAGTATTTTGTGTAACATTATAAGCATGCATGAATATTTTATATTTCATTAAATGCTTCCTTGGGTTCCTTTGCTATGAGAATTGACATGATGATGTGAGTTGCAGTATTATTACTTCATTATTCCATTGGATCTCCAGGTTAATGGAGTGTGTATGCATCTAAACCAGCACAGGCAGACATTACATTCCCTTGAATTTATATATTCCAAGATTCCTCCTGCTATGCTAGATCAGATTTTTGGTTCTATACACAGAAGAGATGTATCTCAAACTCATGGTGTCCAAGAACTTCATGTAAAATCATCTCGCATCTTTGATAGCAAGTCATCTACCATACCTGCTGGCCTTTTGTCTTTTATATCATCAGGAAGGTACATCTGATCTTTTTTTTACCACATGTTTGCTAGTTTGTTTAATTTTACTTCAAAAATTTTCGTGCCCAAATCTGTTCACTGTTGATCTGGCAATATTTGGTGACAAATTTATACATTTGCAGATGCATCTAGTGCACATTTTAGTTAGTATTGAATTACAAAATGATTTAATGATTCACTAGGGATACAAGTTAGACATTATTTCTTCTACTGAATGTTAAAATGAAGACCAGAAGCATGCCAACTTGAATCTTAGATATTACTATATATAGGTGATACCTGCAAATATTTGTTAGTTATATTGATAAAGTAAGATTTTGATAGCTTTCTTATGCATTTTATGACATAATTTAGCATAAACTATAGAGGTGGATTTTGTCAATTATCTCTCCATCAATAATTGCCATAACAGAAAAACCTCAAACAGTTTTTAAATTCTCAGGGACTTGCGAACACTGTGTTTTTGTGACAGTAAGTTGCTGCCAAAGTTTGCAAAAATGATTTTTGATGTTCTCCTTGGGTCATCTTCTGATGTAATCACTCTAGAGATATCAGAGAACAATGTTAGTAGTTCATTGGTGTAAGATCACATTTACTGACTTGTTTTGGCCAAGATGCCTAAGTTAAGGTTGTCTGTATTCTGCAGCTTGCTGGTTGGCTTTCTAAGGTTGACAGAAAACCTTTGGAGTTTTCATTATTAATGGAATCAAATGTGTCATTGAAGTCACTGAGGAAACTGAGTTTAAGGTAGTATGTAATTTGTTTTTAATCAACTTACTCTCACTATTTTGTGAGGCTGTGATAGGATCTTCTTGTTTCTTTTCTGTTAGTTTGCTGATGGAGTTTACAACTGACATTGGCAATATCTCAGGGGAAATAATTTGCAGAAGGAAGATGCTGAAGATCTTCATAATATCTTGGTTCATATGCCTGCTTTGAGCAGTTTAGACATAAGTGACAATGCTATAATGGATGATGGAATCAGGTAGTTATGAATTCCATCTGTATCCTTCATGTTGCGTATTCAGAAAGAAGCTATCAATGAACTCTTCACCCATTTATGTCTTAACAACTCTTGATGTCACTACTGAATCAATTAGTACATGAATTTTGCAGGAGTTTAATTCCTTATTTTGTTTGGGCCGTTGAGAAATCTTACCCTCTTTCAGATATTAAGCTAAATAATTGCAATCTGTCTTGCACGGGAGTGGCTGAACTTCTAATAAGCCTTCCAACTTTGAATGGGTCATTCTCTGTGGCAGAAAATAACCTTGGCAGGCTAGTCATCCAACTTCTGTAATATCTTTCCATTTAGTCATCTGTTGGATGCAGCTGCTGATACTTTCTTAAACTTCAGTTCAATAGCAGCACCTTTGGCAAAGTTCTTGGCTTCTTCCAGTGTTAGAAAACTTAACATTGAAGATGTCGAACTAGGTACATTAGGCTTTCAACAACTTGAAGATCAAATACCTAAAAAGATGGGTCTTCAATGCATCAACATAAGGTTGTCACCTCTCTCTCTCTCCTGTTTTGTGTGCAATTTCTGTTAAAAACTTAATAATTAACTTGTAGCCTTAATTTTGTAGCAAGAATCGTGGTGGGCTCAGAGCTGCTTACTTAATCTTTAAACTCCTCATGTATTCACCTAATATTGCTTATATCAATGCCGGAGGTAATCTTATGCCTCCTGAATCATCAGAAGTGATTTATGATGCACTGAAACAGTCACAGGGTATGATTCTTATCAAAATAACATTTATTCTTTCAAATCTATAGTGTTTGTGATACTCAAGCTGTGAGTAGCATTCTAATGCATTTTAGCCAACATCTTTATATAAATCTTAGGGGTTCGGACAATTGTGAATTTGATGATGAGCCAAGTTTCTTTCAGAAATCTTTGAATTGCCAGTGAAATCGTTTCCTTAACATTGTTAACTATTATAGTCTTGTTTTACTCTCCAATTTAAACATTTATCTTGCTAGAAAATGTTAGTGGTGCACAATGTTTGGAAGAATTGTTTAACCAAGTCTGATGAGTGAATACAGTTATTGGTATATTTGTATATGGGATGTATTACTAAAAGCCTTGCCACTTTAAGAGTTTAATGTAATGTTGCATAATAGATCTACGATGGTCATGCTTCTTTCTATTATCATCATAATGCAATTCTAGACAAATTTTGTAGTTACTACAGGTGACTAGCCATAGAAAGCACATACCTAAAAGCCTGTCCAAGTAAAGCCCTGTGACAATTTTTTTCTTATGAAAATCCTTGATAGTTAGGCATTAAGGCTTCTTTTATTGTTGTTGAAAATTCAATTTTTTGAAATAAGTCTAGACTTGTTACCAACACAAGTAGGAAAAAGAAAGTGAATACAAATATATTAGTGGCTCTCAGCGATTGCAAAGGCGCTCGGGCGAGGCGAGGCGAGGCCCAAGCGTCTTGCTCGATCTCCAGGCGTCGCGCTTTAAAGAGGCACTGCCTGGACGCTCGCCCGAGCCTAGGCGCTGGGCGCTTCAGGTGAGCGCCCAGGTTAAACCAGGCTTTTAGCCTGGCTCGGTCGAATTCGCGTTAGTTGGTTCAATCGAACCAACTAACGCATCAATAATTACTTTCTCAACCCTAATCCCACTCGTGAATCGTGATTATGCCGTCGACTCTGTTGTCGCCGCTATCGCTGCCCGCCACTCTCCGCTGCCGCTGCTCTCTACCGCTGTCGCCACTGCTCTCCGTCATCGTTGTTGTCGCTGCTCGCCGCTACCACTACTGCTATCGCTTCGTCGCCGCCGTTGTCGCTGCTCGTCGTTGTCGCTTTCGTTGCTCTCAGTAAATAGCTTTCTCGAAGTCAGCCACCTCGCCTATCTACTGTTAACAGTAGTTGTTAACAATATAATGTTAATAGTATATTGATAATAATATTTTTTTATTTGTTAGATTAATAATATTATTTTAATTGAAATTTTAATAACACTAATATTTATTTTATATCATGTTTCTAAATTTTCTTAATTTAATATCATTTTTATTTAAATAATTATATTTATTAATTATATTATATATTTATTATATTTTAGTGCCTTGCTTCTCTTGGGCGAGCGCCTAAGGCGGGCACCTAGCGCTTCGGTCGTTTTGGGACCTTAATGCCTTTTGGCGCCTAACGCTTTTTAAATCACTGGTGGCTCTGCAATTTTCGTGTTCTAGTTTGTGTTTGAGCCTGCTTGCGTACATGGTGACACGTCTCTGTGGTCAATATATATAGGCATATAATATATCCACATGATTATGCTAGAATTTCTATCGTGGCATATTGCATTGAGTTTGTTTAAATGAATTTGGGAATTGAAATAGCTTTTCTAGGGAACTATTTTGTGTGCTTTACTGAATCATTGCAGTCAATGTTACATTTTGCCAGCTGATTTACAATGCATTTTTCTAATTTAAATGAGGACCTTTTTCATGATAATGTAGCAGAATATATAGTGTGCACTTGCTGCAGCTTCACTGTACCTTTCCTCTCTCTGTGTATGTTTTGCGATTGCATCAACCTCATGACTTTCAATGAGCAGCAATATCTCCTACATATTTAATCCCACAAACTTAGGCCTGTTCTCCCATTTTCGTTTCTTAGGTAAACTGGAGACATTGGACTTGAGTGGGAATACACAATTATGCCAGTCAAATTACACTTCCAGACTAGTGAAATTTAGACAACATGGGAGGCCCATTGTGATCGTTCCTTCACTGCCAGCGTCAAGCACGCCATATGATGATGATCCTTAGCATCTTCGCAATCACACTTGCTGTTGGAAGATGAATGCTTCAGTTGGGTATCTCGGAAAGTTTGTAGATCATTCCTTCACTGCCAGCGTCAAGCACGCCATATGATGATGATCCTTAGCATCTTCACAATCACACTTGCTGTTGGAAGATGAATGCTTCAGTTGGGTATCTCGGAAAGTTTGTAGATCATTCCTTCACTGCCAGCGTCAAGCACGCCATATGATGATGATCCTTAGCATCTTTGCAATCACACTTGCTGTTGGAAGATGAATGCTTCTGTTGGGTAGCTTGGAAAGTTTGTAGAATTGGCGGTGAATGCTTCTGTTGATGCTTGTTCATTGTGCAAATTTGCGGAAACATGCAAATGCTTGATATTTATTTGTAATACGAGTACTATAATTTTGTCACTTACTTTTATATGTAAGAAGATACTACCCAAATATAGTTTTCTTTTGTTGTACTTTGCAACACAAGCATGATTCATGGTTTTTACTCTTTGGTTCTTGACTGCCCAATAACATTTAATACTTAATGTTCTTGCCAATTTAAGTTCTCTTTTTTATTTATTGGTATCAAGGATGCCTTCTTTATCTCGTAAGGAAAACCATTCCGGAAAGCAATTTACCATAATTTACTCCCTAATGAATTCTGATGGACCCAATCAATCTTTTATTTTTTAGCCAAACCTGTGAATGCCATCTCAATCAAAAATCCACTCAACTTAGGAAGACTAATGGCGAAACCCTCTCAATATAAACAACTCCAAAACGATCTACAAGTGATGATGGCTGCGATTCTTCATGGCCCGAAGAGGACAACTAGCTCTTCGATGTTGCTTTGGCGACTCACACGGATGGCCACACACCCACACCATATCAATGGAATGAGACTGCGAGATCATTACCTGGTAAGACTCTCGACGATGTCCTCCAGCATTTTACAGATCTCGTCATGGTTATCTTCACGGTAGAGAACGGTACAGTCGAGATGCCATGGTACGAGGAAGAAGCCGATAGCGATGTTATAAGGGAGCTAAAGGTTTCATGTCTGAGGTGCATAACTCGGGACCTTTTCTCGAGTGCCAATCTGATAAAAGACATTTTGATTGGTCGATCATTGGTGCGGCCCATAAGCGAACGTATCCGTACGATTTTACCCATTGTAGAGACTAAGAACTCCAAAAAATCACCCCCAAGAATAAGAGAGATTAACGGACTTATGAGTCCTTAGCTCAAACAATGTCAGACTAAAGAGGCATAGGCGACCATAGGAGAGGAGAGGGTGATCAACGGGGATAACTTGCATGTAGAGCCGTAGACGACTAGGAGAGGGTGGCCAATGAGGTGGCGAGAGGTGGCCGACGAGCAAAGGGTGGTCGTCGATAGGGGTAGGATGACCACTTTGAATAAAATGAGTTTTATCTTGTATTTTTCTAAAGTTGGGACGTTTTGCAAAAAAATTCTATACTTATGACTTTTTCTTATATAAATTCACCTATATATATATTTATGATCTATTTCAATTGACAAGTATGAAAACATAAATTATTATCACAATCGACATAATTTTATTATCTTGATTTTAGTAATATACATGACATCTAAAAATATCGAGACGAACTCACGTTCATAGGTTTACATATATTTTAATGACTCCAAAACATAACTAATATATTATATTATATTTATTTTGGTTAAGACAGTTTTATCGAATGATCTTGCAACAATTTTATAAAATGTGTACCAATCAAACTTATTCTTGAAAAAAAAATTCTTTATTTTTGAGCTTTTATCAAAGGATGTCTTTATTTTACTTTTTTTTTCTCAAATTGTGTCTCTATTTCTTATAATCTCATAAATATTCTCATCGTTATTCATTGCAAGTTGAAGCACACGTCGAGGCCCCTTCACCTTCATATCCTCACCACTGTAAGTCCCTTGTCGTCATCTTTGTCGCCTCGCACCACGTTAGTCATCATGCCCTCACAGCCCTCCTCTATAATGGTTGATCACAGTGAATAAGTAAGAAGTCGCGAGAAAGGATGTGACCATGGGAGGAATTCCCCTCCCTCATCTCCTGCTTGAATTATTGTCCAATCCCCACTTAAGTGAGTGACATCATCGAGTCTCCCATCCAAACATTACTAACATGCTTATGTTGCTTAGGCTCTTACCCGCGTTACGATCGATCGTGACAGAGATGACGACATAGGCATAATTGTTAGAGACTCGGGTGAGGGGTTGGATAGTGTTACTTGCTCGAGCAAGTGACTAGACGATAAGCCATGTAAGAGAGGAGAGAGAGGAAACCCAACTTCGTTGTCTCCTTCCCTCTCGACGAGGTCAACAACAAGAGAGGAGGAAGGGAGGGCTTAATGGTCGACATAATAGGAGGCAACAAATGACAGCAACATAGAGGTAACGAGAGCGACAAGAAATATTTATAGGATCATAGGTAATAGGAGGAATCATATTAAAAACAATAATAATTTAAAAAAAACAAACTTTTGAACAACCAAATGGTTAAGGTCAAATTAAAAGAAATAAAGATTATACATATTTGGTTCCTTAATCAACAATTACTATGGTGAAAGATTTTGATCGGTATAAAATCACATATTAAGATAATTTATTTAGACAAACTCTGAGCATCTAATTTGGAACAACAAGTCAAATAAAATTGAATCACTATCTCCATAATTTAATTTAAATTATTTCTCTAAGTGTGATATGCTTTATGAGGATTTTTCTTATATTATTATTATTTTTTTAAGAAAGCATATTAAATCTCCAAACACATCCAAACATCAAAGACAAAAGAGAAAGCCCCATCGTTTTGCGTGTCGCCGGAGGAAACAAGCCATGGCGGCGGAGATCCCTTTTGCCCTGGCGAGAGCCAATTCTGCCGCCTCTCACCGCCCCGCCAATCTCAACAATGTGCCTTTCCGCTGCCACTTGCCTCCTCCTCCCTTTCGCCCTCGTCCCTCATCTCTCGTGACCATGATCCCAGACAAAGGAGCAGCGTTGCGACGCGGCCGATCCTTGGCCGCCCGATCCATGTCCTCTTCCTCCCCCTCTCCGTCTTCGTCATCCTCGTCCTTCGGGTCGCGGCTGGAGGAGACGGTCAAGAAGACCATCGCCGACCACCCCATCGTCATCTACTCCAAAACCTGGTGTTCGTAAGTGATGGATCTGTCCTTCCGTCTCTCAATCCGTTTGTTGTCACGTTGTGTTTGATCGCGCTTACTAACGTTCCCATCGGTTGGCAAATTCAGGTACTCGATGGAGGTGAAGTCGTTGTTCAAGCGGGTTGGAGTACAGCCACAGGTCATTGAGCTTGATGAGCTGGGTAAAGCTTTTTATTCTTTCTTGTTTGTTCTTTTTCCCCAAAGTTATTTCAGTTGTAATTGTTAAATCGTTTGCTTGGTTCGTTGATTTGAATTAATTGTCAAAGTATATATATTTTTACATTGGAAATTGTTTTTTCTTGTTTTAGGATTTGATTGATTGAAAAATAAATTAACATTTAGTTGTAATTTAAAGAGATGGAATGGTATACGAAATTTTTTTCTTCTGTGAGAGCCGACGAGAGTGCTTGGAACAAAGAATTTGGTGGCTACAGCTGGGAGACAGTAATACGAGATTCTGTCACATATGCTGAAAAATAAATCTTGCAATGAAATAAAAATTACCATCCCAGGTAAGATTGAGGAAGAAGATATTAACTACTCTAGATTTATATCTTTTCTTGGAACTGAATATGTCAATTGAGCCCTATTGTGCTACTTCAAAACCCTTTCTTGGATGATGTTGATAACTTGAGCTTAATAATCTGAGAAAAGATTAATAAGGCTTTGTATTCTATAGATCGTGAAAATTCCGATGGATAGGTTGGTTGCGACTCTACGTTCTTTACTCATGCTGGGACATATCTCAGGGATGAAACTGTATGGGAAGGAACGAGTTTCTTTAGTTCAACAGAGGCAAAAGATGCAGCTTTATTTTTCTAATTCCATGCTTGTAGACATGATTTCATAGCTAAAGGTGTTCTCTTTCTGCTCACTTCATGGTAGTCTTGTTTTGGAAAAACTGATGATAACATAGTCGATGTCCCTTGATTTCATGCCTTCCAATATGAACTGTCTATGAAAATGAGTAAGAATGCTTGGTGGTAAGAATTATGAATTATTGATCTCCAATCTTTACTTCATGAGATAGTTAAATGATAGTGGTGCATGACATGAATTAGATAACCCTGGAAGGGAACACACCAAGTGGAAAGTCATGTAAATAAATGAGAAGAGTATAATATAACGAATGCTCCATACGTGGAGTAAAGATAAACTGATAGTTGATAGTCAATTATAGTCAATAGGCCATTTCAAGAAGAAACTTTTAACTTATTTCATTTCACCTTGCTGAAGTTACACATTTTATATTTTTAGTCCTCTTCATGGTTTGACTAGTCAAGAACACTAAATAAGAGTATGCACACATCCTTTTTTGAAGGGATGAGTTAGATTAAAGCAAATACTTTGAATGATGAGATGATTATGTACTATCAATTTTCTTTGTTCTAGGTCCAGGAATATCACTCGAACATGTTTTACAGTATTGGAACATCTGAAAATCACGTGACACTAGGTCATAAAAAAATAAACACTCCAAGCTTTCTTCATGTAGCTACTCGTCAGTGATGCTTATTATCATGACATAGCAATGATACTTTTTGCAGTTGCCCTTTTTATGATTCTTTTGTGGTCATAAGTTATTTTTAATTTTTTTATATCAGATGAAGAATGATGTAGGTGGTTTGGCACCATTTTTTATCAATTTCAAATAAAAAAAGGGAGATTTTGTTGACTTAAACAGTTATGATATATACCAGTAGCAATATGGTGTCTCAGATGGTAAGCATATTACCAAATATAGGAAGTGCTGGTAGTGATACTCTTATAATCAAGCCAGTTAACAATTTTTTTATTGGCTTATGTAAAATATGGCTAAATTCTACATTATCTGGACTGAAAACAAATCACGTCCCACAAAATAATATTCAGCTTCCAAAGAACAAGCATTGTATTCAAAAATGGAATCATCCAAAACGAATTCAATGACTTGACAACCTATTATAACTGCCAATCCAAAGAATCCTCCTAGATGGTAAACCTGTGAAAATGGGGCAAACATTCATAAATCTTGGTAAGCCATGAGCATCGCCCGAGATTACATTCATGATGGCTCTGTGATTGTTAAAATGCAGTCATTCCATGCCTTATAGATAGTCAAGAATATGCGATAATAAGATATAAAACAGAAGAATGGGAACTGACAAGGTGCTTTGTCTCAAAAAGCCAGCCACCATTGATCCAATTACTAGAGGAATAAATATTTAAATTTAGTGACAAGATATCCAAAATGATATGATCAATATTTCAGGATTAACAAAAAAACTAGAAGCAATAAATACAGGAAACTTTAGGAAGAGAATTTATGGGAATATTTCTTCTAATAAGCAAAGAATGAGTAAGTAAACTCTGATTCAAGCTTCCATGGACAAATTAAGTTTTAGAGGCACTTGTAAACCCCATAAGCTATTCCAAGAGACCCTCCATCAATGTCTAGTCACCTATACCCACTCAAATCATAAGCCATTTTGCCAGTTGTATCACGTGCATCATGGGACGAAGCTTCCCCAGATTATCAAATTCAACTAGGAAAAGCACTAGCCAGGTTTTAGCATAGAAAGCATAGATTATCAAATTCAACTAGGAAAAGCACTAGCCACGGGCCCTCTCGCATCAAAGCCTCTACTCTCATCTGACCGAACAAGACTCGTTGAACCAGCTCTCGTTAGCGCCGAGGAAACAAATACTTAATGGAATCTTTAGAGCTCTAAAGCGTAGAAAGCATAACAAACTACTTATTCATCATCAAAGTTCAAATGTCTCAAGAAACGATTCTTTTTTTACTCATCAAATGTTACAGAAGTAGTTGTCTGTTATTTTGTCAGTGAAACTAATGTTGCTAATATCATAACCCTATAGACTCTGTCTTCTTTAGATATGTAATTAGGCATATACTAACTGCATTCCAGTTGCCTTAAAAATTATTCTCTTTCCCTTTGTTACACGTTACTTGACTCCATATTTTCTTGTTGGTGAAGCAGTATGCCATGTTGATATGAAATTAAATCTGATCTTGCATGTGGTTTTTTATTTTCATTATTTGGTGACATGATTCTAAGATTGCAAGAAGTTACAATCTTTTATCAAATTTTAACAGTAAGTGGAAAAATTCGGAGTCAAATTCAAATATTATATTTCTATAATCTGCGTTTGTGTCTTATTTCAGGTCCTCAAGGGCCGCAACTACAAAAGGCACTGGAAAGACTGACAGGACAACATACTGTTCCTAATGTCTTCATTGGTACATAATAAAATACTCGGTTTAGAATCCTAGTTATTCTTTGGAAGGACTTTATCTACTTTAAAGTTACTCTCCAATTAGTTATTACAAGTAACAGATGCAAATGATGTCATCATGCTAAACTTTAGAGCAGTATGTTGGAAATTTTAGTCACTGACAATCATGTGAATGGAAGACAAATATGCTTGCAGAATCAAGCTTTAGAAGAAATCATTTAATATCTATCACGTTCTGATTATGGTATTTCTGTGATTGTTAAGTCACTCTTTGCATCATGATTTTATCCAATTGGTTGAGACTTAGTAATGATCCTTATTAATCTCTATTTTGGTTTAGATTTAGTAATAACAAATTCTATTTCGCTTAATGCGTTAATCATTTAATCATTCCTTTTCGGATCATGAGGCTCAAGTATTTAAGGGTTTAAAAATCAGGAATTGTCCTACTTAGATGACCTAAATTAGATCAGATTTCTCAAATAGGATCATGATCAAAGGATTGTAGGTCCAGGTTAGAGGATTAAATCTACACAAAAAACCAATTATTTAACAAAACAAAAAAGGGCTAGAAAATGAAAATTCAAATAGAGTTAACATAAAGTTTAGAGCTTGCACCAATCTTTGGTTTTCAACTTAAAGAACTTAATTGTTCTTCTTGTTATTTTATTATATCATTTCATATCTAAAAAATGAAAAATATTTAAAAATTGTAAAATAACTAAATGGTCCAAATGCATGTACAAGAGGTCACTCCTCAAAATTATCTCATTCCATGCAACTCTTATTAACCTAAACCCATGAGGACCTCGGTAAGGTCATCTCAACTTTTATAGATCTCATAGAGTTGTGATAGACTCAGATGGGACAAGTATTTCAGAGGGATTTTGGTACATTAACACTATCCTAGTTTTAAAAAGTCCAAATCCAAGTTTGAACACACCTTTTGTCTCTCAGAGTGCCTTTCTTTTTCATATCTTTTTCTAGCCCTAGCTCTTCGAAAGCAATAATTCTTTCTCAATATGTCTTCGATCTTTCTATAGCTCTTACTCTCTTGCAGTGGCAATTGTTAAGACACTGGTGAAAAATAGTGGTAGCGGTAACCGTAACTCATGGCTCATCGTCTTCCTCATCTTTTCTTCTTCCTTGGCACATTTCGCCCAATATGCTGGTACCATATTAGTTGGACTGATTACCAAAATCAGTATTGGATCAACAATTAATACCTAATATAATTAAAAATAGGAAATCTTAAATATAATAATTCTGTACATATTATATAGTTATATAACTTGTAATATATATAGTTAGTAACTGCTTCATAGTTGGTAGTTACATATATTATTTTTATCATATTCATGTCTGTAACTGTTTATAGTGATATAAATGAGTTGTATACTTATATGTCAATTAAGTATGTCATATAACATTATAACATATAGGAGATCTTAAGCCTATTTCTTGCCTGTAGTAGGCTAGGTCATGAAGCAAAGATGAATAAGCTTTGAGGTGGTGATGATATCTGCCTTCGAAGTGAGACAAGTGGTTAATGATTGGCTGACAATGCATGGAGATCTATGAGTGGGTAACAATGACAGCTTTTAGGTGGTAGTGCATGAAATAATCTGTTTTAACTCATAGCTGAGTTTTGTTAAAATCAGATAAATTGGTATCAGCTACATAAAAAAGAAGGGCAACTCAATGCATAAGGTTTTCAGCAATATAGGATTTATGAGGATTAATGAACACAACCTTACCCCCACAGAGGTGGAGGTTATATCTGCTACTTGAGCCCTTCATCTAGTGCACAGAAGCACAATCTTATTATTAACATTGAGTTTGTTCTTTCCTTAGTTTTCTTAGTTTGTTCCAGTCATGGACCTTATATGTGTTTGTAGTGTTGGCTTATCACAGTATGATATATTGAAATTTATATTGGTATCATCCAAAGTCAGTACAATTTTGACTAATTTCTTGACCTTATATTTAAAGTTCTTGGGGAATGGGCTAATTCTAGCCAACACGGCAGGACTTTGATTAATTTAGCCAATGCAAACAGATTTGGTAGCCTCAGAAAATAGGATAAATGAGTCTTGCATGTTTTAGCTGTATGGTAGAGTCTTGCATGATTTTTTTACTCTTACACCATACCAAATGCACCATTAAACATGATGAGCTCATTTAGATTGGTATGACAGAAGAGAAGAAAACTGTAGAAAGAAATATATTAGAAACAATGAGAAATGATTTTATGGTTCTCAATTTGACTAGTGATACTGCCCTCATTATAGCTCAATGACTGGAAAGATCCACTTAGCTTAACCCATACAATTGAGACCTCACCATATCACAATCCTATGGTCCTAATATTTTTATTTTTCTTGGATGCAGGAGGCAAGCATATTGGTGGTTGTACAGGTAGCACCTTTTTCATCTTTGTTTGATTGACTTTTGATATTTGTCGATGATGATACTACACCTGCCATATATTTTTCACATCATGGGACATAGCACTTCCGTTTCATGTGATTCATTGCTAGTGATAAGACTGTATCTGTTATTTGATTTCTTCAAGTATGGAGGCATTTCCCTTTTCTTCTCGTTTTTGCAAATTTAAATCCTTCCCTTTCCATGTAAATTTATTTTGTTATAGTTTAGAAATGGCAAACCAAGTAATCCAAAAGAGGAAACCATAATGCATGTTGCAGAATTACCATTAAGAAAGAGGAAAGATTTTTTAAGGTAACCATATAGTTTGGTTATGTGCTTGGTAAGAACAACATTTATTTATTTCACCGACGGTAACAAAATGCATGTTTGAATAAATACCTTCAATGTTGTAAAGAGTGAATATGATATATGAGCATGTATGTGCTCCATAATAAAAACCATAGATAATAGATAACTGACATCAAATGCAAAAAATACATAGTCATGTTTAGATAACAAATAGGTAAAATTTATATATGGTCAAATAAAAGAGGGAACATTCATGCTTATGTAAGAAAATACTTGACTGATGTCTATAGGAACAGGTAAAGTCTTGTGTAACTAAAACTATATTTCCATGATCCATGGTTTGTATTATTAGAATAATATAAAAAGTATAAACAATAGTAATATGAAGGAAACATGGATCAGATGCATTCATTTCCTTCTCTGCTTTTCATGACCACGTTGGTTCTGTGTCTGCATATGCGTATTACTGTGCATCTCTCTCTAATTTGTGTGCAGATACTGTGAAACTGCACCAGAAAGGAGAGCTAACTGCTTTACTATCGAAACTCAACATCGGTACAGAGAATTAGTATCAGCCGTAAGTCGGTTCTTATATGTATTTGAAGTGGTAACAATACCATTTTTGTTCGATAACATGTACTTGACAGTTCACATGTCATTTTTGACTGAATCGTCGGCATCGTACCCAGTGATGTTCTTTTAAGATACGCTATCGTTATCTGGTGTGGAAGACCCCTTAATTCACAGCATCTCTTAATGCTTAACCTGTTTCATGGCCATAGAGCACAGCGCAAATCCTTTTTCTTGTGAGGGCAGCCTATTTCTTGTCAGTTTCATGGCCCCTACACTACTTTGTCATGAAATGTAGAAGAAGAAGTCGTGGTCACCAATATGCATTGATGCAGGTAGCATCTCCCAGGAATTAATGTGGTAAGAATACCACATGAGAATGTACCTGCATAAGAAATGCCAAAGCAAGAAACTAATCATTGGATTAGCTTTCTTGCACCTACAATGGTTTGTAATTACAAAGCATTGTCTTCTTGTGTGCATATAGGTTCAGGTTTTTGAGATTGTCTGTGACCTAATAGATCCAATCTCAACTCTGTTCTTCTATGTTTTTTTTTACCGACATATCAGTTCAGGTTTTTGAGATTGTTTATGACCTACCTAATTCAAAATTAGTTCGAATCTCACATCTGTTCTGCTATGTTCTACGTGGTGTTTTTTGGATTTATTGATCGTCTGTCTTTAATGGACGAGAAAACGTGATTTAGGACTTACCAGTAGAGCTCTCTAACAACTTACGTTACATGCAGTTCCTGTTAAACAGCAAACGTCAACGTAGATTTCTACCTAAGAAAACCGATATCTCCAGCTGTGAACTAATCAGCAAACAAGAAAATATTCTAATTTCTTGGGAAACCATGAGAGCATCATTAAGTGTAGCAAAAATAAAATAAAATAAAATTTCTCACGACATGGTAGATGTGCAACGATTGATATATGAAAAATTAAAAATCTTAAAATCAAAAACTGTAGAGCTAAAGGTAATTTAGAAAACAACACTAATTCCTTTAATGGACGAAAAAAATGTGATTTAGAACTAAAGGTGTCAGTACAGCTATCCTAACAAATTACATTACATGCAGTTCCTGTTAAACACAAACTTCAAACGTAGATCTCGAACAAAGAAAACCAACCAACCTATCCTAACAAATTACAGTACATGCAGTTCCTGTTAAACACAAACTTCAAACGTAGATCTCGAACAAAGAAAACCAACCAACTCTCTAGCTGTGAACGGATCAGCAGACAAGAAGAAATCCCAATTAACATAGCATAAATATTCTTCGTGATCATTCTACCATTCTGTCATGTCATCAAAAAGGCACACTTCGGGCATATATATTTTCTCGTATCAGCAGACGGTATATATTTTCTCATATCAGCAGACGGAAAACAACACTAGTTTCTTAGCTCTTAAAATAAGAAACTGTGATGAACCATTTATAGATGGTCTTCCAATGGAAAGTCTGTCATCTTAAATGTTTGTTACAATCACACAAGAGTCCTTCTGGCAGCAAGAAAGACTTAAGACTTTTTCTCCAATGGAAACAAAAACAAAAGTGTTCCATTTTCAAATCACAGTAAAATGAGTGCTGCGAAGAGTAAAGGAAACAAAGAGTGCTGCCAATCAATAGGTACATACCAACTTACCTCCTTGAATCCATACTCTCGATTTCAAATGTTCTCAATGAACATGCAAAAGTGGAAGAAATTAGTAGTCCATTCCTCCCATTCCAGCACCCATAGCAGGAGCATCCTCATTCTTGGGGAGTTCAACGATGACCGCCTCGGTCGTCGTCATCAAGGACGAAACACTGCAATGGGCAAAATAGCAAGTTACTACATTCATCCACTAGAAATTCCATGCGACAACAGCAAAGAGACCTAATTGTGAGGCACTCTATTACAAGACAACACTAATTTCATAAGGTGAATTGGGGCATTAGCTTTTTATATATTAGGGATTTAGCTTTTTATATTTTAGGGATTTAAGGAGACGGCACAACATGCAAAACAAAGTGAAACTGTTAGGCCTACAAACTCCTTACCTTGCAGCATCCACCAATGCAGTTCTGATGACCTTCAATGGATCGATAATACCAGCTTTCACCATGTCAACATACTCGCCTGCACACCAAAGCATCCATGGAATTACAAACTAGAGAAGCATTAACAAGAAAAGAAACTTTAAACTAGGAAAAAGCTCAACACAAGCGAACCTTTCGCCGCATCATAACCAATGTCAAGGTTATCCTGTTCCAAAAGCTTGCCAACAACCACAGCCCCCTCCACTCCAGCATTGGATGCAATGGTGTGAACTGGAGTCTGTAAGTTCATGAACAATTTATATCAAATGTTAAAAGAGCAGATGCATTATTTAAAATTATCTGAAGCTCAAGAAGACCAGTCAAAAGAACCTTCAGAGCATTCTGAATTATTTGGACACCAATCTTTTGATCAAAGTTTGCAGTCTGTAAGTTGTCCAGCTCTTTAGATGCATAAAGAAGTGCAACACCACCACCTGCAAAGAAAGGGAAACAATTACAATCATTTGCAGACAAGGAGAGGTTCGAAAGAGATGCAGAAATGCAAAAGATCATTAAATACAAGTTACCTGGTACAATTCCCTCTTCAACAGCCGCTTTTGTTGCATTTAAGGCATCATTGACTCTATCCTTTTTCTCACCAACTTCTGCTTCACTGGCCCCTCCAATCTGCAGAGTTCACAAATATGACACAGCAAATTATCAACTAACAAATACACATACCGATGTTGCCATTTTCTTGACAAATAATAGCAAAAAACAACTCTTAGCAAATAATTGAGTTTGTGATTCTTAGACACGAGACTTGAAACCTTTTGTATAAAATACATATGCCCAGAAACAGGCACCCTGCTCTCGGATGCCACCGATTTGTTTCACTGAAAGCGAAAATCGGCACCATAGTATTTTTCTTTAGTTCAGTTTCTTGGGACTAGACTTCTGGGCGAGTACCCAATTATCTGAAAGTCACAAAAACCAAATCACATCGAACAATCTTACCTTCCCAGTTCCCATGGATGTGATACCACCTCAAGAAGAAATCCATGTTTTCTAGAACCTTCACTTTCACCAAAAGTCCACATTGGTGTTTCACTTTAAATAAAACAAATGGGCCTAGAACTTATCACCATCAGCCAAACTCATGAACGTGAAATACCATTTGAACGTTTGAAACCATATGAATGCTTTAAAAACCCATTTAGTGTGATTACTTTGCTTCATATATTTGCAATGAGCCAGAAAACATAACTTATGAAAGAAAGCCAAGTACCAATTTAAGCAATAACAACATGACATACCTTGAGGACAGCAACGCCACCAGAAAGCTTCGCCAACCTCTCTTGCAGCTTCTCTTTGTCATAGTCTGATGTGCTCAATTCGATTGCAGATCTTATCTGCCAACAAGATAAGCAAGTAACAATTTTGTTATAGTTCAAAGCATGAAGGCTATACTAATTTTTGTTTTGTTTTATCTTATCAAATGGAACAACTGAAAGAAAACTGACCTGTTCACATCTCTCTTCTATATCCTTCTTATCACCAGATCCATCAAGAATCACGGTGTCGTCTTTTGAGATCGTCACCTACAATGTTATCACACCATGTACTTGTTTAAAGCTTATGCACAGACTAGTAAGTTCAAAAATTCAGATATCTACAGAATCAAGTATGTTTCTACTGTGATCACCGTAGACCAAATCCATTGAGCAAGGAATGCAGCAACAGAAAAGACATTGAGATATATTACTAAAGAGAAAAATCAAGCTATCAAGACAAAACTTGTATAATCAGAATGGAGATACATTTAGATACTAATGTTGACCTCAAATCCTTTCGTTACTTCTTGAAACAGGCACCAGAAATGAAGGGCATAGAGTGACACACCTGTGGCAAAAGCAAGAAAGGAGTACAAGAACCTAGCCTCACCTTTTTGCATGTGCCAAGCAAGTCAAGTTCCACCTTCTCAAGGTTCAAACCAAGTTCTTCTGTTATGAGCTAAATTGGCAAGAAGAGTTGTTTCATCAACAAGTAATGACCAAAACCCTAAGAAACAAGCTATAACATTGGTCGCCAATGATACTCACAGATCCCCCAGTGAGAATAGCAAGGTCTTGCAAATTGGCTTTCCTGTTCTCCCCAAAACCAGGAGCTTTCACAGCACAAACCTGTATTTCATTGTCATTGGTCAGAGCATTGTAAATTAACATAATTTTAATAATGGCTAGCTAACAATAGATGGATTTACAAACAAAAATCACCTTAATCCCGGCACGAAGCTTATTAAGGATGAGAGTGGCCAGTGCATCACTTTCTATGTCTTCTGCAACAATCAGCAAAGGTCTCTGTCTCTGAACACATCGAAGAACAATGACGTGAGCAGATAGCACCATACAAGATTACTACATGTATGCAAAAATCAAAGATCGTGTACCTTCAAAGACAACTCTAACACCTTTACAACTGCACTGATGCTTGAAATTTTCTTCTCATGAATCAAAATCAGAGGATCTTCAAGTTCCTGTTATATTAGAAAATTGAAATTAGTAGATGATCCGACAATGTTGAGTATTAAGTAGATCAGATATACATCTTACACATTTTTGGTTCTTTGGATCGGTAATAAAGTAGGGTGATATGTAGCCTCGATCAAATTTCATTCCTTCAACAACTTCTAGTTCATTGTCTAGAGTTTTCCCATCCTGAAAGAGAATCACAAAATATCAAGCTTAATTGCTATAATGTAAATGATAATTGATATGCATCAACAGAATAGAAAAAGGAAAAAATGAGCACCAATTAGTAAAATTAATACAATTTGCACAGGCAGAGGAAGTAGCATATGCTACGCATACTTCTCAGAGCAAATTGCTGACCATCACAGTCACACGTCTTTGGCCAAAGTTAACTGGATTTTGTATTTATTGTTCCCAATAACTCTACCATGAGCAAAGCCCACCCACACAAGCCATCTGGCTTGTGTATAGCATCACAAACCCAAATGTAAATTAACAAAAGATCAATTCATATTTGTTTCCATAGTTCTGGCACATCGGTTGTTTCAAGATAAAATATAATGCATGCATGACTTGCAATATAAATGATGAGAAGTGCATTAATTTCTGATAACATGTAGCAATAAATGTGCCACAACAGAAAACCTCCACAATAAGACCAGATAAATGACAAGCTTTGCACCCATTTAGCTATAATGAGAGCTAAGTTAGTTGTTCCTTCCAATAGCAACTCTATCTTTAAAAAAAAGAACATATTGTAAAGATATAAACATACTCGATACTATGCAAATTTAACACCAAAACAGATGTAACTTACTGCCACTGTGATGACTCCCTCTTTGCCAACTTTCTCCATAGCTTTTGCAATTAGTTCACCAATTTCTCTTTCTCCATTAGCTGATATTGTGCCAACCTTTCAAAGAGGAAACATTTTTTTTGTTCAAATAGTTACTTTAAAAACTAATACCTTCCTAAGGAATAAGTAAGACATTAGAAGCTCTTGCATGATGTAAATGCATGCATTTTTAGGTATTACATGTAAAAATGCTGACACCATATTATCTTCTTAATGCCATAAAACTAAAAACCTGAGCTATCTCTTCTGAGGTACTAATCATTCTTGTTCTGCTCTTCAAATTAGTCACCACAGCATCAACAGCCATTGAAATGCCACGTCTCAGATCCATTGCATTCATCCCAGCGGCTACTGACTTACATCCTTCAGCAAATATTGCTTTTGTAAGGATGGTAGCACATGTTGTTCCTGCATACTTATGAATACAAGATTATTAACTCAAAAAGAAGCAAACCAAATTCATGTGCTCACGGGCAGGACAAAAATCCCAAACTCACAAAACAATTTAATTAGCACAGTTGTTTAATTATCACAGTTGGTTAAATGGAGCTAGATCCGTTCATGGTTGGCATTGACTGATTCATGAGATGTTTAATAAATTGAGTAATAACTAAAAAACTACACTGTTTCTCACTAGCATTTCACTTTCAGTGTTTTCCAAAAACTGTGTACGTAACTTCCAAGCTGCCAGGTATTAATATACAAGACAAACTTTGAGGGTTCTTTGATAATCTTCGACAATTTGCCTTTCCATCACTGTCACAGTTGGGTGGTGGAGGATGTCTTTATTAGTTGTAATCACTCGCACAAAATGAGCAACACATAATTTAACCAAAATCTTGTAATCTAAGTTATAAAAGGTAAGATTTACTTCAATTCGATTTAATTTCATTAGACATAATGGCAGGTCAGGGCACTATCGACCATGCAAGCCTTTCATTTGTGTTCTGTTTGAACAGAGAATCAGGGAAGTCACTACAAGACCTCATCACCATGTTTGAATCGAGATATAAACCTTACAAAGTACCAACTATTTGGGGTTGGCAACCTTACAAAATAACAAAAACAATGAACTAACTGTAGGTAAGATGTGAATTTGCCAACTGAATCTTAGCAACATATCTGTTACCCTCCCAAAGCAATGATGAAGACAAGGATTTTATATTCAATCCATTCATGTTAACAATGACATATAACCATGCTAATAATTATTAAAGAAACTCCAAGGCTTACCATCACCAGCAACATCATTGGTTGCATTGGCAACCTGCTTCACAAGACTAGCACCCATATTCTTTATTCTGTCCTTGAACTCGATGCTCTTTGCAACAGTCACCCCATCCTTTGTAACTTTGGGTGCACCAAAGCTTTGCTCTAATATGACATTCCGCCCCTTCAAGCAAAGAACCAAATTTGTAACAATAAGATTTTAGGATAATTAATTGTGTTACTTCAGAGTTAATTATTTTCCCTTAAAATAAATATTCAATGCATACAGCCTATTAACCAATCAAGCATAAATAAGAAAGGACCAAGAGAATCCACTTTCATATCCCAGTTGATCTCATGAGTTATCTTTGTCGGCATATACAAGGAAAAGGTCAATACCTTTGGGCCCATCGTCACCTTCACCGCATCAGCAAGCTCTTCCACTCCCTTAAGCATCAAAGCACGAGCCTCGACCCCAAACCTAATATCCTTTGCAGCATAATTTCTACTCCAACCAACCCTACTTCCAATCTGCAGCATCAAACAAAACTCCATTACGTTCAAGATATAAG
The DNA here is from genome assembly GCA_029747655.1 of Ensete ventricosum. Lineage (NCBI taxonomy): Eukaryota > Viridiplantae > Streptophyta > Magnoliopsida > Zingiberales > Musaceae > Ensete > Ensete ventricosum. The sequence goes on from JAQQAF010000003.1 coordinate 3,651,788, forward strand.
TTTAATCCAGATCAATATCAACGACGACAAGTCAAAATCAAAACTCTATCGACAGAAAACAAACAGATCATACTAAAGGATTCAAACTCCCACCTGTTTGGCGCTGCTTCCCGCAACCCTGCAAAACCAAAGGAAAAGAACAACATTCAGAACCAAAAGCGCACAATGCATACGATTAAGAACGATCTACATTTGCTATTGATATCTTTAATAGCAAAGATCCTACCGGGCTCTGGCGGCGAGGGAGGCCATGGCGCGATACATGGTGGGCTTCGGGAGAGACCAGATTAGGGATCCGAAGAGCGGAGGCGAGGAGAGCCGAGGGTTCTTTAAAAGGGGAGCCTTCGTAGTTTCCAGAAGCTGTTAGAAGCGTCTTCTAGGGTTTGGGGTTTAAGCGGCGAAGGGGGACTAAGGTGTGGCGCAGGAATAGTATTATTACCTATAATGTTCCTCTGACGTGGGTGAATCTCAACCGCACATCTCATCGGTACACGCTCAAATAGTGAGAAGAGGATGATGGATCCCGGAACGTATACTACCAAACCGAGTTGGGTTACGGCCATCCACGGGTCCAATTGGCGGCGGCGGCGGCGGCGGCGGCGGCGGCGGTTGACATAGTTCTTCAATATATGGGAAACAACTAAATACGGATTATAAATCAAAATCTACGAAGAAATACACCTGAATTTGCTTAATTTGTGCACATGAATAATGTAAATTATGTTTATAATATCAACTTAAAAAATTATTAACTTAGGTCGCTTTAAAGCTCTTTATTCTTATTTTCTTTACTACAACACCCGAACACCCGAAAGGTTGCAGTGCGATCAAAATGTATTATAATTATTAAAAAATATTTAACATATCAAAACCGTTAAGTCATCGGGTCTTCAAAATTAAGATTAAGATTAATTATAGATTAACTATTGTAGTTATATATTTTTGATATTTCTATCTTTATACCTAAAAAAGTTGTATTGTTATTCATATAATTATGAAAGTAAAATATATAATTTTATTTATCCTAACTATATCAGGTCATTAATGAAAATATAAAAATAAAAGATAAAAAATAAACTTAATATTCAATGACGAACGATGGCGTTGTTGACGTCAACACAGATGTTACGTGATTATTGCCCTTCGATTTGTGCTCCCTCGGTAACCTTTGGATCATGTCTGATCATCTCCCTAGTGAGTGATCGTTGTTGTTGTTGGACAAGACCATCACTTCTACTCATGCCTCCTTGATCATTTATAACACCCTTTTGCATTGATGGTTGTTTCTTTGCCTCATTACACGTGTCATTGTGATGTTTAGTAGCATCGTCAGCTATCTCCTTGGATGCCTTATTCCCGGACAACCTGAATCCTTGTCGAAGTTATTCCTCTCCTCCTCCTGCAGGAGTGAACCCACTAGGGGGATGTTGGCATCGTGCTTGTCCACCAAGTCTTCGAAGGGGGGTATTCTTGGTGAGGAGCTCAATAAAAAGTATTGTCTTCTCTGCTTTTCATGACCACGTTGGTTCTGTGGTTCTGTGTCTGCATATGCTTATTATCGTGCATCTCTCTCTAGAGAAATATTACTAATGTTAGGGAGGAATTTGGTGCTTGCCTAGTAGATACGTTCCGCCTCCGTGTCTGTTGAGCAAGCACTGCTGGTTCAGGCCCGTGTGCACTAGCTCGCCCGCGATCGGCTCCGTGCGGAGTTGGAGCTCGGTCGGATGGGTGGAACCTCGGGATTCGGCTCGGGAAGTAGGTTGTTGGAATGGTGGAGCTCAGGTCGGGCTGAAGTATTCCAGCTCGGGTCGGCCGCTGAGTCCTGCAAGAAGGTCAGGTCGTGTAGGTTCCCGATGTGACCCCTCCGACGGTTAAGTTAGTTCAGTTGTTGGTTTTTGCGATCCCTCTGTCCCGTAGAGGTGCAGGAGCTTATATAGTGGGTGTTGTATATCATCCATACCTGGCAACCTGGCTGCCCTTGTGGCTTACCATACCGTCGTACACCTCCACCACGTCCGTCGTCCTTGCGGTGAGACATGCGTCCACAGGTAAGGGTGTCGGCCTTACCTGTGTCAAGTCAATCGTACGACCGTTGGGGATTCAGCCATACATGTGCCAGGTCGACCGCACGACCATTGGCGCCCCCATACCTGCGTCCGACCAGCTTCCCGCGTCGGGTCGGCCACGTCGGCGGGCCAGTTGTCCGAGGAAGCGAGGATGTGGCGGCCAGGTCATCATGGGCCATATCATTCTTCCCCCCCGGGAAGACCTTCTCGAGGTGCCCGATGAGGGTGCTAAAAATGAGGTCTTGTGCTTAGCTGCTGATTCGAGGTGGCTCTGAACTAGTCCCGAGTGGGGGCTCAGGGACTTGAATGGTGAGGGGGCCGATCCGACCAAGCAAGAGCTCGATAATTTGATCGGCGCAAGAGCTGATTCGTCCGAGCATGAGCCCGGGAATTGGAATGGCGTGGGACCTGATCCGACCAAGCAAGGCTCAGGAATTTGAATGTCGCAAGAGCTGATCCGACCGAGCAGGTGCTCGGGAATTGGGATGACACCAGAGATGATCTGACCGAGCATGAGCTCGGGAATTGGAATGGCGTGGGAGCTCATCCGACCAAGCAAGAGCTCGGGAATTTGAATGTAGCAAGAGCTGATCCGACCGAGCAGGAGCTCGGGAATTGGGATGGCACTAGAGCTGATGTAACCGAGCATGAGCTCGGGAATTGGAATGGCGTGGGAGCTGATCCGACCAAGCAAGGGCTCGGGAATTTGAATGTCGCAAGAGCTGATCCGACCGAGCAGGAGCTCGGGAATTGGGATGGCACCAGAGCTGATCTGACCGAGCATGATCTCAGGAATTGGAATGGCGTGTGAGCTGATCCGACCAAGCAAGGGCTCGGGAATTTGAATGTCGCAAGAGCTGATCCAACCAAGCAAGGGCTTGGGAATTTGAACTTAGGCTTTTGCCAAGGGGGTGAACTCGGGCGCAAATCTGGGGATTTGGCCGAGAGGGTGAACTCGGGCGCAAATCCAGGGATTTGGCCGAAAGGGTGAACTCGGGCGCAATCCGGGGATTTGGCCGAAAGGGTGAACTCGGGCGCAAATCCGGGGATTTGGCCGAGAGGGTGAACTCGGGCGCAAATTCGGATCCGGGGATTTGGCCGAGAGGGTGAACTCGGGCGTAAATTCAGAGATTTGGTCGAGAGGGTGAAATCGGGCGCAAATCCGGGGTTTGGCCGAGAGGGTGAACTCGGGCGCAAATCCGGGGATTTGGCCGAGAGGGTGAACTGGGGCGCAAATCCGGGGATTTGGCCGAAAGGGTGAACTCGGGCGCAAATCCGGGGTTTGGCCGAGAGGGTGAACTCGGGCGCAAATCCGGGGATTTGGCTGAGAGGGTGAACTCGGGCGCAAATCCGGGGGTTTGGCCGATAGGGTGAACTCAGGCGCAAATCCGGGGATTTGGTCGAGAGGGAGAACTCGGGCGCAAATTTGGTGTTTGGCCGAGAGGGTGAACTCGAGCGCAAATCCGGGGATTTGGCCGAGAGGGTGAACTCGGGCGCAAATCCGGGGATTTGGCCGAAAGGGTGAACTCGGGCGTAAATCCGGGGATTTGGCCAAGTTGGTAACCTCGGGCGCACTAGCCTCTATCTTATGAACCCTCTCTATTTTATTTATTTGCGTATGGTTACTGTTATGTCATATTATATATATATATATATATATATATATATATATTGTCCTCCGCTTAGGGTTTTGGTCGGAGTAATGGCGCATTTAATGCGTTGGGTGGCTTTTGGGGTGGCGGCACTTCGTGCTGCCTCGGGAAGCTGAAACGACTCCCCAGGGCGCTATAAGTTCGAAGTGACTGGGCTGAGATCTCACTTGCTCATTTGGCCCCCTCCTTGCTTCTATCTCGGACCTTCCTAGCCACTCATCGCCCCTTCAGTCGATAGCCCTTTTTGAACAGGTCGGGATGACTTCCTCGGACTCCTCGAGTAGTGTCAGGGTCGCTTCTCCCTTGGGGTCGGGGGAGACAAGTCGGTGTGATCCCGAGGTCGATTCCTCGAGAGCGTCTTCTGGGCCCCCGTCGCTTGTCGACGCGAGGGTTCTGAGGGATCTGGAGGTCATGAAGTCAGATCATGACCTAGACACAGCGGTGACCAAAAGGTCACTTGTCGCGATTAGGGAGCGGTATAGCATCCCGATCGAATACGGGCTGCATGTTCCACAGCCCGGGCAGCACCCCTATAGCTTGGACACTCCCGGCATGTGCATCTCGGTGGATGCTTTGGAGGCCGGTCTCCGGTTTCCTCTGCACCCACTCATCGAGGAATGCTTGAGGTGGTGGAGGGTCTCTCCCAACCAGGTAGCGCCCAACTCGTGGCGCTACCTTGTCGTCTTCTTGGGCGAGTGCCGAGGGGCCGGAATTATCCCGACTCGGGACTTGTTCATGGCGTGCTTTCTCCTTTGCAAGAGTCGGGGTGGTTACTACCTCACCGCCCGGGTCGGTTTTCGAGTCAGCGGGGCACCTTCCAATAACAAAGGTTGGAAGTCCCGCTACCTTTATGTTAGTGGTCCGATTTAGGGGTTTAGGCTCGACTGGTCGGCACACCCGATCGGTAACGCCTCCCCGTACCTATCCGAGGAGGAGACCGTCCTGGTCGACAGACTGAAGGGGATTTTTTCCTCTTCGCGTGCGATCAAGGAGATGATCGAGCTTTGGCTCGTCGAGGCGGGTTTAAGCCCGGCCTCTAGGGGTACTAATATTTTACTTTACTTTAGCCTTTCTAACTGCTTACTAACCTGTCGGTCGGAATGCAGACCAGATGGATCTCGGGGAGCTTCGCGGGATGCCCAAGGTGACAAGCGGTAAGCTCCCTCCGACCCGGCCCACCGCCCGAGAGGTCGATGCGTCTCCTGCGAGGGAAGCCCCGAAGGCTTCGTTGAAGAGGCCAGTCGTCTCACCGCCTGAGCAGGCCGAGGATGCGGTGAGGCACCACAAGAAGGTAAAAGTGCTGACGAGGAGGCACAAGTCCCATCCCGGCGAGGGGGAGTCTCGCTCCCGATCCAAAGGTAAGGAGCCAGCGGCACCGTCGGAGGAGCGCGAGGCGCCCATCGGGTCCGAGTAGGGGGGCGCTTCACCAGCCCACGAGCGTCCGAGGTCGATGAAGAACCTTTTTAAAACAAATGTTCATAAGAGCGACGCAGGCTATTACGCTTGCTAATGTCCGACCTGGGGCATCAAGACCCCGAGAAGGAGATGAAGGCCAGATGGAAGGGGCTGAAGAACTCGACGAAAGTTTGGAATAACTCGTCGGCAGCGGAGGAGTTCGAAAGGGGACTTCTCCATCTCCAACTGGCGCGGGAGCTCTACACGCTTCCCTCAGAAGTTTTGATGGCCTGAGCCGCCAAGGAGATGGTCCTGGTAGGTTTCCCGACTCATGCCTTGGTAGCCCAAATTCCCGTTCACCGAGCTTCTAACAGTTGCTTTTTCGTGCAGAGCCAACATTTTCAAATGGTGTTTTTTGACCGAGTCCATGACGCGGGTCGGCTGATCACGTTCATCGACTACCGGGTCAAGCAGCTACAAGAAGAGCTTGACGCTCTGAAATCCAAAGGGGGTCTGGATGCGGTCGCCGAGGCCGAGGAGCGTGCGTCCGAGCTGCGGGAGGAGCTCGAGAAGACCAAGAGGGAGAAAGGCGAGGAGCTCCTCAGGCGCGAGGCCTCGGAGAAGGAACTGCAGGAGGTTCAAAGCCACCTGAGCGACGCCCAACAGTTGCTGAGGGAGGCGCGAATCAGGGCTCGGAAGATGGACGACGAGCTGCTGCAGGCCGTGAAGGAGTTGGAGAGCGACCGAGCTGAGCTGCTTAGGCAATCGGTCGTCCATTACAAGGAGTCTCCCGGCTTCAAAGAAGGCCTGAAGAGGATGGGTCGGGTAACGTACGAGTATGGGTATTGGGTGACGTTAGCCCGCTTCTGCGCCCGACATCCAGACGCCGACGTTGAAGAAGATCCGTTCACCATCCATCCCGAGGACGATCTGGTGCCGATGGAAAGGCAGTAGGACTTTGACGACTCGATCCCACCCGAGCCCTGACTTGTAATTTTCTTTTTCAAATTGTAATTCGGGTCGGGAAAAGCCTCATTTTGTTCCCGACATCTTTTGTACTTGCTTTTAATCAATACAAGTCGGGTCGTTTTACTGATATGTCATGCGTAAAACTTTCGCAAGTTTGTGATATGCCAAGTTCTCGGCAACACTCGCCCCTCCATTGTTGCCAACGTATAAGTCCCGTCTCGGATAGCATCGATGACCCGGTAGGGGCCCTCCAAGTTCGGGGCCAGCTTGCCGCGGGACCGGGTCGGGTCGCTGACCTCAGTCTTCCGGAGCACCAAATCGCCCGTCTCAACATGCCGGGGGCGTACCCGATGGTTGTACAGCTTGGTGACGGCCCTTCTATAGGCTAATGCTCGGAGATGGGCGTCGGCTCGTTTTTCCTCTAGTAGGTTGAGGTTCTCACGGAGCTGTTGGTTGGACTCCTCCTCACGCTGGGTCTAGACTCGGAGGGTCGGGAAAACCACCTCGGGAGGCAGCACGGCTTCAGTCCCGAAAGCCATGCTATATGGGGACTCCCCCGTCGGGGTTTTCGGAGTCGTTCGCGACGCCCAGAGAATACTCGGGAGTTCCTCTACCCAAGAGGTCGTAGCGCTGGAAACCCTTTTCTTCAGCCCTTCAAGGATGGCTCGGTTCGTTACCTCGGCTAGCCCATTGGCTTGGGGGTGGGCAACCGAGCTAAACTTCAGCTGGATGCGATAGCTTTGACAAAACATCTTAAACTTCATGTTGTTGAACTGCGTGTCATTGTTTGTGATAATGACCCTAGGGAGGCCGAACCTGGTTATGATATTTTTCCACACGAATCCTTCGACTTGTCTCTTGGTGATGGATGCCAATGACTCGGCCTCGAGCCATTTGGTGAAATAGTTGACTCCAACTATTAAGAACCTTCTTTGTCCCGAGGCAGGGGGGAAGGGGCCGAGGAGGTCCATTCCCCATTGGGCGAAGGGCCAGGCGCAGTCGGCAGTTGTGAGCGGTACCATCGGTTGATGTTGGAACCGGGCGTGCTTCTGGCATGGCTCACAGCTCCGGACATAAGTCTGGGCATCCTTACGTAGGGTGGGCCAGTAGTAACCTTGCTTGAGGACCTTGTGTGCCAAGGTGCGAGCACCGACATGGTCCCCACATATTCCCTCGTGGACCTTGGCTAGGGTGGTGTGCGCCTCGGTCTGGTTCAGACAGCGAAGCAGGGGTCGATTGAAGCCTCGTCGATAGAGGCGGCCATCGATGATACAGTACCATGACTCCATCCTTCTTATTCTTCGGGCAGCCGCTTTGTCCTCGGGGAGGATTCCTGCTTGTTTAAAGCGAAGGATCTCGTCGATCCAGCCTTCGTCTTCCTCATCAACAGTCAACACAATCGAATTGATGAAGGTCCCGATGGTTCTCACCATTGTTCCGGACGGCGTGTCGATCACGCAGGAGGAGGCTAGCCTGGGCAAGGCGTCTGCTTGCGCGTTCTCATTGCGAGGTACCTTGGTGATGGTACACCTCGAAACCGACCCATCATCTGTCGCGCCTCGGCTAGGTACTTGATCATTGCTGCTTCTCGGGTCTCGAACGCTCCGTTGACTTGGCTTGCAACGAGCTGGGAGTCGGTGAATATTTCAATGTCCTCCGCGCCCAACTCAGCTGCGACCTTCAGACCGAACAGGAGCGCTTCATATTCTGCTTCATTGTTCGTAGCTTTGAATCCTAATCGCAGCGCATGTTCGTAGGTGTGGCCGAAAGGGTCCTTGAGCACCAAGCCGACGCCTCCTTTTTCCGAGTTGGCGGAGCCGTCGATATGTAGTGTCCATCCGTGGTTCGGGTTCGTCGGGATTTCCGGGGGTGTGAGCTCCGAGAGGAAGTCCGCGAGCACTTGGCCTTTGATCGTCTTTCTTGGCTCGTATTCAATATCGAACTCTCCTAACTCTACCGACCACTTAAGCATCCGACCCGTAACATCAAACTTTGAGAGGATCTGGCGCATGGGTTGGTCGGTTGTCACCTTGATAGGATGCGTCTGGAAGTACGACCTCAGCTTCCTAGATGCCAGGATCAGAGCCAAGGCTATTCTCTCTATGGGGGGATAACGGAGCTCAGGTCCCGCCAGGACATGACTAGTGTAGTAGATTGACTTTTCCCCAGCTTTATCGAGTGTCACCAAGACCGAGCTAACCGTCAGGTCGGTTGCAGCGAGGTATAAGCCGAGAGGCTCCCCGTCCTTTACCGATGCTAGCTGCGGTAGGTTTTCGATGTGGCTCTTGAGCTAGCGGAATGCTTCTTCGCATTCGGGGGTCCACCTGAAGTCTTTTGCCGACTTCAGCGCTCGGAAGAAGGTAGAGCTCTTGTCCCCGGCTCGGGAGATAAAGCGGTTCAGGGCTGCTAATCTCCCTATAAGTTGTTGGACCTCTTTTATAGTCCTGGGGGCTGCATTTCCTGTATCACATTTATCTTGTCAGGATTGGCATCAATCCCCTGCTGATGCACTATGAAGCCGAGGAACTTCCCGGATGTGATGTCGAAGGTACATTTTGCCGGGTTGAGACGCATCTTGTATCTTCTTAGCGTGCGGAACGCTTCCGCTAGGTCGGAGAGGTGGGTCTCGGTTTGTCGGCTTTTGACTATCATATCGTATACGTAAATCTCCATGCTCCTTCCGACCTGGTCCTTGAACCTGCGATTTACCAGCCGCTGGTAAGTTGCGCCAGTATTTTTCAGCCCGAACGACATTACCTTGTAACAGTATGTGCCGTTATGAGTGATGAAGGCTGTGTTTTTTTTGTCTCTCTCGGCCATCTAGATTTGGTTGTACCTCGAGAAAGCATCCATGAAGGAGAGCAGCTGATGCCCCGACGTAGCATCCACCAGTTGGTCGATGCAGGGAAGTGGGTAGCAGTCCTTCGGGCAAGCCCGATTGAGATCGGTATAATCAACGCACATCCGCCATTTTCCATTAGCTTTCTTGACAAGTACAACGTTGGATAACCAGGTTGGACACTTTACTTCCTCGATAAGCTTTGCGTCCAACAGACGAGCGACCTCATCTTCTATAGCCTTCGCCGGTCTGGAGCAAATTTGCTCGGACGTTGCTTCACGGGTCGGGCGTCGGGGAAGATGTTCAGGTAATGTTGGGTGATCTCCGGATCGACCCCCGACATATCATTTGGGGACCATGCGAAGACATCGTCATTCTTCCGCAGGAAGTCTATCAGTTGAACTTGCTGGCTTTCCGTGAGTCCCGACTCGACCTTCACCAGCTTATCCGGGCAGCTCGGGTCAAGTGGCAGTTCCAAAATTTTTTCCACCGAGTGGGGGTCTCGGGCGCTATCCTCTGGGTCTAGAGGCATAGTACCGACCGGTTCAGTCCTCGGCTTCTTGAACAACGTCGTTGCCGTTAAGTAGCACTGCCTGGATTCTCTTGGGTCACTCCTGACCTCGGCGACCCCTGCTCGGGTCGGAAACTTCAGGATGCGGTGGTAGGTGGAAACGACCGCCCTGAGCCGGTTGAGGGTCGGGCGCCCGATGATGGCGTTGTACGCCGATGGGAGCTTGGCCACCATAAACGACACCAGCAGAGTCTTCGACTTTGGTTCTCCCCCGAACGTGATCGGGATCATGGTTGCCCCCATGGGAGAGACGGAATCCCCGGTGAATCTTGTCAATGTAGATGTTAGAGGGGTGAGATCCCGGTCGGTTAACCCCAATCTTTGAAAGGCATCGAAATACAAAATGTCGGTCGAACTCCCTGTGTCAATCATGACCCTCTTGACGTAGGCGTTGGCCATTCGGATTGAGATCATTAGCACATCATCGTGGGATGAGTGCTCCTCGCCTTCCGACCTAAATGTGACGTCAAGGTCTTCGTGATGCAGTAGTCTCTTTCCTACCCCGGATCGCGCATAAGCTTTTCGCGCCGAGGAGTTGTTGCCGCCTGAGGCCGGGCTGCCGAAGATGACGTCAATTTACTTCTCGACCGGGCCCTGAGGTCGGGGAGACGAGTCTCGAGGGGGTCGACCGTCAGGGAGAGAGGGTAGTTCGCTGACATATCGTCGTAGGTGGCCGCGCCAGATAAGGTCTTCAATTTGGTACTGCAGGTCATGACATTCCTCGGTGTCGTGTCCGTATTCCCTGTAAAAGCGGCAATACCTTCTTTTATCGCGCCACTCGGGGTGCGACTTCATCGGACTTGGGGCCTTCAAGAGCCCCTTTTCCCGTATTTGGAATATCTTTGTTCGAGTTGAATTGAGGGGAATTGAGGGGGGTCTGGCTGGCAACAAGCTCGACCTGTCTTCCCTCCTCTTTGGAGGTGGCGCCGGATGTCCACGGGACTGTTCCCCTTGGGGGCGCTTTGTCTCATCCCGCTTGCCAGCTATTAGCGTCTCGGCCGCCATGTACTGGTGTGCCCGTTGCAGCATCTCGGGCAGAGTCGTCGGTGGTCGCTCGATCAGCGACCAGAAGAACCTTGACGGTCTCAGCCCCATCAAGAATGCTTGGATGGCTAGGGATGGATGGAGGTCGGGGATTCCCTGGACCTGCGATGTGAACCGTCCCACGAACTGGGAGAGGGGCTCGTCGCTCCCTTGGGCCATTCCCAAGAGGGAGGCCGTGGTTGGTCTCGGGCATGCACTCGCCAAAAAGTTTAGCTCAAACTCTCTTGCCAGCAAATCAAATGAAGGTATAGACGTGGGTTTGAGACGAGAATACCAGGCTATGGCCGACCCTCTAAGGGTGGTCGGGAAGGCCCAACACATCAGCGCCTCCGAGGTATCGTAAATGGCCATTTGGGCGCGGAATGTGACGATGTGCTCTATCGGGTCGCCGCTACCATCATAGGGCTCGAGGGCCGGGAGCCTGAAGGTGGCCGGGAGAGGCTTGGCCTGTATCTCGGGAGTGAATGGGGAACCGCCTTTAGAGCTTTCCCCAACCTCCTCTCTTGATTTGAGGACTTCCTTCTAGACTTCGTCGAGCCGCTGATGGACTCGGTGAACTTGCTCTCTTAGAGAATCAGCGGTGTTGATCGATAAGGTGTCAGAGTCGGGCTCGGTCGGTACCGGATTGTAGGAGCGACTTTGTGATCGGGCTGACATCTGGGTCGGGGAAGCTGCGCAGGCTTCGGCGACCTGAGGCTGTGGCGGCTCTGTGTCGGGCGGGATTCCCCGGTTTGGGGCCGCTGGTGACTCCGTTTGCGGGGGTGCCGCCGGGGGAGCCGATTGGTGAGCCATCGAATGCACGAGCTGGGGCAGGTACGGGACTATGGTCTGCACCATTCCGGCTAGTGCTTGGACTTGGCTGGTAAGGCCGAGGAAAGCCTCTGCCATGACCATGAACGGCGCAAGGTTGGATGCAGGTGAAGGGAACCCTGGGTCGGTCATCATCCTCCAAAAGCGGTTGGGAGTCGGCACAGCTACCGTAGCCTCCTCGGTTGGTCGAGGGTGGTCAGGTTCCAGGTGGTGCTCCGTACCCGAGTCCCCAAACGGGCGTTCTGGCGACATGGGCCCTCCTTTTAGCGCAAAAAATGTTAGGGAGGAATTTGGTGCTTGCCTAGTAGATGTGTTTCGCCTCCGTGTCTGTTGAGCAAGCAATGCTGGTTCAGGCCCGTGTGCGCTAGCTCGCCCGCGATCGGCTCCATGCGGAGTTGGAGCACGGTCGGATGGGTTGAACCTCAGGATTCGGCTCGGGAAGTAGGCTGTTGGAATGGTGGAGCTCGGGTCGGGCTGAAGTATTCCAGCTCGGGTCGGCCGCTGAGTCCTGCAAGAAGGTCGGGTCCGGTAGGTTCCCGACGTGACCCCTCCGACGGTCAAGTTAGTTCAGTGGTTGGTTTTTACGATCCCTCTGTCCCGTAGAGGTGCAGGAGCTTATATAGTGGGTGTTGTAGATCATCCGACAACCTGACTGCCCTTGTGGCTTACCATGCCGTCGTACACCTCCACCACGCCCGTCATCCTTGCGGTGAGGCATGCGTCCACAGATAAGGGTGTCGGCCTTACCTGTGTGAGGTCGACCGTACGACCGCTGGGGATTCGGTCTTACCTGTGCCAGGTCGGCCGCACGACCATTGGCGCCCCCATACCTACGTCCGACCAGCTTCCCACGTCAGGTCGGCCACGTCGACGGGCCAGTTGTCCGAGGAAGCGAGGATGTGGCGGCCAGGTCATCATGTGCTATATCAACTAATTACAGAAAGAAGGTGCTCTTATTTGTTCTTCAACCCTTATTTGTGTGCAGATACTGTGAAACTGCACCAGAAAGGAGAGCTAACTGCTTTACTATCGAAACTCAACATCGGTACAGAGAATTAGTATCAGCGTTAAGTCGGTTCTTATATGTATTTGAAGTGGTAACAATACAATTTTTGTTCGATAACATGTACTTGACAGTTCACATGTCATTTTTGACTGAATCGTCGGCATCGTACCCAGTGATGTTCTTTTAAGATACGCTATCGTATCTGGTGTGGAAGACCCCTTAATTCACAGCATCTCTTAATGCTTAACCTGTTTCATGGCCATAGAGCACAGCGCAAATCCTTTTTCTTCCGAGGACAGCCTGTTTCTTGTCAGTTTCATGGCCCCTACACTACTTTGTCATGAAATGTAGAAGAAGAATTCGTGGTCACCAATATGCATTGATGCAGGTAGCATCTCCCAGGAATTAATGTGGTAAGAATACCACATGAGAATGCACCTGCATAAGAAATGCCAAAGCAAGAAACTAATCATTGGATTAGCTTTCTTGCATCTATAATGGTTTGTAATTAATTACAAAGCATTGTCTTCTTGCGTGCATATAGGTTCAGGTTTTTGAGATTGTCTGTGAACTAATAGATCTAATCTCAACTCTGTTCTTCTATGTTTTTTTTTTTGACCGACATATCAGTTCAGGTTTTTGAGATTGTTTATGACCTACCTAATTCAAAATTAGTTCGAATCTCACATCTGTTCAGCTATGTTCTACGTGGTGTTTTTTGGATTTATTGATCGTCCGTCTTTAATGGACGAGAAAACGTGATTTAGAACTTACCAGTAGAGCTCTCTAACAACTTACGTTACATGCAGTTCCTGTTAAACAGCAAACGTCAACGTAGATTTCTACCTAAGAAAACCGATATCTCCAGCTGTGAACTAATCAGCAAACAAGAAAATATTCTAATTTCTTGGGAAACCATGAGAGCATCATTAAGTGTAGCAAAAATAAAATAAAATAAAATTTCTCACGACATGGTAGATGTGCAACGATTGATATATGAAAAATTAAAAATCTTAAAATCAAGAACTGTAGAGCTAAAGGTGATTTAGAAAACAACACTAATTCCTTTAATGGACGAAAGAAAAAATGTGATTTAGAACTAAAGGTGTCAGTAGAGCTATCCTAACAAATTACATTACATGCAGTTCCTGTTAAACACAAACTTCAAACGTAGATCTCTAACAAAGAAAACCAACCAACTCTCTAGCTGTGAACGGATCAGCAGACAAGAAGAAATCCCAATTAACATAGCGTAAATATTCTTCGTGATCATTCTACCATTCTGTCATGTCATCAAAAAGGCACACTTCGGGCATATATATTTTCTCGTATCAGCAGACGGTATATATTTTCTCATATCAGCAGACGGAAAACAACACTAGTTTCTTAGCTCTTAAAATAAGAAACTGTGATGAACCATTTATAGATGGTCTTCCAATGGAAAGTCTGTCATCTTAAATGTTTGTTACAATCACACAAGAGTCCTTCTGGCAGCAAGAAAGACTTAAGACTTTTTCTCCAATGGAAACAAAAACAAAAGTGTTCCATTTTCAAATCACAGTAAAATGAGTGCTGCGAAAGAGTAAAGGAAACAAAGAGTGCTGCCAATCAATAGGTACATACCAACTTACCTCCTTGAATCCATACTCTCGATTTCAAATGTTCTCAATGAACATGCAAAAGTGGAAGAAATTAGTAGTCCATTCCTCCCATTCCAGCACCCATAGCAGGAGCATCCTCATTCTTGGGGAGTTCAACGATGACCGACTCGGTCGTCGTCATCAAGGACGAAACACTGCAATGGGCAAAATAGCAAGTTACTACATTGATCCACTAGAAATTCCATGCTACAACAGCAAAGAGACCTAATTGTGAGGCACTCTATTACAAGACAACACTAATTTCATAAGGTGAATTGGGGCATTAGCTTTTTACATATTAGGGATTTAGCTTTTTATATATTAGGGATTTAAGGAGACGGCACAACATGCAAAACAAAGTGAAACTGTTAGGCCTACAAACTCCTTACCTTGCAGCATCCACCAATGCAGTTCTGATGACCTTCAATGGATCGATAATACCAGCTTTCACCATGTCAACATACTCGCCTGCACACCAAAGCATCCATGGAATTACAAACTAGAGAAGCATTAACAAGAAAAGAAACTTTAAACTAGGAAAAAGCTCAACACAAGCGAACCTTTCGCCGCATCATAACCAATGTCAAGGTTATCCTGTTCCAAAAGCTTGCCAACAACCACAGCCCCCTCCACTCCAGCATTGGATGCAATGGTGTGAACTGGAGTCTGTAAGTTCATGAACAATTTATATCAAATGTTAAAAGAGCAGATGCATTATTTAAAATTATCTGAAGCTCAAGAAGACCAGTCAAAAGAACCTTCAGAGCATTCTGAATTATTTGGACACCAATCTTTTGATCAAAGTTTGCAGTCTGTAAGTTGTCCAGCTCTTTAGATGCATAAAGAAGTGCAACACCACCACCTGCAAAGAAAGGGAAACAATTACAATCATTTGCAGACAAGGAGAGGTTCGAAAGAGATGCAGAAATGCAAAAGATCATTAAATATAAGTTACCTGGTACAATTCCCTCTTCAACAGCCGCTTTTGTTGCATTTAAGGCATCGTTGACTCTATCTTTTTTCTCACCAACTTCTGCTTCACTGGCCCCTCCAATCTGCAGAGTTCACAAATATGAGACAGCAAATTATCAACTAACAAATACACATACCGATGTTGCCATTTTCTTGACAAATAATAGCAAAAAAACAACTCTTAGCAAATAATTGAGTTTGTGATTCTTAGACACGAGACTTGAAACCTTTTGTATAAAATACATATGCCCAGAAACAGGCACCCTGCTCTCGGATGCCACCGATTTGTTTCACTGAAAGCGAAAATCGGCACCATAGTATTTTCCCAAATTAAGTTTCTCGGGACTAGACTTCTGGACGAGTACCCAATTATCTGAAAGTCACAAAAACCAAATCACATCGAACAATCTTACCTTCCCAGTTCCCATGGATGAGATACCACTTCAAGAAGAAATCCATGTTTTCTAGAACCTTCACTTTCACCAAAAGTCCACATTGGTGTTTCACTTTAAATAAAACAAATGGGCCTAGAACTTATCACCACCAGCCAAACTCATGAACGTGAAATACCATTTGAACGTTTGAAACCATATGAATGCTTTAAAACCCCATTTAGTGTGATTACTTTGCTTCATATATTTGCAATGAGCCAGAAAACATAAACTTATGAAAGAAAGCCAAGTACCAATTTAAGCAATAACAACATGACATACCTTGAGGACAGCAACGCCACCAGAAAGCTTCGCCAACCTCTCTTGCAGCTTCTCTTTGTCATAGTCTGATGTGCTCAATTCGATTGCAGATCTTATCTGCCAACAAGATAAGCAAGCAACAATTTTGTTATAGTTCAAAGCATGAAGGCTATACTAATTTTTGTTTTGTTTTATCTTATCAAATGGAACAACTGAAAGAAAACTGACCTGTTCACATCTCTCTTCTATATCCTTCTTATCACCAGATCCATCAAGAATCACGGTGTCGTCTTTTGAGATCGTCACCTACAATGTTATCACATCATGTACTTGTTTAAAGCTTATGCACAGACTAGTAAGTTCAAAAATTCAGATATCTATAGAATCAAGTATGTTTCTACTGTGATCACCGTAGACCAAATCCATTGAGCAAGGAATGCAACAACAGAAAAGACATTGAGACATATTACTAAAGAGAAAAATCAAGCTATCAAGACAAAACTTGTATAATCAGAATGGAGATACATTTAGATACTAATGTTGACCTCAAATCCTTTCATTACTTCTTGAAACAGGCACCAGAAATGAAGGGCATAAAGTGACACACCTGTGGCAAAAGCAAGAAAGGAGTACAAGAACCTAGCCTCACCTTTTTGCATGTGCCAAGCAAGTCAAGTTCCACCTTCTCAAGGTTCAAACCAAGTTCTTCTGTTATGAGCTAAATTGGCAAGAAGAGTTGTTTCATCAACAAGTAATGACCAAAACCCTAAGAAACAAGCTATAACATTGGTCGCCAATGATACTCACAGATCCCCCAGTGAGAATAGCAAGGTCTTGCAAATTCGCTTTCCTGTTCTCCCCAAAGCCAGGAGCTTTCACAGCACAAACCTGTATCTCATTGTCATGGTCAGAGCATTGTAAATTAACATAATTTTAATAATGGCTATCTAACAATAGATGGATTTACAAACAAAAATCACCTTAATCCCGGCCCGAAGCTTATTAAGGATGAGAGTG
This sequence comes from Ensete ventricosum, assembly GCA_029747655.1. Classification (NCBI taxonomy): domain Eukaryota; kingdom Viridiplantae; phylum Streptophyta; class Magnoliopsida; order Zingiberales; family Musaceae; genus Ensete; species Ensete ventricosum. The sequence goes on from JAQQAF010000003.1 coordinate 3,668,461, forward strand.
GCCAGTGCATCACTTTCTATGTCTTCTGCAACAATCAGCAAAGGTCTCTGTCTCTGAACACATCGAAGAACAATGACGTGAGCAGATAGCACCATACAAGCTTACTACATGTATGCAAAAATCAAAGATCATGTACCTTCAAAGACAACTCTAACACCTTTACAACTGCACTGATGCTTGAAATTTTCTTCTCATGAATCAAAATCAGAGGATCTTCAAGTTCCTGTTATATTAGAAAATTGAAGTTAGTAGATGATCCCGCCAATGTTGAGTATTAAGTAGATCGGATATACATCTTACACATTTTTGGTTCTTTGGATCGGTAATAAAGTAGGGTGATATGTAGCCTCGATCAAATTTCATTCCTTCAACAACCTCTAGTTCATTGTCTAGAGTTTTCCCATCCTGAAAGAGAATCACAAAATATCAAGCTTAATTGCTATAATGTAAATGATAATTGATATGCATCAACAGAATAGAAAAAGGAAAAAATGAGCACCAATTAGTAAAATTAATACAATTTGCACAGGCAGAGGAAGTAGCATATGCTACGCATACTTCTCAGAGCAAATTGCTGACCATCACAGTCACACATCTTTGGCCAAAGTTAACTGGATTTTGTATTTATTGTTCCCAATAACTCTACCATGAGCAAAGCCCACCCACACAAGCCATCTGGCTTGTGTATAGCATCACAAACCCGAATGTAAATTAACAAAAGATCAATTCATATTTGTTTCCATAGTTCTGGCACACCGGTTGTTTCAAGATAAAATATAATGCATGCATGATTTGCAATATAAATGATGAGAAGTGCATTAATTTATGATAACATGTAGCAATAAATGTGCCACAACAGAAAACCTCCACAATAAGACCAGATAAATGACAAGCTTTGCACCCATTTAGCTATAATGAGAGCTAAGTTAGTTGTTCCTTCCATAGCAACTCTATCTTTAAAAAAAAGAACATATTGTAAAGATATAAACATACTCGATACTATGCAAATTTAACACCAAAACAGATGTAACTTACTGCCACTGTGATGACTCCCTCTTTGCCAACTTTCTCCATAGCTTTTGCAATTAGTTCACCAATTTCTCTTTCTCCATTAGCTGATATTGTGCCAACCTTTCAAAGAGGAAACATTTTTTTTGTTCAAATAGTTACTTTAAAAAATAATACCATCCTAAGGAATAAGTAAGACATTAGAAGCTCTTGCATGATGTAAATGCATGCATTTTTAGGTATTAGAATGACATCTCACTTTACATGTAAAAAATGCTGACACCATATTATCTTCTTAGTGCCATAAAACTAAAAACCTGAGCTATCTCTTCTGAGGTATTAATCATTCTTGTTCTGCTCTTCAAATTAGTCACCACAGCATCAACAGCCATTGAAATGCCACGTCTCAGATCCATTGCATTCATCCCAGCGGCTACTGACTTACATCCTTCAGCAAATATTGCTTTTGTAAGGATGGTAGCACATGTTGTTCCTGCATATATATGAATACAAGATTATTAACTCAAAAAGAAGCAAACCAAATTCATGTGCTCACGGGCAGGACAAAAATCCCAAACTCACAAAACAATTTAATTAGCACAGTTGTTTAATTATCACCGTTGGTTAAATGGAGCTAGATCCGTTCATGGTCGGCATTGACTGATTCATGAGATGTTTAATAAATTGAGTAATAACTAAAAAACTACACTGTTTCTCACTAGCATTTCACTTTCAGTGTTTTCCAAAAACTGTGTACGTAACTTCCAAGCTGCCAGGTATTAATATACAACACAAACTTTGAGGGTTCTTTGATAATCTTCGACAATTTGCCTTTCCATCACTGTCACAGTTGGGTGGTGGAGGATGTCTTTATTAGTTGTAATCACTCACATAAACTGAGCAACACATAATTTAACCAAAATCTTGTAATCTAAGTTATAAAAGGTAAGATTTACTTCAATTTGATTTAATTTCATTAGACATAATGGCAGGTCAGGGCACCATCGACCATGCAAGCCTTTCATTTGTGTTCTGTTTGAACAGAGAATCAGGGAAGTCACTACAAGGACCTCATCACCATGTTTGAATCGAGATATAAACCTTACAAAGTACCAACTATTTGGGGTTGGCAACCTTACAAAATAATAAAAACAATGACTAACTGTAGGTAAGATGTGAATTTGCCAACTGAATCTTAGCAACATATATGTTACCCTCCCAAAACAATGATGAAGACAAGGATTTTATATTCAATCCATTCATGTTAACATGGACATATAACCATGCTAATAATTATTAAAGAAACTCCAAGGCTTACCATCACCAGCAACATCATTGGTTGCATTGGCAACCTGCTTCACAAGACTAGCACCCATATTCTTTATTCTGTCCTTGAACTCAATGCTCTTTGCAACAGTCACCCCATCCTTTGTAACTTTGGGTGCACCAAAGCTTTGCTCTAATACGACATTCCGCCCCTTCAAGCAAAGAACCAAATTTGTAACAATAAGATTTTAGGATAATTAATTGTGTTACTTCAGAGTTAATTATTTTCCCTTAAAATAAATATTCAATGCATACAGCCTATTAACCAATCAAGCATAAATAAGAAAGGACCAAGAGAATCCAGTTTCATATCCCAGTTGATCTCATGAGTTATCTTTGTCGGCATATACAAGGAAAAGGTCAATACCTTTGGGCCCATCGTCACCTTCACCGCATCAGCAAGCTCTTCCACTCCCTTAAGCATCAAAGCACGAGCCTCGACCCCAAACCTAATATCCTTTGCAGCATAATTTCTACTCCAACCAACCCTACTTCCAATCTGCAGCATCAAACAAAACTCCATTACGTTCAAGATATAAGTTTAATCCAGATCAATATCAACGACGACAAGTCAAAATCAAAACTCTATCGACAGAAAACAAACAGATCATACTAAAGGATTCAAACTCCCACCTGTTTGGCGCTGCTTCCCGCAACCCTGCAAAACCAAAGGAAAAGAACAACATTCAGAACCAAAAGCGCACAATGCATACGATTAAGAACGATCTACATTTGCTATTGATATCTTTAATAGCAAAGATCCTACCGGGCTCTGGCGGCGAGGGAGGCCATGGCGCGATACATGGTGGGCTTCGGTAGAGACCAGATTAGGGATCCGAAGAGCGGAGGCGAGGAGAGCCGAGGGTTCTTTAAAAGGGGAGCCTTCGTAGTATACAGAAGCTGTTAGAAGCGTTTTCTAGGGTTTGGGGTTTAAGCGGCGAAGGGGGACTAAGGTGTGGCGCAGGAATAGTATTATTACCTATAATGTTCCTCTGACGTGGGTGAATCTCAACCGCACATCTCATCGGTACACGCTCAAATAGTGAGAAGAGGATGATGGATCCCGGAACGTATACTACCAAACCGAGTTGGGTTACGGCCATCCACGGGTCCAATTGGCGGCGGCAGCGGCGGCGGTTGACATAGTTCTTCAATATATGGGAAACAACTAAATACGGATTATAAATCAAAATCTACGAAGAAATACACCTGAAATTGCTTAATTTGTGCACATGAATAATGTAAATTATGTTTAGAATATCAACTTAAAAAATTATTAACTTAGGTCGCTTTAAAGCTCTTTATTCTTATTTTCTTTACTACAACACCCGAACACCCGAAAGGTTGCAGTGCGATCAAAATGTATTATAATTATTAAAAAATATTTAACATATCAAAACCGTTAAGTCATCGGGTCTTCAAAATTAAGATTAAGATTAATTATAGATTAATTATTGTAGTTATATATTTTTGGTATTTCTATCTCTATACCTAAAAAAATTATATTATTATTCATATAATTATGAAAGTAAAATATATCATTTTATTTATCCTATCGATATCAATCTCATTAACGTAAATGTAAAAATAAAAAATAAAAAAATAAACATAATATTCAATGGCGGACGATGGCATTGTTGACGTCAACTCAAATGTTATGTGACTATTGCCCTTCAATTTGAGCTCCCTCGGTAACCTCTGCATCATGTCTTATCACTTCCCTAGCGGGTGATCGTTGTTGTTGGACAAGACCATCATTTTTACTCATGTCTCTTTGATCATTTATAACACACTTTTACATTGATGGTCGTTTCTTTGCCTCATTGCACGTGCCACTGTCATGTTTGGTAGCATCGTCAGCTTTCTCCTTGGATGCCTTATTCCCGGGCAACCTGAATCCTTATCGAAGTTATTCCTCTCCTCCTCCTGCACAGAGTGAACCCACTAGGGGGATGTTGGCATTGTGCTCGTTCACCAAGTCTTCGAAGGGGGGTATTCTTGGTGAGGAAGATGTCAAAGCCATAGATGTCGAAGACGAGGGTAAAGGAGAGCTTAGGAAGGCGAGTGGTAGAAGAGGGAGAGGGATGTGACTGAGGAGGGGGGGGGGGGGGTGGTGAGGCCAGGGGAGGGACAAAATAGTAGTATAGTTGGTGAGACACGATTCTAAGTGGGGGGAGGTAGAAGAGGTCGGTGGCCACGTCCTCCGCATCTTTAAGCATAATTCCCAATTCAACGAGTACCCAGATATGCTTGATGAGTCACAAGCGAAGAGGCCATCATCTATGTCGTAGATGTCTAGGTGACCACCACCATCTTCGTCGACGTTGATGGTATCATCATTCCTCACTATCAAAGTCAATGACATCATCATTCTCTACCAAATGTTATAATTACTTGGGATAAAGATGATTCAATTTTATAATTATAAAAGTATAATGTAACTTTTAAATATAGAGATCGATACGCTAAAGTCAACTTGGGATAATATGTAATTAACCATGAGTTCCAAAAATAAACACAACAAGACTTTATGCTATGTCACCATCATCTACCTGCATCGCCCGCGCCTCCGCCCTGGAGCCGGACGCCCGTCTAGGCTCCGCCGACCTCACCTCCGTCTCTCACCATGCACATCGATGAGGACATGACCGAAGCTCTGCAAACTTATCTTTGATCTCCAGGTCTCACCGTTCATGGCGACGAACGATCATCAGAAACAATTCTTATGCATATGGGCGAGGAAGAAGAAGGAAGCCCTGCATCGTTATTTACCTGTGATCGAGTATCCGCACTCCTCATCCTCACTTGCGGCGCTGTAGTCCAACGCGCCGACGCTGGAGCACCGGAACTCCTCCGTCTTGTTCTCCGTGAGCGTCCCCGTCTTGTCGGAGAACACGTACTTGATCTGCCCCAGGTCCTCGTTGATGTTGAGAGCCCTGCCCTGGAATCTCATCTTGCTCGCCTCACCGAACATGTTCGCGTCCTGGATCATGAAGAAGGCCTGCCCCAGCCTCACCAGCTCCATCGATACGTAGAGCGCAATCGGAATCATCACCTGGAATAGGATCCCTGGCTCGAGGAAGCTGAACACCGTCTCCACCCCACCCCATAGTAGTTGTAAGTGTCCGTCTCCGGGACCGAGAAGTCCTCAGTAGGTCGTTGAGCTCGTCGTGGTGGTTGGTGAGCCACACGCCGGCGAGCGCTGTGATGATGGAGCATAGAGTGACGACTGCCAGCAGGATCACCTCCAGGTTCATTTTGCGCCTCGACGGAGCGCCGGCGCTGTTGGACATCACCTTCGTGTCCTGCCCGGTGCACACCGCGACGCCGACGACCCAGCTCGTGCTCTTCAGCTCGCACCCCCGGAGGATGATGTTGGACGGGCCGAGCGAGACCCGCTTTTCCTCCGGCACGTCGGCGCTAGCAAGGTAGATGTTGCAGTTCGGCTTCTCGCAGCGGATCAGACCATCGGCCGACTCCGGCGGCGTTGACTGCGTCTCCTGCTTCTAGCCTTCAGTAGACGACGACACATTCTCAAAGGTCTTTGCCTGCTTCATCAAGAAATCTCGATCTACTTTTCTTCTTCTATAAAATCTATCGAAGAGTGTAAAATGGCTCTTCTTCTCATCGACGAGGGAATCCTTCTGCTTCTCATACGAAGGAGATGACCGAGGAAGTGAATCCTGAGATCCTCCTCGTTACTTTTCATAATAAATCCTTCTCTTTCTCTTTTATTCAAGGTTGACCAAGCAAATTACAGTCAACCCCTGAATCTTTTCTTCTGCGTGTCTATCTTACGTGATAATGAGACAATATTGGAATCTATCAGACGACGCAAAGCGTGATCGGATCAATGGAGCCTTAGAGCGTCAAGACGAATTTAACGGACTCTGGTTGACTTCAGCATCCGTGAATACACTTCTTAGATTCGATGACCAAATTCGATTCAGATCGAGAACATTGTTCATCATATCGCATTGGTTTCGTAGAATTTTATGGGCCCAATTGCACGCGTGGGCTTAAACTGTCCACTAATTTTGTTGCGCACATTTTTGTGCTCGCGTCGTAATCGAAGACCAGCGTGGAAAACCGGAACGGATAAATTTGCTTGACGTCCGCCCGGCATCTGCAACACAGGCACATCTCTTGCTCTCTCGCGGCCGCTTTCACCTCACTCGACAGCGGCTTTGAAGAGCGTGCTTAGCCGTAACTGACCACGATCCCGTGTTCGGCGCCGGGGTCGACGTCTGGAGGTTGCATTTCTCGGATCGACCCTGGCTGTAGGCGGAGCCCGCACCGGGATCGCGATTCCCGGTGGCGAAGAGGGATCGGGATCGGGGCGCCCGAGCTCGTAATGTGGTGGGTTAAGGCGCCCGGTATGTACCTTGGGTCCGACGCCGAAATTTCGCTTTTCTCGAGCTGGATTCCTTGTATTGTTCCTGTTCTGATTCGTTTTTGCCCTCCGATCTCGATTCCGAAGCAGGACAGCCTTTCTGTGGCCGAAATGTCGCTTCTTGGGGTTGATTTGCGACCGAGCCTCATTTTTTCTGCTAAAAATGAAGTCTTTTGTGAAAGTAGTTGAACTATTTGATTTGGTACTGCTTGGGAATGAACTGAGTTCTGCTCAAAATGAGGTCTTTTGTGAAAGTAGTTGAATTATTTGATTTGGTACTGGTTTCCACCGCCTTCGCTTCATCTTGCGGTCGCTTTTGATAGAGAACTGAGTTATTGCATGTGATTTAGCCATTCGATTTGGCTCGTGGGGAACTTTCTTTTTCCTAATACGATCTTTTTCCACCTTTTTCCGTCGTACCTTTCTCAGCTATGGCAGCTTTTCACCTTGAAATCGTAAGCTAGTTTTTGGTTGGTTTCCGTGTCTTCTTATATGCTCGAGAAGATATTCCTATGCTAGTTTGTTTCCATCTTCTAGTCTATTTCTTATATCCTGCCTTGTGATTCACATTAATGTCTTCTCTTTTCACCGTCTTCTTTCCCCCATTTTTTGTGTGTTTGTTTTCCTGCTTTTTGAATTGGTTATTTTTCTTCCTTTCGGAACAAAAAACCTCTTTTGAAATTTGATGGACTTTTCTAAAGCTATGGCTCGCGGGTGACATTTTCTTCTTATATGCCTTTGCTAAAATTGAACCGCCCCTCAAAGGAACAGCTTGTGCTATTTCCTTGAGGTTAAAATTGTACATCGTATTGTGTTTTGATTTCATGTGTTTAATGATGGTATCTTTAATTATTAATGCCAAATCTTGTCATTCTTAGCTTGAATTTGCTTTCTTCTCCGTATCGAGTTAATGCTCAAGCTATTTTATCTCTGTTCTTCATACATGTGATCATGCTTCTATTAAGTAATCGTGATTGATGATTACTTTAGATATTGAGACAATGGTGATGGAATCATCTTTTTTTCCTTGCACAGGAGAGACGTCTGGTGGGTTATAGAGGAGGAAGAGGTGGGATCTTAAGAACCATTTCCCAGATGCATGTGAAAGATGATTAACATATTTGACTTAAGTGCCCACATGAATGGAATCAAACAACTTGCTGAGAACCCACACAGAGATGGTATACATACATATTTGTGATGATTTCTTTAATTTGCTTTTGGTCTCAGAGCTTTCATCTTTACCTTAATAGATGGTTCTTAAATTTTCTATGATCTTATTTCTTAGAATGTCATTTTTGGTACCTGTCGAATTGTTTGTTTGCGGATTTCCCAGTTTACAGTGGTTAGAGGTTATAATAGCTTGGGACTGTAGCAGGTTAGGTGCCGCCAAATTTCCTTACACCTGAGATTGAATCTGACTAATTATGTAAGTATCCAGACCTGAATTTAACATGGATATCTACCTTCCTAACTGAATTCATTTCGAACGTTATTGAATGGTACCTGAACAAGATTTAAGTGGGTTGGGTAGATATGGGCATCTGTAAAAACCTGAATGCTGCCATCCCTAGCTTGAGGAATGACAATGTAGCAAACCACCATCCAAACACCGACTAACTATCTATTTTTTTAGACAGAAACCGGGACCTGACTAGGTGCTTGCTCCTACCCAAATTTGTGCCACAACTGATTAAAGGGTGTTCAAACATAGCCTAAGTGGGATGATAAACCTCACATCCCAAAAAAGTTAACCCCCTGCAAATTCCTAGTTACAGAAAGCGTACAATTCACAGAGATGATGTTCACAACTTCACGTTGGTGAATGGTGATGCTTGATACAGTGTCTCCACTAAGATCAAGCAGAAAGACCTTTTTTTATTCAGAATTGTTACTTGTACCACATTTGACTCCGTTGGCCTTTTGATGTAATTTCTTGGTATGCTGACCATATATCTCATCCCTTGCTAATGCGTATCTCATTTGAAAGATTGTTTTTCTTCTCAATAGGCTTGGGACTATATGACATTATTTTGAACTCATATATCTGTTTTATCTATTATCATTTCTGTGCTAGTCTTAAGCTTGTATAATATTTTAGTAGCCCATCTGTGATTAACGTGGTGTAAAAATATTTGCAGATCTTATGGCTGTTGGGAATCATTCTGAGATGCTGAAGAAGCAGGTAGATTCTAATGCAGTTCAGAGAGAGGGCAAACATGTAAGCACTCTCCATGGTTAAAAGTTGGCCTTCTATACAAATGTGAATATCTATAGGATTGGCAGACCAACCATACCCGGTTGTCTAATCAAAATTTATTTACAGGTTACCTGCGAACACAGGGAAAGTCCATCAGGCAAGAAATCAAGTGGAACACCCATGAAGATGCTTATAGCAGAGGAGATGTGCAAGGAATCAGAATCTTGGCAGAAGCCACCTGGTGTTGTTGCCAGACTAATGGGGCTTGATTCTTTGCCTGTGCAGCAAGCAGTCTTGATTGATAAACATGACATACAAGAGGGATATCAGTGCAAGAGTTTATCAGGAGCACATAAAAGATGTCAGTGGAAGGAAGATGAATACTTTGAGAAAATGCCATGGAGCCTTCGGTCATGCACTCGTGAAAAGAGAAAAAACAAGGATGTGCATGAGACGTGTCAGCAACCAGCGAGAAACAGTTTGGTTAATGACCATTTTTCATGGAATGGAAAATTTGATGAGAATTCGTACCAAAGAACAACTGCCTTTGTTCGACAGAAATCCACAGAAGCAGGACATCTGGCCACAGATGATAAATTTCTTAAATATAAGGAGTTCCAAGATGCTATAGACGTTCTGAGTTCAAACAAAGATTTATTCCTTAGGTTTCTCGATGAACCAAATCAAATCTGTCAGTTCCACAATGTACCTCTACCTCAGAAAAAGTGCATAACTGTATTGAAACCTTCAAATGTTATCAGGACAAAAGGTGACAAAGTCATGGAAAATCAATCTTATGAAGTTTCAGATGAAAATGTAAAAAAAACAAATGAACATTATAGGAGCTCTAGTTTTACTCAGTCTCAGGAAAAACCTCAGATGTTATCTCATCCAACAAGGATAGTAGTTTTAAAGCCTAGCCCTTTAAGAGCTCATCATATTAAGACAACACTGGCTTCACCAATTTCTTCACCAGAGCTGTTGGATACAGAAGGTACCCGTGAAGCATTGCAAACTGATGAAGCAGTAGGATCAAGAGAAATAGCCAAGGAGATAACTCGATGTATGAGAGAGAGTCTTAGTAGTGACAGAACAGGTGAATCTTTGTTGTCCTCATTGTTATCAAAGAGGTACTTTCAGGATGAGAGATCATTCAATAGATCAGGAAGTGAGTACCCAGTACAGGAGGCTGTCAGCTTTAGTGAGAGAAAGATAGTTTCACCACCATCACTGCATTCTTGTGATTATCCTAATGCAGCTGGCAGTCCTTACTCAATCTCATCCTTCAGTCGGGCATCTCATTCTCCTGAATCCGTGGTCATGAGAGAAGCTAAGAAACGGCTTTCAGATAGGTTGGCGCTTGTAACATCAACTGAAAATAGCCATGAACAAGTACCAGAAGGAAGGAACTCAAATACATTGGGGGAGATGCTTGCCATATCTGAGGTAAAGAATATAAAGGAACTCACTTTTTCAGGTACGAGGTTGTCGAATGAAGAATGTGACATGGAAGTACCCTCAGCATCCTTGTTGGTAGATCAAACAAAGGATGAATATTATGATAGAAATTCTCCTAGGAATATGCCTAGCTCAAACACCATCCCAATTTCTTCACCAGTTTATGAAACCATTGAGTTGAACAAAGGGGCTTCTAGTTCTTTGGTTGGTGCACAATGTATACAGGAGGAGGTTCCTAAAGTAAAAGGTGGGAAATCATCTTTCAAGGTTAAACTGTCAAGCTTGTTCTTTTCTAGGAACAGAAAACAAAACAGGCAGAAGCTTGATCCACCTCCCTTTGCAGTATCTGATGATAGAGCACAACCTGGAATCGCCAATGCCGGTGATAAAGAAGTTCTATTGCAATCTTTCATTGATGTTTTCTCAGCAGAAAGTGATCTAGTTAGTCCTAAAATATCTGCCAATGCTTACTCTTCATCGTTGGTATATGATGGGTCAGATTGGGCAACTCCTTATGTTAAGGTATTTCCGGTAGAGCTTATCTTTTTTATTTATAAATTTTTTGTTTGTTGTGAGCAACTTTTTGTTCTAAGATATTTTCTTAAAAGCTTCTCTTTTGTTAGTTACAATTTTTTTTATTTGTTATAATGTCCGCTCTAATTATAGAGGCATTAAATTAATGAGTGACACTATATAACTTTGAGAAAAGATGATTCAAAATAAAATAGGATACAATATAAGCACTTTGGAGATTGAATTTGGTTTTATGCCTGAAAAATCAAGCATAAATATTTTTTATTTAAAGATATAATTAATGAAAAATATTACACAAAAAAGAAAGATTTGCATATGATTTTTATTGGCTTAAAAAAATTATGATAGTCTCTTTGGAAATTTATTATGGTGTATTCCAGAAAATAATGAAGAATCTAATATTAGTAAGCGAGTTCCTTTTAACCATAGAATGACATTAAGGATCAGCCTAAAACCCTTTATCTTTTCATATCAGCAAATAGTTACTAGTCATATACAGAATATACCTTCATGATATTATTATTTGCTGATGATATTGTTTTGCTAATGAAAGTTAAAACAAGATTACTTGTAAACTTGAGTTAGAAAAACAAATATTAGTAAGTAAAATTTTACGATAAATAGAACTAACACTGGATTTATGAAATGTAGTTTTATAAAAGACTAAGAAAGGAAATGATGATGTGATTAAGAGGATAGAAAAAAGTTCATCTGTAAGCAAAACTTTTAGGTGTCATTGATTTATTATTTAACAAAAAATATATAAGGCATTGTTCATAAAGTAAAAGTTAAATGGTTAAAATGGAAAATAGTGTTGGTGGCCTTGTCATAAACAATTTCCCCTTAGAATACAAATAATAATAATGAGATCGCTCTATAGGAGAGTCATGCTTTACAAATTAACGTGTTGGATGCTTAAGAAACAATATGCACAAAACTCAACATAATAGAAGGTTGAGGTGGATGTGTGGTATTATTAGAAAAAGAAAATTAATTTGAGGGCAATAGGGTATTGCTTAGATAAAGGCAAGATAAGATAAAAATGTATAAGATGGCATGTACCTGTTAGCGAAAAACCTATGATTCTTTGATTAGATAATGTGAGTTGATTAGGATGGGTGATATGGTACATGTGATCTAAGAAGCAGTTACTGCAAAGAATAAAAGAAGATTTGAATTCTCTTGACTTAAGATATTGTATTAGACATCTTAAAAACAGGAAAAGATCTATGTAGCCAGTTCCATATAGTTGGGACATTATGCCTATCTGTTGTTGTTTCATTTTGTGATGAATAAGCAATCTTTGTAATCCAATTTCATAGTGAAATTATATAGTTAATATTCTTCCAATTATTCTGTTGGCTCTCTCATTTACTATTATATTGTCAAACCCAAATGCACTTTAACAGTCAAATATGAAGAATATTCTTAATTCCTGTGCCCCAAATATCTTTTTGTTCCTAAAGCTGCCACAAACATGTGTTCTGTTGTTTAATTATTCATACACAGTATTCAAATTGCTATTTTCATACCTGCAGGATGGTCAATTCCTTGAGAAATCCAGTGCATTCGGGAACTTCAGTCAACCCTGCTCCCCATCAGTTCTAGAAGCACCATTTATTGGTGATGTCAACAACAGACTGTCGCAAACCATTGAAAATGCCATTGTTGGACATCAACGTGAGTTGTCATCATACATAGTCCTACAAATACCAAGTTCCAAGCAGTTACTTATGTCTTTTCTTTTCTTTCAGAAGCTCTTTCCAGGTCTTCACCAATCGAGTCGGTTGCTCGTTCTATATCAAAAGAATTTTCATATTTGGGCACGGCATCAAATCCCCTAAGATATTCCATAGTTTTGTCCAAGGCTGATGAAGAATATGAACAATATGTCTTTGTTGAAAAGTTGATTGCATCTGCTGGATTGGACTGCAAAATGTCCAGCGTGAACTTCACAGGATGGCATTCACTAGAGAGCCCTTTGAATCCCATGTTGCTGGAGCTGCACATGAATGGTGGGGAGGCTAAATTCAGAAAAAGGGAATCAAACAAGAGGCTCCTATTTGATTCCATCAATGCAGCGTTGTTAAATATAAGCCAGAAAGAGACACTGGCCTCATATCCATGGTCCCGAGCATGTGACAGAAATAAAGATGACAGTCTGAGTGGTCCATTGGCAGAAGAAGTGTGGGGAACCATAAGAAGCTGGTTTTCTGGTCACAGTTATGTGACAGGTGAATTTAACTACAGCAGCAATTCGGTAGACTGGTTGGTTAAGAAAGAGATGACAGGCGAGCAATGGGTTGAATCCATGTGGTTGGAAATGTATGAATTCAGCAAGGAAGTTGGTGTGGTACTATTGGAGGAATTAGTTGAGGAAGCATTGTCAGAATTATGATGCACTCATTCTTCTTATGGTCCATGTCATTTACTACACAAATTTGTCATTCAGGTGGCCCGAAGAATGTGGATTACTATATACATATGTTACCGCAAAAAATGTTTATACTGTAATCTTCATGTGATCGATCATCCTCAACACTGAGACCGTCCTGCAAGATTCACTGGTTGAGATAACAACTGGATCGGATACCAGTGTGATGATTATTCACTTCCAGTAAGCCAAAATTCCTACTGCTGTATGTGGTTTCAGACTTCTGGGGGAACAGGTACACTTCAATCCAGTGGTGATCTGTTGTTATGAATGTGGCAGCTAATATGTCTTTTTACCTGTCAGTATCTGACAGCTTTTGTATTGTGCGGCAATATTAGTATGTAATTTTTACTGAAATGGGGAGAGGAATGAGGAATCTACTGCAATATTGAAATCATTGGCATACTATGTCATATATATTCAAGTGAAAAATTACTGCTCTTGCTTTAGATTTCAAACCCAGTGGTGAAGTTTCCATTACAGAAGCTGTCATAGAGCTTATTATATATCAACTTCCAGAGAAAAAAAATTCTGAACTGTGCATTCCAAATTGACATTTATAGTTCATCTAGTTGCAGTTCCAATGGTCAGAGGATTACAATGCAGCATTGCCAGCATTTATTAGGTACACCAGTTCTCATTCTCTGTTCATTTTCCATAGAAGAACAATATGAGTTTGAACTATTTCGGAGCACTTGCCATTTTCTTTAAAATAAAATAGTCTTTATTTGTATAATTGTATTTTTTGATGATTTCTCTGGAAAAACTCCAGTTTTTTTTATTGGATAAACTCTCCTTTTCCATTTCCATGTTTCAAATTGAAATCGTGTATTTTTTTTTATTTTTCTAAAATATTCTTTTAATTATCTTTTGTTAAACTATTAGAAGGATATATTCATCATTTATAGGGGCATATAGTTTGTTTTTCTTTTTTTGATCAATTCAAAATCAATCCAAAGTTATTAGTTCTTGTTCTAATTCTTAGACATTGGAACTGAAACCATGTTCGATTTGGAATTATTTACCTGGTTTAGTTTTGATTTTGGATGAATTGGATCCGGATTCAAACCGAATTGAAGCCAGGGCTAATCTTAATAATTGCGAAGGATATTTTTATTGTCATAAAAAATTTGCAACTCTAGGCATTTTAAAAATAAAGAGTTTGATCTCGAAAAATGTAAACAATAATTTATTTATTTTTAAAAAACCTATTTTTTCTAAGTTTAAAATAGCTGTAATTGTGTGCTAATTGAAGTGGCGTGTGAGGAGGGCGTAAATATTATATTGAAATTTATAGGCCAAATATGTTCTTTTCAAATATTATAAGAATATATATATATATATATATATATATATGTTCTTATCATTTAGATTTTATAATTCAGGGAAATAGCCGAACAAATTAGGCCGCTAAATGATGCCTACTTAAACTGTGACCGACCCGACCCGAACGCGAACCCGAACCCGAACCGTAACAAAAGAAGGACGTCTTCGGAGCCACGCATCCCCCTCTCCTCCACTCTCTCCGATGGCGGCGGCGGTGCGAAGCGCGATTCTGAGACACTTGAGGCTGCGGGTGGTCTCGCCGGCGCCGCAGGTGTCCTCTCCCTTCGCTAACCTCCTTCGATGCGGCTTCTCTGACGAGGTGAAGGTCTCCTTCCTCGATAAATCTGAGGTAGCTGATCGGATCATCACCGTCGTCAAGAACTTCCAGAAGATCGATCCCTCCAAGGTACTGGACTACTTTCAGAACTACTCAAATCGATCTGACCTTTTGGGTTTCAATTCCTGCTGGATCCGAATTGCTCAGTGCAAACCAGGCTTTTTTCGTGGGTTTGGGTTTTCCTGGGATGAGAGGATGGGAATAATCTTTACACTAGCGGGAGTATGCGTTGAATCTAAGCATGTAGGATAGGCAAATGTTGTCGATCATGTTGCGTTGTTAGGATCGGTGTATGCTGCAACGATGTGTATATTTACATGCTACATAGAAGCAAAACTGCTCTGATACATCATTAAATATATGAGCATTATCTACTTACGAAATATATGTGTTAGTTCTTATGTGATATTGCAATTCAATCATTTTTACCTGCAGAAGCTTTATTAGACTATATTCTTAAGCATATAAAAGTTTGGGCTATCAATCATTTTTGTTTGTTTAATTCCATTTTTATAGACATAGTCACATTTTGAGTTCTTTGATTCATTATTGACATAGTCACATTATGAGATATAATGTGCACCCTAACTGGTTTTGTTCCACAGTATATTGTTTCTTAGAACATTTTGTCTTCAAAAGTGAGGTTGTAGTGTAGAAGTATCATCATAATGTTTGTTGTTGTATCAATGAGGTCTTCTTGTTGGATCTTAGACATGCTTATTAGCAAGCCATTCTTCAGAAATTCTACCTTGGTGATACATGTTAGCTTGCTACTTACTTCATGTAACACGATAATTGCTAAAAACATCGGAGTTGTCAATTTGAACTTTATGTGAGTTGCAGGGTTATACTTTTTGGATAATTTACATGCAATTAGCCAACTGTTACTTTATTTTTAGCGAGTCTCTTAGATCAAATATGCACAATGGCTACACTAGGGGTGTTTTTTACTATAAATGGTAGGGTGTGTAGACTTTGCTCCACAAAATTTAAGTTCTAAGCATTGTAAGAAGTGAGAGTCCAATTCCTGTTGTTTGATTCAAGGTATGGTTCTCAAGATTAATATTAATATTAGGATTGGCTAGGATTGATACATATCTTAGTTGTGTTGGACAATCCAACCTGATCAGTGAGGCAGAGGTACATCTATACTTTTTTATGTTTGTTAGGCAATACTCAATAATTTGGGAGGTGGCTTTTGAAAAAATAGGGAAATAGATTTTGAAAAAAAGAAAGCATTATTTTTACTCATCATTCACAAAATCGATTCCGGATCCCCTTTGTTCGAATTGGACTCTCACTTCTTACAACCAACCAAAGTTCACCAGTTCCCTGCCCTTAGTTTCAGTTGCTTTAGCCATGAGTGAAGTTTGTTAAATGAATCTCATTAGGAAAAGTGAAATGGACTACATGAAATGCCAGGATGGAGATTTTGTAGTCTCTGTTAGGAACTATAATACCTACAGGTATTTTGGCTTGTCTTTTTATAGCTTTTGAATAAGGAAACTTCTACTGTTCATTTTAGAGAATCTTCCTTCAAAGTTAGGTTTTAAGATGCATACTTTCCTGCCACTTCATTTGATAACCAATAGGTTGCTCATCCGGCATTGGCTGCAAATTGCGGAAGTAACATCCTGATACTTAATTATGTGCAAGATTGATAAGTACCATTCATGTTTTTGTTTCCCAGTTGAGGTCATAAATTTGGATACTATGCAAAAGTCCTACACCAAAGGGTTCATCATTTATATTATGGTCATCGCAGGTCACATCAAATGCTCATTTCCAGAAGGATCTAGGTCTTGACAGTTTAGACACTGTGGAGGTTGTCATGGCTCTTGAAGAAGAATTTGGGTTTGAAATCCCTGACAGTGAAGCAGACAAGATTGACTCCATAAAAGTTGCCGTTGACTTCATCGCCTCTCATCCCCAGGCAAAATGAGCACTCGTATCGTTTCCATCTGCTAGGAGAAAAAACAAAGCAACTAGTCTCTATTGATGGAATAACAAGTTCAAGCTGTTGTATCAGACCCATCATCTTTCTTTGATGGTTCGGTTGGAGCAATTTGCTTTATGGATATCAAATGCTCTACTGTCTAACTCGAGTTGTTTTGAAATTAATAAACATTTTAGGCATTTAGTTGATTATGTTTTTTGTTGTCTTTTGAGGATACAAGCTTTATATGAGCATATTTGCTCGTATTGAAGATATAAGCTATTTGGTACTCCGATATGAGCTTTCTATAAGCATATTTGCTCTCTATTTTATCATCTTGCATCTCTATTTTGGCCCTTGAAAAGATGCATAGTCTATCAAGTCAAGATTCGCAATCTCGTATTGTATCGACGTATCGATCAATTGTTAGTACGGTATGTATCGAGTTGTATCGAATATATCGACACATAGTGCACTAAGATAATACCAAACGTATCTGTCCTTTATTGTACCGATACATATCGAGTGGTACGATAAATACTCAAATATATAGGTTGTTGTTTGACTCTCATAAATGTTATATTCATTTGTTCTAATTGGGTTTTTCCCCTCTCTCTCTCTCTTTGTTTTTTTTTTTTTTTTTTAACTCTTCACAGGTTACATAAATGCTACAGGTCCAGTGCAAACTGAAATATATGTATTGGGAAATGAGGGAAGCTTGGAAGAAAAAGAAGGATTATAATTATTAATCTTATGATTAGGGAATATATTAGTTTTTAAATAAATAAGCCCGTCTAGCTCAGTCGGTAGAGCGCAAGGCTCTTAACCTTGTGGTCGTGGGTTCGAGCCCCACGGTGGGCGGTTTAATTTTTTTCTTTTATAGTACCGACAGTGACAGATGGTTTAATGGGTTAGGAGAGTGGCTGGATGTGACACAAAGTAGTCAATCATTTTTAAAAAGGATTATAATTGATATATATTATGATGATGATTAAAAATAAGACTTAGGTGGTTTAATTTTTTCTTTTATAGTTACCGGCAGTGACAGATGGTTTAATGGGTTAAGAGAGTGGTTGGATGTGACACAAAGTAGTCAATCATTTTTAAAAAGGATTATAATTGATATATATATTATGATGATGATTAAAAATAAGACTTAGGTGGTTTAATTTTTTCTTTTATAGTACCGGCAGTGACAGATGGTTTAATGGGTTAGGAGAGTGGTTGGATGTGACACAAAGTAGTCAATCATTTTTAAAAAGGATTATAATTGATATATATATTATGATGATGATTAAAAATAAGACTTAGGTGGTTTAATATTTTTCTTTTATAGTACCGGCAGTGACAGATGGTTTAATGGGTTAGGAGAGTGGTTGGATGTGACACAAAGTAGTCAAGCATTTTTAAAAAGGATTATAATTGATATATATATTATGATGATGATTAAAAATAAGACTTAGGTGATACCGTATACATCTCAAGAAGTATGAACGATGAGTTAGGAGATCTCTAATCGTTAGATGTCATCAAGGATTCTCACTTTCAAAGAAAGGATTAGAACGGGTAGATATTATAACAATAATTAAAATGAAATATTATTGATTTAGAAGAGACTAAGTGGATCCTTTAAAATAAATATTATTTACTTAAATCGAAGGTATCTAGTTGTCACAAAACAAGAATATTGGATTAAGAGTTTGGGAAATAGTTCAGTAGATAAGGATTCTTTGAGAAAAAGAGACTAAAATAGGCACACATTATCACAATGAATAAGAATAAATATCATTTACTTACAAGAGACTTATCGATTTATATATAAGATTAGGTTAATATTCAAAAGTAATGCAAGGCACCTATGTGTCATGAGGTGTGAACAGTTGGGTTAGAAGATTGCTCAGAGGTAAAGTTTTTTGTCACCACTTAGGTGCCATGAAATGAGAACGATGGGTTAGAAGATAGTTAAGAAGTGGCATGGATATGATGAAAAGTAGATAAGAATTCTCACTTTCAAAAACGAGACTAAAATTGTCAGAAATTATTATATAATAATTAATAATATATAACATTTTCTTATGAGATGAGAATATCTTTAATCGATTTCATTATAGGATTATGTTGATATTCGAAAGTAACATGAGATATCTTAAGTGTCACCAAAGTGGTGTAGATGTGATGTGATACAAAGTAGGCAAGGGTTCTTAGAAAAATGATTAAAATTGATAGATATTATGATAATAATTAAAGGTAAATATTATTTATCAGCAAGAGACTAAGTAAGAAAAGAATCTAATAATTAATAGTACCATATTTAAAATTTGGTATATCGACAAAGTTGAACATAAAAAAAAGTGTAGAAAAAACTATTGTATTTAAAGATCTTAATGACAACAACGTAAAGGTGAAATGATTTATAGATGATATCATAGTTTTAAAATTTGTCTTAGAAATAGAGGTTTTGAATATTACAAGTACTGCCCCTCAAGTTATACTAGATGATCAATCAAAAAAAAAAAAAAAAATTGGGATTGAGATTTAAATGATACAGGTAAAAAGGCATATAATTTTATATTACAGGTAATAAATATCATTCAATGGATACCTAGAACTAAAAAGGCATATAATTGGGTTGAGATTTAAATGATCATGAAAGAAAAAAAGTATGATGAGTTTATTAGGGGGCTGTATGGAGGCTTTAGTTACGGGGAGGGAAATGAAGAGAGTGGTATAATTTTATATTTTGTCACTTCCGTATCATCTCATTATTATTCATATTTATTTCAAGAAAATAAAAGAACATTTAATAACTTATAAGTGTGATCACATAATCAAATATGTTTTTTTTCTTATTAAAAAGTTTAATAAAATTATAGGCAAAAATTGTAAAATTTCATCGAATAAAAGATTAACAAATCAATATGGTATTAGATTTTCATTTTAAAAATAAAAAATAGATAATAAAAAATTTACTAAGATTAAATCATAAAATTTTAAAGATAATAATGTAAGTATTTTTACAAATATGATGAAAAAGGAGACAACTTCAAACTTAGACTGGGATAATTTTAATACCACTTAAACTATGAAAACTAAAAAGATTAAAAAGTTAACAAATAAGACTTTTGAATAAACTAAATGCGGAGGTAGAGGTATAGCTTTTAAGTAGGGCTAATTACATGTTACCCCATGTAATTAGACCCTATAGTATCCTGAAACTTGTACTTAATATATTTACATTGGGATTCCTATAGTTCTAAAAATGAAACAAATAATCTCATTTATCATGTTATCAATCACATTCACAAAAGATATAACACGTGACACAACATATTAGATCAGAACAAAAGTGATAAACAAAAAAATAATTTTTACATTCCTTTTATTTTTAACGACTATCGACACAAAAATAATTTTAACATCCCATAAGTTAGAAATAGAAAAGATATTAAAATTATATTTTTACTTATCACTCTCATATTAATTTAGCACGTGGTGTCACGTGTTTTATTTTTTATTTTTTGTGAATACAACCGATGACGTGGGTTATTTATATCACTTTCAAAACTATATAGATCTAAATATATATTTTTAAGTACAAGAATCATGATGATAATAGGGTCCAAATATAAGGGATAATATATAGTTAACTCGTTTTAAGTAAGGGTTACGATGGGGTGAGAAAGTTTAGAATGTAATTACTACTAAAAGATCATGCTTTTAAGATAGACAAAAAATAAAAAAGAAAAAAAATTAAAAGATACATAAAATCTAACAAATACTAAAAGAGTTAATAGTAAGACAATATATAAGGCTTATGATAATTTTTATAACAAGTTATATAGTAAAGGTGAGAAAATAAAATATTAAATTATAGATCTAGGAAAAGAAAGTAAATGCTTAGATAATTTTATATATATTAAAGATGAAGATGAAAAAAAAACAGTCACCTGCGACCCCCCAATGATATCGCTATCTATCACCACTGACATCATCCATCCTCATCAACTGAAATATTAAAATTATTTTTTATTATTATTTTTCATATTTTCATTAGTGAAACCAACGATGTTAAAATAAATAGACCTAAATATTTCACTTTCATATCTATAAGGTTTCAATGTGAACTTTATAAGTTTAAGGACCTGGATGCTAAGGAGGTCTCAACTATAAAGATAATATGTAATTAACCCAAATTTATGACATCAATTTTATTAATACTAGAAATAAACAAAAGTATATAATTAGGTTCAATGAGCAAGAAACTCTATTAAGTAAAAAAATTTAAGTCTCAAATAAATTATTTACTAAGATAGAGATAGATGAAAATATTATTTGTAGAACAAAAATCATTAGGTTAAACCAACAATCTTAATGTTTGATAGCTAAGAAACAATACATACAAAAAAAAAAAATCTATGTTTCCGAGACGAAAATGTTGAAACAGATACGAGAAGTTACTATAACGATAGAAACAGATATTTTTATTTATGCATATGTATACGTCAAAAGTAATGAATCATTTAAGATGATATAAACATATATTTAAAAAACGTAAACAAACTTCAAAAGAAACTGCAAATGCAACAATCAAAAGTGATGAAAATAATTGCTATTAATAGTACGATAAGAGACCAAAAAAATAAAAAAATCTTAATAAAAAATTAAATATCCTTACCCAAGGACATGACTTTGCCAATCTCAATAGTGATAACCTGCCACAAAGTGACTAGAACGAAAATGAGTAAGTTAAATCCCGAAGCCAACAAATTTTGTTATGGTACATAATTTCACATCAAATGTATACTACAATTGGATGATTTACTATATCATTTCTACCAATATTGATGTTGCAAAGAACAAAAAACGAACATAGTAAATAATTGTTACTTGCTACATTTGTTTTAACAATTTGTCAAACTCGTGATCAAATGTGAAAAGCTAATTAAAAGCCAAAAGATACCAATGAGGCGTGAAACTATTATCCTTGGATTTTACTTTCTTTGCAAACCTCCAACCATGTAGTAGGAGAGCATTTAGAGCTAGCAAAACTTCAAGTTCCATGACAATAGACAAATGCAAAAATAATGTGACAAAAAGTAACACATATCAGGTCACCAACATTACCTATTCTCCAATATACTCTGCAGCAAAGTTTAATGTAAAGATTTCTGGGTGAAACTTAAATCACTGCTAAGATAGTCACTAGTTTATCACTAAAAATTACTAATGTAATAATTGACAGCAGCTAGGAGTATTTATGTCCAAAATATCATCAACATGAAGAAAAAAAACGTATGTTTATAATGATAAGATAGTAAATAGTAGTACAATTAGCAATCATGCAAATTTCATAAGTACCTAAACTTGACTGGAACTCCCTCTTGCCGAGATAACAGAAGATTTTACACTAGATCAACAAAATAATATCTTAATTTGATGGTATTGAATCCAGTCTACACTCTTTATCGAATAGCAGTTCCATTATATTGTTGGACTAAGCAGTATCCAAAGCATCAAAATGAAGTTGTAAAGGGGCCAAACCTCTAACATCACTAAGATCAGATTTGACTAGAGGGGTGTGGTATCAACGATTGCCTCCAGTATTTTTCTCTCAAAGTTTTCATCCTTAATCCACTCGGAACTCTGGCGATGTAAAAGCTCATTTTTCTCGGCTTTCTTTTCTTCCCTCAGCTTCTCTTTTGTCCTCCAACTTTCCAATTTCTGAGTTCTTTCTTTCAACTGTAAACAGTTTAGCATGGTCATCAAAAAGCAACAACAATGCAAGGTGCCATGTCAATTGCTAAAAATAAATATATACCCATGCGTATTAGGTGGCTAGCTGTGAAAAGCACAGAAGTGATTCTATGTGCTAGGCCAGAGTTACTGTACATGCAAAAGCATCTCCTGAAATGTTTATTAGTGAGACCAAATAGTTTCCAGCCTCATAATGAACATAATACCAGGTTTTGGTGAACAAAGCTCCAAGGACTATGCCAACAATAAGAAAAGAGAATAAAAATAAGTTCAAACATTTGTGAGATAACCATTCAACAAAAGCTCCCTAGAAGCTCGAGGTGCAGTACGACATCAAGATCTACTGAATCTAGGACAAAGGTGCACATATCATTGAAATAAGGCACATACATGAAAACTTGTTCAATATAAATTTTAATATGTGCCATGACTTGAACTAACAGGTGGACTAGCCTAGTAACTTGCAAGATGTTATAAACCATGTGACCTAAAATGCTCTTGATCGAATTACTAGAAGTAAGCATAATTCTAAAAACAATACAAATTTACCAGTCCGACCGGTATCTATGGTCTAGTACCTATAGGTTTCTTTTCTATTGAAACCAAGAGGTACAGCTCGGTATGCAGCTTGTTACACGGTGTATTGTTCCGGCAGAACTAACAAAGCCAGTATAAGATCAAGATTTAAATCTTAGTATTAAGCCCATTGAGCATCTTATATCAAGAAAATCCACCATTTTCTCCCAATATGGGGCATCACTATTTGCTTCTAAAGCCTCCTAATTCTTAATAGCGACAATCTTATACTTGTTAAAGGATATCCATTATTACTTGTGTCCAGGCAATATTTGTGCAACGACCAATGTAAACGAAACAAGAGCAAAGAGAAGGAAATTAACACTTACTTATAATAGAAATTCAAATTGATGAAGAAAATCTGAAAATTGCTGAGAAAATGATTCGCTCTAGAAAGTAACAGTAATATTATAATAGCACTCGAACTAACAAACGTGGAGAAATGAAACTTTATGGGAAAAATAGGTAAGAAATATGAAAAGAAGGATGCATCTCCTAGAAGGCTTTCTTGCTCGGTGAAAACAGCCTTCCCTCCTGCTCTTTGCTGGTGAAGCAAACAGCTCTGTTCCAAGTGGCTGCTCAATCCTTAACAGCTCCATCCCATACATGGACTAGGTGAAATATCTACTTCATTTGCTTCTTAGAGCTGTTTGAGCCTCATATTCACCTTCCAAGGTTGATGGCCAAGATGTGACAAACCCACATGGTCTGGAGAACTCATATGATCGAGACAAAAGAAGTGGCAAAAGGCTGCAGAAGTTGGTCTATCGGCATTGCGCAAAATGGTAGAACTGGAATTGTAGGTTTTAGGTGAGAAACGACAATTGTGGTGAGGGTGAGGATGACAAAAGTTGGTTGCATAAAAAGAGAAGGCAACTAGTGGAAATAGAGTTTGAGCTTATCATTTGCTCAGTGTTTTTTCAAAACAAAAGTAGAAAATTTTTTGTTATGTGGATGGGCTTGATGCAATAAAAACAGGTCTAATTGGAAAACCCAAACCAAGATGTGTGGGGCGTGCAACTCGAATAAGTTGCAACTGGATTCAGAGAAGCAATTATCTATTAGATTTTGAGATGAAAATGTTCTATTCTATTTTTTTTTCATTATCATATGTGCATTGTAAGAATGCATTTTAATGGCCATAAAAAGGCTTCTAAATAGTCATTGCTATAACAATAACAACATTTCCCAAAAATTAACCATTAAAATGATCTGACCATTGCCATCCATTCTATTTTAGTTGGTTTGAGTCACCTAGTTTATACAAAGACATCTTTTCGTGAAAAGAAACTACAAAGTCCAATTTTTGTCATAAATCACAAGTTGTTTGGAAGCTTAGTTACAAATATTTAACTCTAAAAGATATAAAGCCTAGATTCATCATTTCAAGTTGCATATAAATATAACTCCCCATTTATGAGATCCTTCAATGTGAAGATCAAGTTTGGATAGTCAATGTGCTAGATCCTAATGTTCACATCTAATGTTTCATCATGCCTAATGTCAAAGATTCATCCAAAATTTTCATATAATTGGCCAACTTCAAGCTCTTGATGAACATATCTTCTACATAATGCAGCACATTATAGTTGTTGAAAGATCTTATTCATTTCTCTTCTTCATAAAATGTGCTCATCTTCTAATTTTATGTTTTTACTTTTCTCAACAACCAAAACTTTTAACCCTTTAGAATTAAATATAAATGGAAATTTTGCATTATATGAATTTTCAAAAAAAATACTGAAAAACTAATGAAAAATGTAACATTATGGAGGTAAACCAGTTAGGAGTAGCGCTGTTTAAAAAAGACCATGAAACACACATACACTTATTAGCTGCACCTCAATTGAGTAAATATATACAATGGAAGGCTCCAAAATTATGCCTGAAACAACCTACTACTTGAGTGCAACTAAGTATACCAACAAAACTTAAATACATAATATATAAGTTTGACATCCATCCAGTAGTGAACCCACTCAAAAATACTTTGGATGATCCCCTAAAATGCCATGAGTCTCTGGTATGAGGCAGTTTGATATTTGATATTTAGCTTTAGGCGAATCTAACAAGACTGTATGTATCTTTTCATGGTTAGTTATTGCATTGGTGTGAGTCAAAAAGTGAATCAATTGAGTTAAATCTCTGGATGTAAGAAATAAGAAGTCATGTTAACTATGGGATATTTTGAAACTAAAAAGATAGCTACATGTACCTCTATTATTTTTATTCGGCACTCCCACTAACTTCCAAAGGGTCTTTAACGAACACAAAATAAAATTATAAAACAGGGCAACGAGAGGAGTTTAGATAGAGTAAAAAGTCAGCTATTTTCCATCAAAAGAATCCCTAGATGGCGCATAACTCAGTTCCAAGGGGCTAGCAGCTTTGATTTCTGAAAATGGCTTTCATTATTGGCTATAACAAGTTTATCTGAATATTTGCATTGATGTCTCCCAGAAATTGTACATCTGAGAAAAAAGTTCGATCTTAAGGAAACATCCAAAGGTAGCAACGAACGTGTATCATATATTCTTAAAATGACAGTAATCACATATCAGCGCCAATACCCGCACTCCAGTCTATGTAACGAGTATTATATTAGCAACTCAAATTCATGAAGAAACTCTCGTTCTGGATGAGCACATGACTTGTTCGACATGATAACACATGGTATAAGAACATCCAATCCAAGACTCGGATGATAAAAAGAATCAGAAATATCAACAGAAGAAGGCTACATACCAGGGTTAGGCGAAGCT
Source organism: Ensete ventricosum (assembly GCA_029747655.1). Classification (NCBI taxonomy): domain Eukaryota; kingdom Viridiplantae; phylum Streptophyta; class Magnoliopsida; order Zingiberales; family Musaceae; genus Ensete; species Ensete ventricosum. The sequence goes on from JAQQAF010000003.1 coordinate 3,694,505, forward strand.
CCTCCTTGAAGGCTTTCCGTTCCGCGGCGCGAGTCTCGGCTGCAGCAGCCTTCGCCTTCTTCCGCTCCTCGTTGGCAAGGCGAACAGCCTCACGCCGGGCGTCATCCTTGCGCTGGTTCTCGATCCTCAGCAGCTCCATCTCGTACGCGTACTCGGCTCGGGCCTGCTTCATCTGCTTCCTGTAGTCCCGATGCAGCCGATCGAGCTTCGCGGCCGCCTCCCGAGGGTTGGCGCCTGGAGTCCAGCTCCCGACGAGCTCGCATGGCTTAGAGAACTCGTGCGGCCGAGGGGGCGGGTAGCGGCGATGGGGCACGGGAGGCGGCGAGGCAGCGTCGGGAGCGGCGTCGGTGGTGGTGGAATGGGATCGCGACAATCGAGCGAACAGCGGAGGCAGCGGGAGGGACGAGGGAGGGAGGAGGGCGCCGCGGATGCAGAGGAGGCGAACGGTGGCCATGGAGATCGAGGTTTTCGCCGCTCGCTCTGGTTTCCGAACAAGAATGTGGTGGAATGATTTAGGGTTATATAAATTGCTTTGAGGATTTGGGATCCATAAATGAAAATTAAAGAGCAGATTTCAAATGGGAACCATTTTGCAATTTACAATCGAATATTACTATTTATAATTTTTTATAAAATATTTATAAATTATCATTTACAAATACATAAACCTCTTCCTCTCTCTTGCATAATCTAATTCTTATTATTTATCTTCTCATTCTTTTTTCTTCCCCGTTATAAAATGATGAATGACATCGATCCCAATCACACATGTGACGATTGTTAACGGATAATTACACAAGTATTGATGATATCAATCATGAACATTAAGATGTCGGAGGGGGTTACGAGTGACATTAGCAAGAAGCTACGTCGATAACGAGAATAAATTAAAGAATTATGAGGAAGAAAAAATTTGATGATATTATGATTATAAATAGTAAAATATTATTTTATTTTATTTTTAAGATATTATTAATAAATAAAGAATAAAAAGGGTTGTGAATAATAAACTTATTTATGGTTTTATTTCAAGTTTTTTTAATATTTTTAAAATATACCTCTATATATAGATGTAAATATCGTTGACTTATTATTTTTTTATCCTCTTCTTCTTCTACTTTATTCTTTTCTTGTCAAAGCATTCTTCATCATCGGTAATCAATTTAATATTTTTAAGGTTTAATATTGAGATTATAGGTCTAGAATATTATATTTTATGTATTTTTTCTGATGTCAACTTTTGGGTCAGTTTTGACCTTTGAGTGATAATTGATGGGTTATGGAAAGTGAAAATATGATTAGTTAAATTAAGAGTTGTATTTAGTAAAATTGCTCAGTCAATTTATAACTCACTCATAAACGAAGAAAGTTCTTCATGTCATTTATCCACGCCTTTTCTCTATTTTTTTTTGGGTTCTTACATTAAAGTTCTAAGTTATTTTTAAGTATATTTTTAAAATAAAAATATTATACATTAGACACTCAAATGTGGAATCTATTACTTATGTAACAATATATTAAGCTTCAGCTTTATTGGCATACACCTAAGAAACTAATACATTTATTTACCAAACAATCTTCTTCTTCAATGATTCCATTATCCTACGTGATAAGTCTTCACTAAATTCAATATTTTATTGGTCCATAAACTATCAAGCACATTTTTTTCAAAAAAAAAAAAAAAACTTAAAAAACTTGATACAAGGTAACTATGTTTCTCGATCACAAAATTTAACAAAATCTATTAGCCAATAACCCCTCCAAATACTAGAAGACTTAAGGTTTTCCTAAAATATGTTAATCAATTAGTAATATGTGTTTTCCCCTTAAAATATGATAAAAATATAATCTAAAAAGAGTCAACCAAACTCAAATAACAAGTTCTACATCATATTCAACTTCAAGTTATGTTATCTCTTTTTTTAGAGCAAGAGTATTTATTATACTTAAAAAATTCGAACTTTTACCTTTTGATTAGAAGTTATCTCATAAACTATCCGAGAGTTCAATAGTACAAAATTACATTGTTAGACTAGATGTTGAATTATTAATTTTGTTTAACTTAGAAAAGGCTCATCATTATAAGAATTAAATATTTTAACATTTGTCATTCTAAGCTTAAATTTTACATACTATATATAACATAATGCATATACAAAAACTTATATATGCCTTGGTTGATGGATGACAAAAGAACTTGATATATAGATCATTAATTATTTATAAAATCAATAAAATCAAACAATACTCCTGTATCAACTATATATAAATAATTTCTTCAAATTTTAACTTTGTTGAGACATCCGAATTGGTTAACGTATTATTGCATAAGTATCTTTTAATTAAAAAATATATACACAAAAGTATAATTATTTACACACTTATACTCAACAAAATACTAAATTTTCATGATTCCAATTATAGTAGGATTGTAAAATTCTTGCAACATACCTGTGCTTTCCAAAGTTATTACCCTCCTTATATATTATCAAATCATACTAATAAAATATAAAATGATAAAAATCTTAGGATAAATTATCGAAAAAAACTCTTATATTTGAGAGAGGACCGCACCCTTCAAAAATTCTCATAGATTACCCCTTTGTTGCATAAATAATCATATAAGTGTTTTAGATGAATATATTATTTTAAATAATTTTTTTTTGGAGGAACCCATAATGTATATATAATTTACTCAGTTAAATAATTTACCCATGATGAATATATTATTTTTATTGAGCACTTATTATTTTCTAAACGTCAACATTACATCTAATTTTTTATTTTATCGTCATCGGATTCAGCGCCTTATCGTCGTCTTATTTTCTAAAAGACTCGACTAATTATTTGGGAAAAAAAAGAAAACTTAATATTTTTATTATTTTGAAATTTACCCTGACTTATTCGGAGAAATAAAAATGCAAATAACGAGCTTTATACGGATATATATGTAATTTAGTTATCCTCTTTTACATCGCAGGCTGTCTTACGCCTCTTTGCATCTTTTTTTCCCCACTTCGGTCTTCCCATCAGCCTCTTTGGAGCCCTAATCCTAACCCTAATTGGTTCGCTCCAATTAGATCGAGTTTGATCTGGGGTTCCCTGCATCTTCCCCTTCCTTTCCCTAATGCGCGGCCTCCCGCGCGTCCTCGCCGAACAGATCGGATATGGCGCTTGTCGTGGCAGAGTCGTCGGGTGCTCTCGTGGAATTGGACGTCGGCGACTCGATGCAGTCGTTGTCGCGGCTCGTCGACTCCCAGAGGGAGCTCTTCCATTCCCAGATCGATCAGCTTCAGCAGCTTGTCGTCGCCCAATGCAAGCTCACTGGGGTGAACCCCCTCGCCCAGGAAATGGTACGCTTTCTTCTTTCATTTAGGGCATTGCTGGGTCAGTAAGTTGTGAATAGTTAAAAGTCAACGGAAAATAATTATTGTTTGAAGTAACGTGGTTTGATTTGATAATTAGGGCTGCACCTATTGCTACAAGAATAGCTATTTGTATATGTCATGGATTAATTTGTCGAATAAGTTCTCTTTTTTTTTATGAGATTTCTCATGTTGTCTGCATGTAATATGTGTTGTTCCTGTGAAGTCTTGATTATCCATCTCTGATCAAGTATTTGAATGGCCCTGCACCTTTTAGCAATAGAGGTGTTATATTTTTCTGTGGGTATGATGATTGGTCATGTTTGTACGATTTTAAGTCTCAAGTTGTTTTATATGCATCTTTGAGGGCACTAATATCCCGTGGTACCTTAGTTCAGACTCATGGAAAAATTTGAATGTAGGATTAATTAATTTTAATATTTGAAATGTTTTTGAGATATGTTGGAACACATTTTCCTATTTTTTGTAAAGAGTTTCTAAGAGAACATAAATAACTGTGTGACCTTATGTTTGTAATATGTAAGATAAATTCCAATTTTGTCATGAAAACATACAACTCTTGAACTAAAATAGTTCTTGGAAGCTTTAGAAGAGGTTGGTTGAGCAACAAAGTCTTGAAGCAGCTTGATGGATGTTATGAATGAGAGATAGCCTAGTATGTTTGTGAGAATAATAAATCAATTTGGAGATACTTTTATTTCCAATACGTAGATTGTCATATGTCTAAAGTAATTTTTTGTTTAGATAGAAAATGACTTGAAAGCCTCCTAGCTGTTATTAGAGTTCTTGTATGATTTCCTTTTTTCTTTCCCTTTTATGAATGTGAGAAATTTAATTGTAACTACCTTCACCTGAATGTTCTTTTTTGGTTTTTTAGTTTGTGAACATAATGTGAATGTGATTATACAAATTGATTGATCCCTGAAGAGAAAAGAATCTAGGAAGCTAGCTCAGTAGAAACTCAAAATCCCAAGTGTTTCTTTTTTAAAACAATTAATTTTTATAGCTTGTAGCTATTGGTACTCTGATCTAATGTAGTGAACTGGAAGCTGTAACTCTTTTTTGCCCTTTTAATTTGCTTCTAAATGAAAAAAAAATGTAAAAATCAAGACAAACTTGAAGATGGAGCTTCTACGTGGCTTGTTGGATGGCTTACCTTTCTTAATAGTTTAATTTTAATCTCATTAATTAAGGTATTACTCAACTGAAGCAGTTTAAGTAAGTACAACATAAAATTCTACTATAGAGCATGATTGCCTCAAATGCATGACAAATTGACTAAAATATATCAAACACAAGATAGCAATTGAGGAGATTTATCTAGTAAAAGTTAAACTTATCTTGTTCAGTAGAATAGCAACTCATCTAGTCTAGGATGGATGATGAATGGAATATAAAAAGGTCAACCATGAGGGATATTTTGGAGAAAGCTGGGCAAGGAGAGGAGCAAGAAAGGAAGGAGTTGTGGTGGGCAGGTTGGTGAGGGCAGGAAGCAGGTGTCGTGCAGGAGGTGAGGTGAGGAGTGAGAGAGGGAGGGGCTGATCCAAGTTTTCTGGCTTGGCATCAAATTTGTAAATATTGTTCCATATGGACCAGGCCGGATGGTATTTGGAACTGTGATTAAAACTATTTTTTTAATTTTATTATTTTAATTGGATCAAAACTTCAGTTGATATGTGCTTACAAACTCCACAAGATGTTCCAAGGCTGTAAACTATTGAGAAGTACTGCATATGTAAAATTGAATTCAATTGTTATTCTAGTTCCATTCTTGCTGCAACAAAGTTTCTTTCTAATTGAGTTGATATGATCATGTAGATGAAAAGGAAAAGGCTATTTGTGACTTTACCAATAGGATGATGGACCAAAATAAAAATCCTATATTATTCCTAAAATGACATGAAAACATGTATCTGTTGCTATTGACAGACCTATGATTTTTTTATCCGAACATTCTAATTCTTGGTTCTACTACATACATCTTTTTTATCTTAATTTTTTTGTTGGAGCTTTATGATTCAGGTTTCACGAGCCAAAAATGCTTAATTTGTATTTTGCACTATATTTACTTTACAATGTAAACATTCTGATTGCTGTTTCTTCTATTTGTTTGTACATTTGATCACAGTATTTCTTGGTGGATCTCCTTGTCATTCAAATTGTAGGAATCAGCATTTAATTGTCTTGCATTTATTGCTGTTGTGACATGTTCTTACTTTTCATTGGATTGTTGATAATTTTCTTTTTGAGACTGTGCACAAATAATTGTCTTTTATGCTCTTCGTTAGTTCATTTTAATTTAGATCCATTAGACTCTTTTTTATATATCTTCTGTTTTAGACGAGAGATGGTAAAAGTGCATTTTGATTTGCTTGCAGGCTGCTGGTGCATTATCAATACGAATTGGTGAGTTGTTGACTTGCTTTTTGGATGGCATTTAGCAACTGTGTTCATCGCAAGGTCAAATTAACTTCAATTAATTTAGAGACATTTCTAAATTAATTATCTTCGTTTGGTGCATGCATTACCCCATTTCTACATCAAATATAATATGAATAATTAGTTCAAAGTGAAAAATGAAAGATTAGCATGATGATATTGAAAGGAAACATTGCTCACGTAGGAAGGATCTAAATTAAATTGAGAATATGATGATGTCAAATTGGTTGTTCAGAAAAGCAGTGTTTTCATTGGTCACATCCTTCTTACCACATCCTTCTTACCAGTGGAAAACAGATCAGCATCCTTTATTATTTATAGATTGCAAATCGACTTCCAAAAGTAAAAAAAAAGTAAAACAATTCAAGTTACTTTGCATTCCTAACTAATGTGATCAATTAGTTTCTGATCGTGCCATATCAGGGCTTATTGCTATTGACTTATAGTAGCAATATATTTTTAGGAGTTTTGATTTGGTAGTATAATTTAGAGATTCATCCAGAACCACAGAGATTTGACTGAATATATAATCTAATGATGAACAGGAAACAAAAACTTTGGATTGATTGTCCAATAATTAGCAACTACAAGAATCTTACCCATGATTTTGTTGGCCAATTAATTTGACTGCAAATCTATATGACTTAATCTAGGTTTAATATGGACCAAGAATAAATCCAACTTGAGCCTTCAATCGTCATTACATTTCTTCAGAAACTATATGGGATGCCATTTTTAGCTATTCTGCCACATAATGATGAGAAGCCAGTACACAAGCATTGAACCAAAATTTGCTTATCTATCTATATCAGGTGTGTTGAACTAGTATTCTCCAACTCCCTTCATTGCCATCAGGGCCTATCACCGTACATATTTGGCTTGCAAAGAATGGTTCACATTTCAATTCCTTCTTGTAACATGAATGATGATGTGAACTTACCATGCTCTGAATGTTATTAGATTCAATGGTGGTATGCTTTTTTGCACCTTTGCATTTGATTCAGAAGTGACTTTAAAATTTAAAAGCATATACACTGTTCAGCTTTGCTCAAAATTGGTTGGCATCCTAGCCACATGACAGTATCATCAATTAGAAAATTTGGCCAGCAGCTCTCTTATTTATTGCATTATTTCTCTTATTAAGTAGTACCGCTTCTATGAAATCACATGTTCATGATAGGATATGCTTCAAGCTGTTTTTGATGCTGAATTAATGTGAACTTTCTACTGCAAAGTTTGATATCATGCAATCTTTTACAGGGAAACGGCCAAGGGATTTGTTGAATCCTAAAGCAGTCAAGTACCTGCAGTCAGTTTTCTCTATCAAGGATACAATTGGGAAAAAAGAAACTCGTGAACTCAGTGCCCTCTGTGGGGTTACAGTGTCACAGGTCCTTTGCTTCATGTGATATCATATGACCTGATCTTTCAGTTTTATTGCTTCACTTGTGTATCTGTCATTAACTCATTACAATGACTCAATTGATGAGATCACCTGTATGAAAGGTGACCTTATTATTCGAGATGGGAAAGAGTTGCATTGGCATAGGACACAAAGTAGAGTGAAGAAGAATGATTCGAGGAAGGATAATAGAGAAAGATTATTTATGGGTGAATTAAAATAATACGTAACAAAAAACAACATTTAGTGAATTTATTTTTTGATTCTAGTTAGGTCTACATCTTTGCCCCTTTATCATCCTCTACCTAGCAGTAAATTTTGAGAAATCGTAAATGAAGTTTATGCTGCAAATGTATCATAATACATCACATGAAGAAATTCACACTTGGCTCTTTCTTTTGGGAGTGCCTTTTTAACATTAGAATTACTTGGTTTGGATCTTTTGACATAGAAAATACTCCCTTTGGACTGGGATATTTTTTCTGTTTTCGTTTCTAAATCCCTTAATCTAGATAGTGCGGCTAGCTTGACCAGGACATCAGGTAGACTTGGGGTATGCAATTTATGATTTGGGGATTGGAGATGTTTTTATGGCATTATAAGTAACATATCAGTTTGTAGCATGTTTAGAGTTGCTATGTCAGCTAGGCTGATGCTATACAATCTATATGCATAATATACCATATAGTTCCTTTGCATTTTTCAGAGAGAATATACCATAACGTAGTACAATAAATTCTTGGGTTTCCTTATTTCCCTTTCAATTTGTCCCTTCTTTTCTGCATTGTTTATACATTCTGCTCAGCAACCAAATAAACCTCACATCATTGACCACCATTTCTGGGATGATGTGCATCATAGTATGCATGTCTAAGACAAGTTTTTTGTTTGGTTTCCATTTTCATGTGTTAGTTGTGACTGAAAATAAATTGATTTGGAATAAAAGACTGATTATTTACTCTATCAAAACCTATAGGTCAGAGAATTTTTTGCTGGTCAGCGCTCAAGAGTGAGAAAACTTGTTCGCTTGTCACGCGAGAAAGCAACTAGATTGGAAACATCCAAAACATCCAATGAAGAACATTCATCAAGTTCAGACCAGCTGAAGCCTATCAGCAAAGAGCCATCAGGAAATGCTGCTGATTCTCTTGTTATTAGGGAGCTTAAACCATTTCCTAATAACACTGAAACTCTTGGTACTGTTAAAATTGACCAACAGGACATACCAAACTCAACCGGCCTTGTGAAAGTTGAAGAAGGCTGCCGATCCTTGTCGCAGGAAAAAACTGTTCCTGGTGTTGACTCTGATGATAAGGAGTTTTTAGACAACATATTCAATTTGATGAGAAAGGAAGATACATTTTCTGGGCAGGTCAAGTTGCTGCAATGGGTTCTCTGCATTCAAAACACTGCAGTTTTGATTTGGTAATTTTGTGTTGTTTGTTTTTAACCTGAGCTGATATCATAAATGCTATATTTTAATGGACCAAATCTTTTACATGTTCTTAGGTTTTCAAATAATGGTGGCATCAGCATTTTGGCGACATGGTTGAGCCAAGCGGCTACTGAAGAGCAAACTACCGTGCTTCTTGTCATTTTTAAGGTCCTAATTTATCTATTTGATGAAAACTGCTATAGTATGAATTATTGAAATAAAGTGATATTTTTGTTCAGGTTCTATATCACCTGCCATTACACAAAGCTTTGCCAGTGCACATGTCTGCTATAGTGCCAGCGGTTAACAGGTTGCGATTTTATAGGACATCAGGTGTGTACATATTGAGTAGCAGTAGGACAGTCAAACTTTGAGCAATATAAATGTTGTGTCTTGGCTTTAGGATATTTTTCCCAGTCTTTCTTTTGTTTGAATTGGTAAATATTTAGGCAATATGGACATTGAGATTACTCTGAAAGCTTAATAGTAAACAAGATATTATTTTTACTGATTGGATATCTATGCTTCCTCATCTTAATGGGTAAACTAGGCAGCTTTCATGAATTCTCTAACACTTGAACATGGTGTCATCCATTTTGAACATCTTTGTTTAGTGCAAGGTTTTCCGTACCGCCCGGTATGAGCGGTACGTACCAGTCCAATGGTTTACCGGTACGTGGACCGCCCTGTACCGGGTGGTACGAACTACAGACCCTGTAATGGTCAAAATCGACCGTTACAGACATTGTAACGGTCAAAATCGAACGTTACAGACCCTAGCGATCAAAATCGACCATTACAGACCCTGTAGCGATCAAAATCGACCATTACATACCCTATAGCGATCAAAATCGACCGTTACAGACCCTGTAATGATCAAAATCGACCGTTACAGACCCTGTAATGATCAAAATCGACCGTTACAGACCTTATAAACGATCAAAATCGACCGTTACAGAAATCGACCGTTACAGACCCTATAACGGTCAAAATCGACCGTTGCAGACCCTGTAAAAGGTCAAAATCGACCGTTATAGACCCCGTAATAGTCAAAATCGATCGTTACCGACCTTGCAAAAGGTCAAAATCAACCGTTACAGACATTGTAACGATCGAAAAACTCTTTCTAACTCTATTTAAACTCACCCTTCTCCCATTTCACTTCACACACTCACTCTTTCTCAAACTCTCATTTTCTCAAAACGGTTTCTCAAAGCTCGAAAAAGATATGTAATATTATTTTTGCCTAATTTACATTGATTTTGTTGAATCTATACCAATTTCTATCTTACAAACCCTAACCCAACTTTTTTTTCTAATTTTTCTGGTATTAAAAAAATAATATTTTTTAATCATTAAAATATTTGGGCATACCGAGCTGTACCGACATACCGTACCGTACCAGCCAAATCTCGGTATGCCGGTACAGACCGGTACAGCGAACCTTGGTTTAGCGTCTCAATCTTTTTATCATGGTATCATCCTTTTTGAACTTATCTTTGTTTTGTGTCTCAATTTTTTATCACCTGCAGCAGCATTAAGGTATTAGTTGAGCCTTTAAAAGATAGTTTGTCTTTTGATGCTTCTATCCTTTTCTAGATTTGGCCACCTTTTCGCCTTCATGCTTGGTATTGTTGTCTAAAGAATTTCTTTATATGATTTTTAAATCTTGTGCTCTTGCAGCCAAGGTTTGCCGTACCGATCTGTATTGGCGTATCGAACTCAGCTCGGTTTGGTATGATACCGGTACTAAGCGATACATATAGGGCATATCGCTTGGAATAATATAATATAATACAATATAATAAATAATTATAATATAAAAATGTTAAAAATAAAAAAAGGCAATGTCGTCGAGGCGATGTTGCCTCGTTCCTTCTCCCCACGCCGGGAGACGTTTCTTCTCCTCGCGCTGGGAGAAGAAATCGCCCACCGGCGAAGAAATCGCTCGCGGGTGAATAAGACTCTAGGTTTTTCTTCTCCCTCTTCTTCTATCTCTCTTCTTCTTTCTCCCTCCCTCAGCTGATACCGCCCTATTGGTCAGCTTGCGGACTGGTACATACCTCCCGGTATTACAATCCTTGCTTGCAGCTGTCATTTAGGCATGTCTAGAATCCCTTAAAGCTGAAAGCCTCCATATACAAGTATTTTCCCCAAGGTTTGTTATTTTGTAGCATGGGATAATGCCAAAAAAATGGCCTAGTCGCATCTAAATGCCAAAAATTGGCCTAGCCACATGTTGGCACCTCTTGCATGGATTGGCATGTCTCCTGATACTTTCTCGGAGTGTATGTTTTGACTATGAAAAAATGTGTGTCTATCAGCATTGCAATCCTTCCTTTCATCCATCTTGTGCTTTTCTGCTGTTGGCAGAATTGGTTCAAAAGAAATTGTGCCATCTACTGCTTTTTCTTAGATATATATAAGTGCGGTGATCAATTTGATACTGCCTCTTTTCTGTAATATTAAGTATATTTGAAGCTGAAAAGCACTTTAAGATTTTTGTTTCATCTCTCTTCCATCAAATCAGTTTTTATGCCTCTACACAGTTCAAAGTAGCTAATTCGTTATCTCATACATATGCAATTGCAATTGCAGGACTGAAGCAGGTACTTCGACTGATAATTTCACTGTGTAATCAACAGACTTTCTAACAGTAAATAGGACCTTGCTTAACCGGTTAAAACTTAAGCAAACCTTGCATACACATTTCGAATGCAAATGTTCTGTTTCTGACCGCCCAATGTTTTTGCTATTTATTCTTTATAGAAGTTGAACATATCTGCTCTTTGCTTCTATTATAGTTCTCATAATTGCTCACTGGAACTCACTTATCTGATTTGGAGATCAGACATATCAAACAGGGCAAGGATCCTTCTTTCTCGATGGAGCAAAATATTCAAGAAAAGCCAGGCTTTAAAGAGGCCTCTTGTTAGTTCCTCCAAGACAGCAGAGATGGAGTCACTTCATAAAAAAAGGCATGTCTTCCTTTCTACTATGAGATGTGCCATTCCAGTTTTTTCTCTTGCCATCTTTGATTTCATTGTTTCTTGTCTCACAGGATGGGTGGATTTCTTGGTGACGAGTTATGCCAGTCCAAAGTTGACATTCCTGTGAGTGTTTCTTTATACAAAAGATCTTGACAAATTTCTTTAGAATAATAATACTTGATTTTTGTTCTAAATGCTAGGAGTTTATTCTTTCCCTAACTGGAGGTACAGAAATAACCAGGTATTCTCTTGCTGCAGTTAATCAGTGCTTTGAGGTCTTTTTTTCTATGAATAAAGGATTTTAGTGAGTTTACCTTTGCAGAAACTAGTTAACAAATCTCTCTCTCTAATGCAGAACAACAGAGCCTAAGCAGACACTAAAGCTGCTTCCAGCATCTTCTGACTCAAGTAAAAAGCATAACCAGAGTGTCTCATTGACCAGTATCCATCAACTAACTTTAATAGTCATTGTTCTCATTCCACTCCCTCATTACTGATACTTCATTTTCCTTTATATTTCTACTCCTATGCATCTGAATTCATTTCACTATGAACCTCACCACATAAGGCATTTATTGGCTATTGATTTTAAAATGCGACTGCATCTTGGATAACAAAGAATGTGGAGGGGGGCACCAAAGATTATCTACCTTTTATCTTGTTGTTAACTAGATAAAAGCATAATTGAGTCAGTTTGAATTCCAGAATACTGTCATGTTGTGCTAATAGGGTCGCGATCAAATCAAACTTGTCTGGTCCTTATATTTTTATTTCAGCTCAGGTTGAAATTTGGTTTCCATCAAGCTTAGTTCATGTAATCGATCAAGCTTAGATGTGCGTATTTCTAGGTGGCTCAACATGCTTTCGACTCAAAAAACTTGATAAACAATTACCTTTAATTTACGTGATTTGGGGTATATTTAGGCTTAAGTCATGTCAAAGGCCCTAAACAGACAATTTTGTGCTTGATGCGTTGTTTCATGCTATTATCTAACTTGTATTTTCCAACCTTGGTTCAAGCTAGAATTTGCGTTCTAGTTGACATAACATGCCTTTTTGTTGTTAGTAACTTTTTGAATGTACTTTTTAGCATACATGAAAAGAAGCATGTCAAGCTGATTCATGTTGAGCTCAGCCATGTTGAGGCTCAAGAGGTAAAATAAAATTGAGCCTTTTTAATTGTTCATTCTATTTTATTCCGTGTCAAGGATGGTGAAGTTGGGAACCCTGTCAAGAGTTGTTCACATGTAGTTTGATTCAATTGCAAGATTCTAGGCAATTTGTAAATAACTATGGCTACTGCAACATTATAACAATTATAATGTACATTCGATGCTCACTTGGAGAGCTGATCACTGTATGTATTATTAAGTGTTGCAGTTGATGTTATACAGTTAGTATAGGATTGATATGGAATGAGATAAGAGTTAGATTGCTTAGATTGGTTTTCTAGTTTGTAGACATTAGAATGTTTAAATAGAAGGTCATAAAAAGAAAGAAGTGAGTCGATATATATCAGAGGAGGAAACAAGTAGAAGGATATGGGATCCATAATCAAGAAAAAAAGTAAAATTTCGCTTTACACTTTCATGTACAATTTTAAATATTTTTTTATTTTTCCTAATTAATTGTTGTTTTTCCTTTTTGGCTTCTACACTAGATTTTTAAATTTGAACATATTATAATGATGAAGTTCCTGCAAAGAACCATATTAACTTAGATTCGCCGACCTAAATCTGCTGACTACAATTGATAAAGGTGTTTCTGGATAATTACAACAACAACACTAACCATTTTGGCTAGTATTTATGATTTACAGGTAAAAGATTAGACATGCATTAGATTTTTGTCAGGCCATCAGTTCTGCTTGAGTGTCATACATAAAGAATGCTACAAGATTCTTTCCAAGTACAAAAGGGATGCTCATTAATTGTTTTTCCAAGCAACTTTTGAAAAGGTCAAGATTATAGAGTAAAAATTAGAGTAGGAAATGTAAGATTGGTCAGTTTTGGAATATAAATGACTTGTACCACAACTCCTTAGTATAGAAAAGGTAGTTCTGTCTCGTGGTTTTAATAGTTTGAGTGTGAGAAGTAAGATATCAGTTTTAGTATTACTAGCCTTTGTAAATTTCTTATGTGCGAAGCATTTGAGAACTTCAGAATTATTTATTAGTTACTCTCAGGATGCTGTTTGACCTACCGTCTACAATTTTTGTTTTATTTTATATGAAGATGTTAACTCTTGATGGGGGGCAAACTCAAGGTTTGCCAACTATTCGACGAGTGCCTTAGCTTTTCCCCTGTGCTTCATCAAGACCTATTTGTGTTGGCTTTTGTCTCTTTCATGCAACCTTATGAGACAATTTATTTCTACAAATTGTTCATAATCAAATAAGGCAAGCATATGATTGACCTTGATCAGCGAACCCCTTCAGCCATGAAATTGTTGGTGACTAGCTGAATGTTAGCTGCTCTGTGAATCATATGGGAAGGCTGTATTAGTATACCTACTACTAACTGCATCATTGTCTCCCCTTCTTTAGATACACCTGAATGTTCATTGTCACTGAACGATCAATAAGAACCTTTGAAGTTATCAACATTTTGTATTGAATTTGTAGTATCCTATCTAGAGATGAACACATTTAAGATTTATGCAAAGCTAGCATATAGTGGTTATTGGTAAATGTGGCTTGTGTGCAAGTGCCAGTCTTTGCTAAGCAGGTAGAATATGGATGTGAAAATGGACTAAGAATTGGCCAGAAATTAACTAATAATGTAATCTGCTGCTGTCCCTGCATCTTTCTTGTTAAGGAATTGTTGGGAACTTGAATTTGTAATTTCCTTAATCGATTGACAGAATTCAAAGAACGTAGAAAAGTTCTACTGGTTGAACAGCCTGATCACAAGGCTGGAGGTAGAAGCGCACAGGTCGTAAGAATGGTATCTTCAAACCATAGCCGCCCAATGTCCGCTGATGATATACAGAAAGCAAAGTTGCGTGCAATGTTTATGCAACATAAGTACGGAAAAGCAGATCCATCCAGTAGTGGAAGTGAGTCACAGAAAAATGAAGATCTCAAGGCATCTTCTGCTTCTCAGGCCAACAATATTATGTCTGAGGGTAAATCACCTCAAGATCCTCTACTGATAAAAGAGGAAAATAACATAACCACAGTTTCCACAATAGACAATCTTCTCAATGAGTCTGAGACTTTGATGAATTCAAATCCAGATTCAACTCCAAAGCAAGTATCTTCAGGGATGCTAAATTGCAAGCTGATTCAATGGAAGATACCACCAGGTACCTATGTAATGAATTTCCTTTTCTGTGCTGCTATGATTAGGAACATTTACATTGGATGGAACAATAAGGTTGTGAAACTTAGACTTTGCAGTTTTGTTTCTTTTGATAGGATTTGCAATCGCTTTGTCGTTTCTCATTGCATTTACTTGGTTTTTGATAATAAACATAAAGAATGCAACAAAAAAACGGCTGTTATTTTTTCTTGTGGTAGAGTTTCAAGTGCTCGTTTGTGTAGTGTATTATTTTTGAAGAAAATTGAAAATTACCAAAAAATACATTGAGAATTGAAATTTTCCCAAGCAATGTTTATGGTATCACTGTGGTAGATGGCGTGTACCTTTTGGTGCCTGTCATACTTGAGGTCAAACAACTTGATTGGAATCTGCAGTACTAGTTAATGGCAGAATGTAATGCTGGTCAATGTTTACACAAATTCGGGTTCCTGAACTCACCATGTAGAGGTACCAGATGAGATTCAATCAAAACTGACTATTGAGGCTGAGTTATATATTGGTACAGAAGCAATTGGAGAGATGATGGGGTGTTTATGCAACCATTATTCATGGTGGTTATTGTTGCATTGATAATTGTCCATATTAATTGGGTTCTTGAAATAAATATGTTGAACATGGGATTATTAAGAATGAATTAGAAGGGTAATATACAAGGCTCCTACTAAAACAGAGATCAACGTTTGCAAGTCATACCTTTGCAAGCAAATAAGTTGTTTGGATGACATGAACCCTGGAAACCTGGATCACAAAAGACCTATGTTATTATGGCACCAAGGATTGACCCTTATCATTGAGAACGACTGACATTTGATACTTGCATCAACTGGTATTTGTATCAGCTGCCAAATCTTTTGTTCCTAATAGACCAAAATTTGACCTATTAAAATGCTACTGCTCTCACGATGAATTGACATAGAAGTCCATACTAATTATCTGCAGTTGTGTTTATCTTATACCAGTAAATGTTCAGGTTAGCAAGAATCATGTTAATTGGTAAATGTTGTATTCTGATTCCGATCGAACATACTGAACACAGGACAGATTTTGAGGCTGTTGACATCCCAGAGAAGGATAACCAAAGATGTAACATTTTTATTTCCAGATTAAGTTTTCTGTAGGTCAAAGAAAAACAACCAACTGTGCACATATTTTGTTGAGGCTATTGCAACATCTGGGTTTTTGTTTTCGGTCAACTCTGCTCTTGTTTTGCCAGATGCTTCAAAGCAGAACACTGCTGTTTTATGCCATTGTGATGAAACCACACTGGAGAACTTTTGTGCTTGGTTCCAGATATAATCTCTGTCAAATATCACGGAGAGCACTATGACATATAGTAGTAGTCACCCTTCTGGGTGAAGGGTTTGAACTGGATGATGATGATGATGATGATGTTGCCCTTCTAATCATCAACCTGCATGCCAATATCATTTTGCTTCCGACGAAAATGCTTATGTTTTTGTACATATTGTGTACCAAACTCCTGAAGCTTCTGGCAGCTCAGTAGGGTGATGTCTGTGATGCACCTCAATAGCAACATATCCTGCTGGAGTGCATGCCACCATGGGAAAAATCCATTCATTGTCTTTTGGTGTGTGGCTGGTTTAAGATAATTATTCTGATAGCCCTTCAATTTAGTTTATCCCTGATCTTGATATGGATTCTAGGTCAGGAGAACTGTAACCTTAAAGGTAGAACTGTTGGCACAATATGTATGGATGGCTACAGTGTCCAAATGCAAATTTTCGTATCTAAAAGTTTTATTTCTTGCCGTATCTTGTTCTTGCAGAGTTGCAGATAAATGTAGAGTGGAGTGTGGGCGCGGGGGAGAAGAGCAAGGAAGTTGATGCCCAAACGCAGAGAACACGACGAGAGAAGGAAACCTTGTATTCTCGCCTCCAAGACATCCCGCCCGATCCAAAGGAGCCATGGGACCTGGAAATGGACTCCGATGACAGCCTGACGCCAGAAATCCCCACAGAGCAGCCGCCAGATGCTGATGTTGAAGAAGGCCCTTCCTCCTCCTCCCCTGTTAAACAGGTTGATGAAGCCCCTGCGACTGTGTCAGCTCCATCAACCAGTGACGGGGCTCCAGAGCCGGACCTCGAGCTGCTCGCCGTGCTGCTGAAGAACCCAGACCTCGTCTTTGCTTTGACTTCTAACCAGGGCAAGAGCCTGAGCAGCGACGAGATGGTGGCCCTGCTCGATATGCTCAAGAGGAACTGCGTCGCCTTGACGGGTATGTTGAACGAGGTAGCACAGCCCGAGGGGAAGAGTCTTCCAGAAACCACTCCCCAGGTGCAGGAACCACCTGCTTCTCTTCCGTCCCCAACGCCTCCATCCGAAGCTGCGAGAGTGAGTGAGAGGCCTCCGCTGCAAACTACTGTTGCTGTCGATCTATTGTGTTATCGAGCTCATTCTATTGTTTTTTTTTTGTTTTTTTTATTTTTACCGTTTGTTTGCAGGTCAGCTGGAGATCAGAGTTCCCGGTGTTTTCGAGGACTCCGATGCTGCAGCCTCATCTTCCCGGCAACAGAGGCGCAGCAGCTCCTGGTTTGGCACCATCGACGATGTTATCGATGCCACAAGTGACAGCGGCAATGGATTCAGCAAGGCAAATCTTTCCATCCTCGAGTCTTCTTTCAGCCCCCGCTTTACCTCCCCAGACACCATCCGCCATGTATCCGATGCAACAGTCTACGGCTCCCGACTTCGGTGTGCCCAACACAGCAGTCATCTCCTCGGTACCTCGACATGGCTCGTTCGATCACGGCCCCTCTGCCGTTTCGGGTATTCCCTCCTTACCTACTTTGCCTCACACGCTTCAAGCATCCCATCCCCCACCCAAGTTTGAGGCCTCGAGAGCTCCGGCATGGCCTCCTGCTCCCGGTGCCGCCGCTGCGGTTGTGAGGCGGGACACAACACCAGATAGATGTTTTCCGATCCAAAACAGCTACGGTTCGCACCCCAGCGGGCCGCCGCCATCGTCCCATCTGCTTCCTGGCCGTAGAAGAGGGGAGGACAGGAACGGGATTGCGTTGGAGGCTCGGAGCCCCACCGGCGGTCCGGCCACAACGTTCCCCGAGCTGCAGGGTGGCTGGAGCTTCACCGACGGGTCGAGAAGGGACAGTGGGTGGGATAAGAGGCCGGAATGGTCAAGGCAGCAGGCTCCTGGGAGTCGGGACCGCCACTGGTCTGGTGGTGGTGGTGGTGATAAAAGGTGGCGGGATCATGATCACGGCCGGCGGAGATGATGATGATTACTACTGTTCTGTTCGCTTGTTATGGAATAGAACTGTGCACAGGCCCCCGAGTTCTGATTCACGGATGCCATGGAGATACGTAAACTTAACATTCCTCCTTCGATTGCTAATTAATGAAAGAGAATTAATTACATGTCGTCTATAGGCTGCATGAAGTGAGACTATTCCCTCCTCCACATGATATGATTTTATTCGACTGGTAACATTAACTTATCTAATACTTTACTTATGGTGTGGAGTGAATCACAAATATGTTCTTCCTCATCATTTACCATTTGTCAAAAAAAAAAAAAAAAACTTAATCTAGTGTGGATCCCCTGATTAAGAGGCAGTGATCTGAGGGTGGAAGAACATTTATTCTTTAATTAGTTTAGTAGTAGTAATAATTATGGCAACGTTCAGTTAAACAGAGAATTTTTTAGGGTCATATCATTGACACGTGGGCTTGGATTTGAGATATGCAAGTGATAGATACATATCGCCGCAGGATGGAGGTTTATTAGTCCAATAAAAATGGATAAACTGAAGGCCAAGGACTTTTTTTGTTTTAGCTATGCAGGAGGATATGATAATTTTGGGAATGGATTTTTACGAGCTAATTATATATTCTGTTGTAGTTATACCATTTTGGTTTCTATACTTCAAAATTTGGTTTCTATACTTCAAAAAATTATGTTACAGTTACAGTTATTTTAAAAATTATGAAATTAAAATATCTAGGTCAATTTATTCTACTGTCATCTATTTTATGGATGAAAACACAAAAATAATAAGCAAAAAGATAATTTCAACATTCTAGTTAGTGGTGGTGGACGACATCAGTGGTGACGAACGACGAAGTCGTTGGGAGCCGTGAGTGGCTATTGAGGATGAGGAGAGTGACGACGAGAAATGAGGGTCTCTCTACATCTGCGATGACGTTGACGTAGTTGTCGAGACAATGCAATTGTCAAGTGACGAAAGGGTCGCTCGATATTTTTATTGGTACCAATGCAGATGCAGAGCAACACCGCTTGGCAATTGCGACGACATCACTCGATAATTATATTGACACCGACGCAGTGACTGATCCTTTTATTGCTCTACATTTGTGTCAACGTCGATGCTGTAAATGACTCTTTCATCGCTTTGCATTTGCATCGGTGTCGACGCATTAAACGACCCTTTCGTTGCTCTTTGCATTTGCATTGGCTTCGACGCAGTTGCGGAGCGACGACAGGGTTGGTCGACATCTACTCTTTTGGTGCTCGGTAACTGTGTCGACATCAACGTAGATGTAGAGAATCAAAAGGGTCGTTCGACAACTCCATCAACATCGACGAAGATGTAGAGTGGTTCTCATCTCTCATTGTCACTCACTTCATCCACAATAATCACTTGCAGCACCTAGCGGCATCGTCATCCGTCACCACCGACATCGTCCACAACCACTAACTGGGACGTTGAAATTATATTTTTACCTATTATTTTCGTGTTTATATCAGTAAAAGTGACGATCTTAGGGTACTTAGATCTAGATGTTTCATTCAATGTAAATTTTTTAAGGACTGGGATATTAAGAAGGTCTAATTACTGGGATAATCTGTAATTAGCCAAGTTGTCGTTAATGTCATGGCCAAGGTGTCAGCATGACTTGGTCTGATTCGAGTATGCAAGACTACGAGTGCCACACTTGAGTTGAGGGGAGCCTACGGAAGATATGTTCGGGAGGCTATTTGAGCGACTTCCCGAGACGCGACTCAAAGTCGTTCCTGCTGGTTATAGGTGCCCTGCAAGCCAATCACGTGAGTGATGACACGTGTGACACACTGTGTGATCTTTTTTACTTATGATTATTATTGACATATTCTCACATTATATTATCTGTTGCATATATATATTGTGATGTCGTTAGTTTTATGCAATGAGAATCAGATCGTGATGAGATCACGATATTTAGATCGATTCACCTTTAAACACAGATCCTAAACAATCTCGATCATATGTTACTTGAGAGGGACATCGAGATAATCAGACAGACTGGTATACTATATACCCGTCCATATGATAGAGGCGGTTGGTCTCATAGCCACTTGTGTGGAGACACTAAGGATATAGTACATGTGCTCATTGGAGAATGAGTTTACTGATTGATCCGCTTATGAAATGTTATATGGTTAATAATACCTAATGTCAGACATCGATTCCATAGTCTCAGTTGTGTATATGAACCTTAGACTTGAGACACCAAGAATGCCTTGTTTAAGTACTCCTTTCTTTGACGTTGGACTTACAGGTTTGGAAAATTTCAGATCTAGTACAACCGGTTATCGGGATTGGTATCCAACCTTACAAAGGTAATTGAGTGTTAATAAAAGATCATCCACTCTCGATATCGCGAAAGGAATATCTCATATGTGTTTGCTGAGACAAATCCTTGGCTAGGGTCATTCAGATTGAGAGAGGAGTTTTCCGGGAGAATCCGATTAGAGCGAGACTCAGATAGATTCCGTATGTGACCTGACAGTACCAATCTAATATACGCTCTCTAGGATATTAGTTGGATGGGGGGTTTCTAGATATATTGTAGTTGTGGACAAACAGTTTCGATAGATTCAATCTCTCTTATCGTCTGGGGACTATGATATAGTGGCCTAGTACGCTCATAGTTGATGAGTCGAGTGAATTATTATGGAGATAATAATTCACTATATCAGAAGAAGTTCTGATGGGAGCGACTCATGGCCAGCTCAGTATCGGACTCAGAGGGTCACACATATATGGTGGATGCTTCAGAGGATTGGATGAAGATCCAATTAGCTCATATTCTCATTAGATGAGAACTTGCACTGATGAGCTCCTTGCATGAGGCCCAACTAGAGGCCGAAGAAGATTATTGGATAGAGATCTAATAATGCAAGGTTAGTGGGTAATTGGATATAGATCTAATACCCACTAAGGCAGGACCCCTAGGCTATTTTGGTGACTCTCTATAAATAGGAGGGGAGGCACATGGTTGATAGGTTGCAGCTTTGGCCACCCCCTCATATTTTCCTCCCTCCCTCTGCGCAAGAGTTGCAAGATCTGATTGGAGGAGTTTTGATGCAGAGATCCATCGTGTAGATACCGCTAGAGAGGAGGATGTTTGACGTCCTTTATCCTCTCTATCCGGATATATAATCTACAGGGATATATGATCTCCCTAGGTAAATTCAATCTCTCACGTATCGTGGTTTTTCAATTTTTGCGACTTTCTCGCGACCCAATCCTTTACACGACGATTTGATATGTGTGGGAAATCTATTTTGTTTTGATCTTCCGTTGCGCATGTGATGCTCCCGCTGAGGTTTCCTAATGGTTCCTTCCTCCCGATTGCCGAAAACCTATACAAAGATTGGAGTCGAGTAGGAGAGATTTTCCACAGCCAGTAAGAGCTAAAATTGAGAGAGATGCAATGTATCAGTGCAAGAGGTCCAACTCCCTTTCCTAGTGCTGTTCTTGGGGTGACTTTTATACCTGTTCACTTGTGTTATCGTATATTGTTGTTTAATGATCGCCAACATCACTATAAACATGTGGTGTAATGCCTACCAGCACCTCAGTCGATTGACCCGTACGTTGTGTGTTGATGTCGCTCGGGCTATTCGACGCTACTCCTCACTTCTCGATATTACGTTGCCCCACACTTGTCAAGGGGTTGCTAGCGTGAAAGACAAACACTTGTCTTATCCTAGGTTCAGAGTGATAAGTCAACTCGAAATGTCAAGTTGGCTCTGTCAGGACGACCCAGGAGCCCTATAAAATGAAAAGCCAGGATATCCCAAATCACCTAGGCTTTTACCTACGAGCATCTAACCTTTTAAAATTTACTTATTAAGAGGATAAAACGATTAATATCTCCTTGTCATCTAGGATTTACATAATTCTACAATATCAAATTTAACACTCGATCCATCGAAATCTGGGAATATTCAAGAAAAAAACAGGTAATAAAGAACAGGAGTTCGATACTAAAAAATGATTCGGTGAATCAAAATTTCTTTTCCACATATTAGTGGTGCGAAATCACAATTATTTTTTTTGATAAAACAATTTCATCATCAACGTGCAAGACGGACAATGTCTTGCACGTACAAAGGTACAATAACTTCGTGTGGGAAGGAGCTCCATCTGAGTGGCAGAGAGTGATAATGAAGAAAAAAATTATGGGTTCCATCCATCATCCGGCCACCGATGGGTCATCTCACAGCCGCAACACTTCCCACCTTATCTTTAAGCAATTGATGTAAAAGTGGTTCATACAGACAGACACCTGAAATCCATACAGACACCTAATGACAATGGATGCTGAAAAGAGACTTCATACACCTAATAACCACCTAATGAAAAAAAATACTATGCCCATCGCAGATCTACAATTCTGCAGTTTCTATGCAGACCACCAGAAAATGAATTGTCATGAAAGAAAAAAGAAACAACCATTCTACGATAATGAGTGATGAAAAGTGCCATCATGATCTAATACCCACCAAAAGAACTAATATGCCCATCAAAGATACGATAACTCTATAGTTTTGATACAGACAGCAACATGTAATCAACTCTGTAATCAGTAAAAAGGCCAGTAATGATGGAAAAAAGACATCACCTTTACCGACGATAACTCTAAGAAGTATCATACTTGTCACAGATATACAACCCTTAGTCTCAGTACACCATCATGAAGTCGAATTTGTCAACTTCCGGTTGCCGCATATATATATCTGGTTGTTGCTGCTCCACAATTTTGTATACTAAGCCACTGATGACATAAAACAATATGATACGGATTGTTACATGTCCAATAGGATGAATCTAAGTCGACATACATGTGACACCTTCGGGATCCCCTTACTCTCATCCAATGAATCTTTCTCGAGTAATCGATTGCTCTAAATTGGTACAAATAATCTCCTAGAAAAAGCTACATGACCAGAAACCTCATCAATGTACATGTATAAAATGGCTCCCTTCGACACGTATCGATTGTGTTCTGAGTTCCGACATCAGATGCTCACATTGTAAGAGCATGTGAAGAACAAATTGCCGAATCGCCAACTCTTGGGCCTCGCAGTATATCTTAGTTCTGCCGATCGCTATTCTTATTCGAGACAGGGAAGTACTCATGCACAGGAACCCCATGCGAGTCATGTGTCCCCTTACCATCAGGCCGAAGACAGGACTCACTCGGCATACTCACATGGTGAGTATTGCCTTTGTACCAGTCATCACTAGTGGCACTCGAAACTCCAAATTCAGAACTATTAGTATCAGCTGGGGGAGCTGGGGCTGGGGCTTCAGCAGTCTTATGCACACGACGAGAGGGCCTGTTTGCAATATTACCTTTCGGTAGGGCCCTTGTATCCCTTCCCTTCCGCTTTGTCCCAAGAAACCCACATGCAAGAGCTTCTAAAGCTTTGGTAGTTGGAGGACGGTTCCTGGTGCTTTGCCTCCTGGAGTTGACAGAAGGCTTTTGATCACCAAGTGTTCCAGTAAAGTTCTCCATTGCCTCAGAACCATCATGCTGCTGCTTAGTTTCTGACAATTTTACAGCTTCCTCCAATTTCAAATCATGCTGACTGTCAGCCACCTCCGAGTCGGATTGCTCACCAATCTCATAATCTAGGGGAACATTTGGTACTAAATTAAGATTGATCAAAGTTCGTGATTGAGGCATTCCATCAGAGGAAGTTGCCTTAGATGTAGTAGCTGTACTACTACAACATAGTTCCTTGGCTATGCAATTGTCTACCTTATCTGGACTAATATAAATTGGAAAGTCGGGATAGAATTTCTCACAAAAAGGGTCAGGCCCTGCAACAATTCTGCCACTTGCTTCCTGTGCACCCAACTTGAGCTGAGCTCCTTCCTCCATTAGTTGATGGCCTTTTGAAAAAGAGTAAGCATCGCGACCAGTTCGTTGATACTCACAGGCAGTTAATCTTCTTCGTTTTGCCATAGGTGCTAAATAAGATCGCTGACCAGATTTTGCCCTGCGGTTGAATTTACACTTCATATTCTTTACTGGCAGCTTTTCATTTAGCTGATCAACACATTGACCTTTTAAAATATGTCCATTTGTTGGTAATGTAGTACTTGAAAAAGCAATCACATTCTCAGTTGGAGCAGACTGAATTGCCTTGCCGACGATGCACTTTCTGCTTAGCTTAGGCTTCTTGTTAGATGAATTTGGATCAGAATCTCCTTGATCATCTGATGAGCTATCATCTGAATCTTCTGAACCATCACTTGTTATTTCTCCTGTATGAGTTGAAGGACCATAATTACTAACGGCATCAATGGGTAGAGTCCTAAGTTCTCTCACCTTGAAAGGTTCTTCACCATTGACCAAACTGGTATCCACAATAGTGAACTTCATAAATTCAGAATTACAAATTGGAACCCTAGGGCGAAGAAAGCAGCGTTGTTGATGATCAAGCAGACCGTTTTGGTCTGATTTAGCATCCATGGCACACTCGTCCTCATCTTTAGTGGTGCTGCTTCCAGTGGCTCCTTCAGCCTCCAGTTCAAGGAGTGAGGGGTCTGATGCTACTTTATTTAGGACATCACTAACAGAATCAAAGTAGTGAGTTCCTTTCACCAGCTTTTTTCTCGAGAATTTCTTTATACCAGGGATAAGAAACACTAATGAATGTTTGGATGCAACAAAACTAATATCTCTCGGTTGCTCTGAATGCCATCCCCTGGCTAGCAGACGAGGCCAAACAGCTTCCCAAAAGAGATCATTTGACTTTGCCTTGCTTAACCTAAAATCACCTGTTAAAAACTTGATGATATCTCCAGAAGTAAGAGAAGAACATGCTGTGCCAACAGGTATCTCAGGGCGAATGGAGGATGACTGATTTGATCTAACTGGATCCAATATATTGCCAGTGAGGTCATGCTTTTCTTTACCAATTCCAATGGCTTCAACCAACACTTGCATACCAACTGTTCTCTTTAAAGTACAAACAAATTCCTCCAAAGAAGCTCTGCCTTCATTAAATATATTTGCAGCCTGAAAAAGAAGTCGCAACTTATATCAGAGGATATCTTGTAGTAAATGCAAAAATAACATATATGCAATCTAAAGCTTTGTCCTTTTTTAGGGGCATGAATCCAACAAGAACTGCAGAAAGATAAACTCCAGAATGAAACCACAGAAACAGAACTACAGTAAATAAAAACTGGATATAGCACTGTTGCAATGTTTAAAGATCCAGCATGCAAAATGAACAAGCTAAAAGCAACAAAATATACTCTGAATAGTTTAACTATGAGCCTTATATCATTAATCTGGAAGAAAGTCAAAAGTGATTACTGTTACTTCAGTTAAAAGAGGGCCCTGATAGCTACTTTTTAAAAATCACACTCCTTATCCTGCTACTGTTCTCCAGTGTGCTGTGCTTTAGTCCATGCTACTAAGAAGGCTGCTATGCCTGAGGACTATAGGGTTCATCATATCCTTGTAACCTGGGATCCTCCTTTTGACGGATGGTGCAAACTTAATTGTGATGGCTCATGGGATAAAAGAGAAACTGGGGGGATTGTCTTTATTCTCCGTAACACTGATGCTTCCTGTTTGATGTGTCGCTGTAGGAAGCTTTTATGAAGGCGTATCCTTTACTGCGTAACTGCTGCAGTGCGAGGACTGCTTTTGGCAAGACAGCTACGAATTCAACGAATCCAAGTGGAGACGGACTCTAAAGTTCTGGTAGAACTTTACAAAGATGATATACCTATTCCCTGGAAGATTCAAAGCCTATCCAAGTGGAGACAGACTCTAAAGTTCTCACGTTTTTTGGTTCGCTGTGACGCGAACAAGATTGTTTGTAATAATTTGATTTGGTTTTTTAATATAATTTTCCTCTTTTACTATGTAGTGCTTTCAAAATATGCAGTAAAAACCTTGGATATCTAAGATGCAGTCTTTATATGCTACACCTATTACCTGCTTGTTAAAGTGACATTTAAATAATCAACTTGGATCATGTTCTAATATAGTGTGTACTGTTCTTACAATGTTACAGTCCTCCAAAATCTATCCAAACCTTGGAAGAGTCTAGAAGTGGAAAAACAAATTATAATAGAGGAAGTTCATGTCAAAGATATAAATAAGCAAAGAAATACTGTAATTGCACACCATATATGCACTTTTCCGTTCATTTAGAGTATAACTAAAATCAAGAAGGTAAGAGAAATAGTTATGAAGTATAGCAGCTAATGACTTGATGGTGACCGTTGAATTTGATGCAAATGCCCAACCAAAATAAACTTGCCAACATTTCTAAACTGTGGCTCAGAGGTTAGAAACTTCACCTTGTTGGTGCCAAATTAAGCTCATTCAATGATGAAGCATCCTTAATTGAACTTTACTGAAATTAAGAAGAAATTATAAGTTTTGCTATAAGAAGGTGTTTTTATCTCATTGGCAGACATACAAACCAGTGGAACAAAATGCCACAATGCCAAACTCATCTATCGAACTAGAAAGTGACTCCAACATAGCAGTTGAATATGAAAAACAAGGAGTTTTTAAGGGGTCAAAGACTTAATTTGTAGGTAGAAACGGGGAAGAACATTAGCTGATAAAGATTTTAATTGGGTGGTTAAAGCTTAACCTATTAGTAAATGACCCAATATATATTAACTCTATGATCCCCTCACTTCACACACGTGAAACTAAATCCAAGCAGATAGTGCAAGCCAATTTGAGAGAAGAGTATTGCACATATATTAATTAAACACTGGGTGAAACCGAAAGGGACATGCATAGGATTCAATTCATGACCTATGCTGCTCTGATACCATGATAAAGATTATAATAAGGTTACCCTTAATCCCAAAAGCTTAAGCTATTAAGAAATGTTCAATATGTATTTAACTAACATTATCATAGGAAAAAAAATCCTTCTCAACCTTAATACTACTTATGGTGCAATAGGCACATGACTTGAAAACACTCAAATATTATACACTACAAGATTTGGGCTGTCATTTTAACCTCCCAAACGACAGAAAGACCAGCCAAAATATCATTTAGAGTTGTGTAGAACTAAAATAAGAATCATAAGATGCATAACAAGCTTCAAGTCAGTCTCAAATGGCCTTCGACCTGTCTTCATGTCAGGATAGGTCCAATTTCATAAGTTTGTTGTTGGTTTAAAATCATAAAAAATACGGCTAATGACAGACATGTTTCAGCCACCACTAGGTGCGCGCTCTCTCTCTCTCTCTCTCTCTCTCTCTCTCTCTCTCTCTCTCTCTCTCTCTCTCTCTCGTCCGAATGTACCGGCCATATCATGTATCCATATGTCAACCCATACTAGTAACATATTGGCTCACTGTCCATCAGTATTGACAATGGATCAAATTTTTTTGGATCCATGGCTAGAATGATTTAGAAATTGCATTCAAGAAAACATTAGAGCTGCCTGGTAAAGTATTTTCTCAATGAGATACAAAGAAAAAAACCATTTGCCAGAGCTGCCATAAAAGCCATTTTCATCAATGGAAGAGAAAGTCTTTGAATTTAACTGAAATAGATCTGGCAATTGAAAAAAAGAGTCATCTGAACGTAGTTCATAAGATCGATATCACCATTAACATCAAGCTCTAGGGCACATGTTTTGAGCCTTTTATACGACATGCATAGTAGTTACTATTATGAATATTTTATATGATACGATAAATACTTATTTATTTAATAAATTAATCTTTATTATGCTATTAATATTATTTTTACGTAACGTTTCATCCATCACACAAAATTGACTCCTAAAAATATTGATCCAAATGAAAAGTTGAACCAATACTGTTGTTTGACAAAGATATTACCTTGATACTAGTCCAAGCTGATTCCCATAGCCCTTGGGATCACTTTTCAAGTTCATGCTCTGCAACAAACTAGAAGATGCCCAATTTTTTTTACTACCACTATCAAATATGATTCAACAGATTTTACAACAGATTGTACAGTCATTCTTGAAACCTAAGTGCCTTTTCAATGCATCACTATCTATTGTAGTAGCTTGTGGATCCAATTGTTGGGAAGATGGAGTACACAGCAATTCATGATAGCCCTGAACGATCAAATTGTGCAAAAGGATGTGCTTTAAGTCAACTCAGCTACGATGTAGAACAACAGGTCAAAGTTACACAGCACTTCATGATTGTTCTGAGCAACCAAGTCGTGCAAAAGTATGTGTGTTAAGTCGACAGTTTCGATGTAGAACAAAAGGTCAAAGTCACACAGCACCTCATGACTGTCCTGAGCAACCAAGTCATGCAAAAGGATGTGCACTAAGTCGACTCAGCTTCGATGTAGAACAACAGGTCAAAGTCAATGCTGATTAGCTCAACATTAATTCTCAGTACCATGCTATCTTGATGGCATCAGCATTGCATTGCACACCATCTGTGATTGAAGAAACTCTGGACACCAACCAACCTTCACTCAATCTTTCACTAGAAATTGATTGGTTAATCCTTTAAATCCTATGCCACATTGTTTATCTTCTAATAACCTCTCTCGGTATTATATCACATATGGTCGTGCTGTTCATATCACCATATTCATTGGAAGAATATGGGGCCTAGGTCTGGCGCCACTTTTGGTGAAGGTGCAGGGCCCAAGATGCACTTCCAGTTGGATTTGGTATAGGACTGAGTAAACCTTTGGTTTTGGCATTCGTATATATTTTTAGTATATATTTCATTAAGATTCTGCACAACAAGACATGACGATCATCACCAAAAGAGTAGTCATGAGTGGAATGGTATAGTAGTTTGAATGAGGAAAAATGATCCTGGGAATAGTGTTGTAACTAGATTTGACAGACCCAACTGTTTCAATCTTGGTTTACAGTCTATCATGAAATACTGATCTATTCAACGTGCAGAATCTTTGCTAGCTTATATTCTGATAGCTAATCTTGCAAAAAACAAATTGTGGTACCATAAGATTTTCAGTCTTTTGGTTTTTCTGATTCTCTAGTCTCCCAATGGGGCACAAAACTTCAACATCAGACCACACTAACAGGCTAAAAACATTTATAAAGCTTATCTTGTACTCTAAACAAACAAATGTGCAACACCAATTTCTTTATACTGTGGGAAAAAAAGTCTACAAGGACTTCTTTTGCAGTCTAGAGTCTAGACACTACAAGATCTCCCTGAAAATTGCAGAAATTGCAGTAACAAATAAGAACTAAGGATATGTATAGTTTAAGCTAATGAACTTTCTCAACTATGAACCTTCAAACCTAAAAGCACAGTCACATGATTAAAAAGTACCTCCAACAAAGTGTCTTGGATTTCTTTTGCTATTTTAGATAGCACACGTGACAAGAGTTCCTGTTGCCTCCATCCGGTAAATATACGGTGTCCAAGAATGCACCTCCTGCTCTTTACTTTTCTGCATCTTGACCATCTATTATACGCATCAGATCTGTAGAACTTTCCATAATAGTAGGAAAGTATATCCCCCATCTTCTTACACTCAATAAACCTTTCCACTTGAGCAAGATTCTTTCCAAAAATATAAAGACCTAGAAGAAAACATTGTGTCTCATTGTGACTCCATGAGGAAGATGGTGTACCAGGCAACGCGCTGTAACCTTTAGCTTTGCTAAGTTGCAGCAGAGGAACACTACTATCCATCTTTCTCTCTAAGATAATGCTTTTCTTGCTTTTAGATCCATCAGGTT
This sequence comes from Ensete ventricosum, assembly GCA_029747655.1. Taxonomy (NCBI): domain Eukaryota; kingdom Viridiplantae; phylum Streptophyta; class Magnoliopsida; order Zingiberales; family Musaceae; genus Ensete; species Ensete ventricosum. Next base: position 3,724,466 of record JAQQAF010000003.1, read on the forward strand.
GGTTGGAACAATTTGCTAGGTCAGTGCATTCATCTTTACATGCGAGGTTTAGAAGCTTTGTATGATATAAAGAACTTTCTTCTTGAAATTCAGTCATTTTACTATACATAGCATCAGCATCGCCTTTTTCAGTGTTTGTATACTCCACCGACCCACCTTCAATAAAACTAATGTTGGAACAAGAAATTTCTTTCTGCTGGTCTTTGGTAGCATCACCTACATGGTGAACCCAGGTAATTGGAATGTCTAATCCTACTCCGACACGATTGCCAACAGAAAGCATGTAGCTGGTACTAGCCAGGCGAGATTCTATCAGGATGCATTGTGAGTCTGTTGTTGCTAGTTCTGGAATCTCCACTTGGTACTCATAGCCGATGCGAGGGCATATCAGTGGTTCATCATAAATGCCATATCTACCAGGGGAATCTGGTGAAGCGAACTGATCATAAACTGTCTCGGCAGCATGCTCATTGATATATTGCATTTCAGTAGCATCCATCTGTCATCACATTGAATAGGAAAGATTAGAAACTGCACATTTCATCCCATAGCCAAAGAAGAAAGGCCCAAATCAACCAATTTAGATTGTCCTTGATTTTAAAGTGCTCTTCCAGATACCTACAAGAATCACATATCTATGCACAAACATATCCTATAGGTAGGTGCGTGTTCCAGGCCGCAAGCCTAAGAACCTAAAACGAGAGCTAGACACCAAGATGTTTGGCCTTACAGAAAAAAAAATGTCATCTTTCTTAATTCTTTTTCATTTGAAACCTTACAGAAGCAATGGTTCAACTCAAATTGCCCGTCGGAAGCAGGAAAACCTTAAAGGCTAATCGAATCAAGAAATTGGGGCATAAATAGCCAACCCTAAATAGACAGCGTATGCCACATCCCCCTCAACCCAAACACTCGAAACCCTTCCTCGCCAGACGCCAAGATTTTCCAACTATCAATCAACGACAAGATCCTGCAACCATCAAACGAATCATGCTAGTTACACGGAGCTACGGACAGAATCACCAACCCTCTTCATAAGAAAGTCCACTAACGCACGACGACTACCATGCTGAGGTACCAGATTGTGGCCATCACCACGTCCACAACAAGCAGAGCACGAACCAGAAGAATACCTCGAGCGCGGTCGAGAACAAGGTCGGCTCTCGAGAAAGCTCACGAACAGAAAAGCACAAGCCACAGGCAAACGAGTAGGAGATCGGAGAGGGGGTTGTGGGGAATCGGGCGTACCGATCGCTACGCGGAGATTGGTATCGACTACTACGTATGTCATCCACGAGGCGACGAACACATCAATCCATACGACGAGAGGGAGCGAGGCGAGGAGGAAAGGGGGAATAAGAAGGGCGTCGTTCTCTCTGTCGCCTTAAAATGTGTACAGAAACAAATGGGGTTTTTTTTTATTTTTTTCGCTTGCTTTATTCGATGGGGGGGAATCTTCGTATTACCTGATCGCCGGGAAGAAGCCTTTTCGCTGCTTTTGGTCACACAGGAATCAGGAAGCGGATAATAACAGCCGGATATTGGAAACGTCGTTTTTAATAATATTGATGGAGAAAATTTGATTATTCTCAAAAATATGTTGGGCAATTTTTTTTTAAAAAACGATAATTTTATTTTTATTTTCTTTCCTTCCCATGGAGTGCCCTTTTTTGCTTTATTTATGTAGAAAGTTTTTTTATTTTTTTTTAAGATGTGATTATTTTAGCTCATCATGGTTATCTCTGTTATTGGTCGTCTTCGTCAGTTTTGTCTTCTCCTTCACGTTGTCATTAAGAGGGTGCTAAGACTCTCTTTAGTCTTCTTTTTTGTCATCAATATTATCGCTAAGGAATAAGAAATCTTAAGATGACAGCTCTAATGCGAGAGTTTGAAAGACATTCACTAGCCATATTGTTTAGGTTGTTGATCATACACATGACATTATGGAGGTTTTGACATATATTAAAGGAGATCTAGCGACTAACGTCATTTGGTCGGCATCCTAGGGTGAGGAAGCTTGATCAAATTAGATCGACCAGAGCCCATGCCCTTAAGAGCCTTAAGTTCATTACCAAAGTCGTTGAGTATCACTTCGACGAACTCATTATCGACAACATCCTCCATCGATCTCACTTTGCTCAATGCATTAGTTTATATATTTCTCATTGACTCCTCTTCTCAGTCTCCTCTATGAAGGATAAAGTACTCTTTAAGAATTTTACCGATGGAAGACGACCACGACGAGACGAAAGTTAGGGTTAAGACAATAAAAATGGTCAAAAAAGAATGCTATTTAATTTTTTTTTGAAAAATTTACCCGGATACATTACTACATAATGTGTTATGTTCAGGGTTAAGGGTTTAATAAAAATCCTAAATATGATGGTGCAATTGATTCACTTATCCACAAAGAATTCGAAACATCATCCCATAAATTTACATTGGTCTAATCATGATATACTTAATTAATCTTATCAATTAAGTATTCTATAATTCAAAAACTCGTTTGTCAAATTTAAGTTAAACAAATAAAAACATACCCCGTTCACTCTTCCATTAGGGTTAAAAACATCATCGATCAATTTTATACCAGTCTAATGATGAGTTGAAACCTAGTTCGTGATGTATTATATCTTTTGGAATATTTATTTCACATAAATATCAATTATAAAATCTTTGGTGTTGGGCAGATGGTCCAGATTCAACTCATAATGGACTTTAGTGAAGCCCATAGCCCAGAACCTCACTTATATTAACCTAAAACCAAGATTATATGGCTAGGGTTGAAATTAAGAGAGCAGCGGTGGCTGAAAACATGGGTGAGAGAAAGAAGACTGTAGATTGACAGTAGAGGCCAGAAAATAAGAGATCCAGGATAAGGAAGAAGACAAGGATAGGAAAAGACTATTCTCAATTATTCAAATCTCAGGTTAGATCAGTTTGTAGTGGATTCTTACTGTGATCTCTTGAGAAGGTTTTGAATATTGTGCTTAGGATTATAGTCCTTGTATCCCTGTGATTCTCTTGTGGCTATTGCTTTGGGCTTAGGCAAGAAGCCTTCAGATCTGTATATTCATTATTTTGATAGTAGATTTTCTCTGGCTTGTCCAGTGGTTTTTACTCTTCGAGTTGAAGGGGTTTTCCACGTAAATCTTGGTGTTCATCTGATTGTAATTTCTGTTTGATTCCGCTGTGTGTGACGGTCTGCTAGTTTATTCGTATACAAAGTTTATTCCTGTTTTATTCCCATCAACTGGTATCAGAGCAGGATTTTGGTAGTATTTAATCTTTTGTATCTGAACATAGAGGTCGATAATGTTTCTCGCATGATTAGTTTAAATGAAAATAATTGGATGATATGAAAACCAAGAATGGAAGATATCTTATATTCAAAGATTTATATAGACATTTGCAAGGAGATAATGCAAAGCCCACATTTATGACAGATGATGAGTGGAAGAGGTTAGATCGAAAAATAGTTAGCTTTATTCGACAATGGCTAGATGATAGTGTCTTTCACCATGTTTTTACTAAATGTTCTGCTTACTCTCTTTGGAAAAAGTTAGAAGGTCTTTATGAAAAAAAAATGACTGACAACAAAGCTTTTCTGATCAGAAAACATGTGAACTTGAAATATAAAGAGGGTACTTCTATTCCTGAGCATTTGAATGAAATGCAGAATATTACTGACCAGTTATCCTCTATGAAAATGTCTCTTGATGATGAGTTGCAGGCATTTTTTACTTCTTAGTTCTTTGCTAGAAAGTTGGGAGACACCGGTGGTTTCCCTCAGTAATTCGACACCAGATGGTATTGTCACCATGAGTCAAGTAACAAGCAATTTATTGAATAAAGAGTTAAGAAGAAAGAATTCAGCAACTTCTCAGATTGATTCACAAGCACTTGTCTCAGATAACAGAGGAAGGTCAAAGTCAAAGGATAGAAGTGGTTCACATGTGGGTAGAAGCAATTCAAGATCAAGGAAAGATATTGTTTGCTACAATTGTGGTGAGAAATGACATTATAAGAATCAGTGCAAGTAACCTAAGAAGAACAAAAAAAGGGGGAAAGAAGTGGAGCATACAGAGTCAAAAGAGAATATCACAGCTATAGTACAAGGTAGTGATTATTTGATTTTGTCTACTTCCGATGATATTTTTCTTATGTGTGCTAGGATCTCGAGTGGATAATTGACACAAGTGTTTCTTATCATGCTACACCACGGAGGGAGTTTTTTGCTACTTACAGGTTTGGAAATTTTGGTGTTGTCAAGATGGGCAACTATGACACAACAAACATCATTGACATAGGAGATATCCATATAAAGACCTACCTTAGTTGCAAGTTGGTGCTTAAGGATGTGAGGCATGTGATTGACTTAAGACTGAATTTAATTTCAGTTGGAAGGCTGGACGATGAAGACTTTGATGCCAGATTTCATAAAGGGCAATGGAAGCCCAGTAAGGGTTCTCTTATTGTAGCTAATGAGAAGAAATGTCATACATTATACAGATTGCAGGCTAAAGCTTGTGGTGAGTAGTTGAATGCTACAAAGAAAGACTTTAGCATAGAGTTGTGGCATAGACGACTGTGACACGTGAGCGAGAAAGGGCTGCAAGAACTTTCTAAGAGAGAGGTATTGCCATATCTCAAAGGTACATGTTTGAACCCTCGTATTAATTATTTGGCTGGTAAACAACATAGAGTTTCCTTTGTTAGTCCTGCTTTATCTAGAAAAATGCATGCCTTGGACTGTGTCTATACAGATGTGTGTGGTCCTTTGAGGACAAAAACTCCTGGTGCATCTGTTAAAGTTCCTAGTATTAGTGGTGCATTTTATTTTGTTACTTTATAGATGACTTTTCCAGGAAAGTTTGGGCCTATGCTTTGAAGACTAAATATTAGGTTATTAATGTCTTTAAAGAGTTTCATGCCAGAGTTGAAAGGGAGACAGAAAGACAATTGGAATGTATAAGATCAGATAATGGTGGCAAGTACACAGGATTGTTTAATGATTATTACAGGTCACATGACATCCAGCATGAGTTGACAGTCCCTAGTACGTCTCAGCATAATGCAATTACAGAGAGGATGAACCGCACCATCATGGAAAAGATTAGATGTATACTTTCACAGGCCAAGCTACCCAAAAAGTTTTGGGATGAGGCTTTGAGGACTGCAGTTGATGTAATCAACTTATCATCATGTACAGCTCTAGATGGTGATGTTGCAGAGCATGTATGGTCAGGAAAAGATGTCTCCTATAGGCATTTAAGAGTGTTTGGTTGTCGTGCATTTGCACATATTCCAAACAATGAGAGGTCCAAGCTGGATGGTAAAACAAAAGAGTGTATTTTTTTTTGTTACTCACATGATCAGTTTGGTTACAGGCTTTGAGATATAGAAAAGCAGAAGGTGTTCAGAAGTAGAGATGTTATCTTCTTTGAGGATAAAACCATTGAGGATTTGAAGAAGGAGACACTAGCTAAGACTTATGCAGAGGGATTTGTAAACTGTGACCCAGTTATTCCTCCAGTATATCAGGGTGATGGGGGATATGTGTAGGAAGATGGTGCAGAGCCAAATGTTGATCTACCTGCAGGACATGTTGAGCAGGAAGAAGAAAGAGAGCAAGTTTCCACAGAACCTCAGTTAAGAAGATCTTGTAGACCACATCAACCTTCCAGAAGATACTCTACAAATGAGTATGTGATGCTTATTGCTGTAGGTGAACTAGAGAGTTACCAGGAAGCAGTTGAAATTGAGCAGAAAAAGAAGTGGTTTATTACTATGTAGGAAGAGATCGATTCTCTACAGAAGAACCACACATATGATTTGGTGCAACTACCAGAGGGAAGTAAGGCCTTGAAGAACAAGTGGGTTTGCAGGTTGAAGACTCAAGAATATTGTTCTCAACCAAAGTATAAAGCTAGATTGGTTGTGAAAGGCTTTGGTCAAAATAAATGTATTGACTTTGAAGAATTTTTTTCTCATGTTGTTAAAATATCTTCTATTCGTGTTGCTCTTGGTATTGCTGCTAACCTAGACTTCGAGATTGAACAGTTAGATGTGAAAATAACTTTCCTTCATGGTGATTTGGAGGAGAAAATTTATATGGAGCAACCAGAAGGCTTCAAAGTCAAAGGTAAAGAAAATATTGTCTGTAAGTTGAAGAAGAGCTTATATAGGCTGAAGCAAGCTCCAAGACAGTGGTATAAAAAGTTTAATTCATTTATGATTGAAAATGAATATAAAAGAACAACTTCAGATCATTGTGTGTACATCAAACGGTTTGTTGAAAATTTTATTATTCTCTTACTTTATGTTGATGACATGTTATCCTCGGAAAAGATATGTTTATGATTGACATGTTGAAGAAGGACCTGAGTGAGTCTTTTGCAATGAAGGACATGGGGCCAGCAAAGCAAATACTGGGCATGCAGATTTCTCGTGACAGAAGAAAGAGAAAGATTTGGTTATTATAGGAGAAATACATTGATAAGTTATTGGATAGGTTCAGTATAAATAATGCAAAACCAATTGGTTCTCCTCTTGCAGGTCACTTTAAGTTGTGCTCAGATCAGAGTCCGTCAAGTGATGAGGAGAATGAGAAAATGCAAAAGGTTCCTTATGCTTCGGCAGTTGGAAGTTTAATATACGCAATGATATGTACGAGGTCGGACATCGCATATGCAGTGGGTGTTACCAGTAGATTTCTTACAAATCCAGGTAAAGAGCATTGGGGAGCAGTGAAGTGGATTTTTAGATATCTCAGAGGAAGTTCTAAAGTTTGTTTAAGCTTTGGAGGTGGACCACCTGTATTGATAAGTTATACAGATGCAGATATAACAAGAGATATTGACACAAGGAAGTCCACATCATGTTTTGTATTTACTTTTGCAGGGGGAGCTGTGTCATGGTAGTCCATATTGCAAAGGTGTATTGCTCTCTCCACTACAGAGGCAGAATATATTGTTGCTACATAGGTTTGCAAAGAAATATTATGGATGAAAGGATTCTTACAAGAATTGAGGCTAAAATAAGAAAACTATGTGGTGTATTGTGACAGTCAGAGTGCCATTCATTTATGCAAAAACCCAACATTTCATTCCAAGTCAAAGCATATAGATGTCAGATATCACTGGATCAGAAATGTGCTTGAAGAGAAGCAGTTACAGCTTCAGAAAATTCACACAGATGATAATGAGGTAGACATGTTGACAAAGGCTTTACCGAAAGAGAGACAGGAGATGTGCCGACGGCTGATCGACATGGCTTCACATTGAGGAGTCATGAGACACCCTCTCTTATGGGTTGAAGGGGGAGGTTGTTGGGCAGATGGCCCAGATTCAGCCCATAATGGGCTTATATTAACCTAGAACCCAAAACCTCACTTATATTAACCTAGAACCTAGATTATGTGGCTAGGGTTGAGATTAAGAGAGCAGCGACGACTGAAAACATGGATGAGAGAAAGAAGACTGCAGATTGACAGTAGAGGCCAGAAAACAAGAGATCCAGGAAAGGAAAAAAGATAAAGACAGGAAAAGACTATTCTTAATCATTCAAATATCAGGTTAGATCAGTTTGCAGTGGATTCTTACTGTGATCTCTTGGGAAGATTTTGGATATTTCTCTTGTGGCTATTACTTTGGGCTTGGGCAAGAAGCCTTGAGATATGTATATTCATTATTTTAATAGTGGATTTTCTCTGGCTTATCTCGTGGTTTTTACTCTTCGAGTTGAATGGGTTTTCCACATAAATCTTGGTGTTCATCTGATTGTGATTTATGTTTGATTCCGTTGTGTGTGACGGTCTGTTAATATTTGTTCATATACAAAGTTTATTCTTATTTTATTCCCATCATTTGGATACTTATTTTTTATTTTTTATATGAAAAAATTAATTTTGTCGTAAAAGTTTAATATTTAGAATTTTAATTGGGCTACTTGAAACCTAATTGATAAAAAAAAATATCAAAATATTACCATAAGCCAAGAATAATGCTAGTAGATTAACATGTGTTAATGGTACATTACGCTAACTATTGCAATGAGACACATTGCTGTCGGGCAGCTGTTTGCTGTCTGGTTACGAACAGCGATGAATAGTTGATCAAGCAGTGAGCCGGATCGGCTGCAAAGGCTTGCCCGCCCTTCAATGGTAATAGCCGAGTGAATTCCAAAATCAACAATTTCTAGTATACGTGGCAGGTTATCATTTGGCTAGTTTCACGTCCGCAGTAGCTCCACTATATCTTTATGCACTGGAGAGCGAGCAGGAGAGCCAACTATAGGGTCTCGATGATTCTAAGACGGGCACCGATGACTCCGTATTGCAAATGCCACAAATGTCACTTTGTGATGGAGTCGCAAAGAGCTCTATCGTCACCATTCTTCATCGTCCAAATAAATCTAGTTGTTTCACTTTCATATAACTAAAGATGTTAATGTAAGTTTTTAAAGTGTAAGGATGAGAATATGTAATCAACCCTTCTATATGATATATTTTAATTTATTATGAAACATGATGACAAGGTTAGATTTGTGCATGCAAATATTGTTTGATTATAATTGGTCAGGTGAAAAGATCATAATTTTGATAAAGTCTAATTTGATGAATGATTTCATGTCATTTCTTTGTACATTTTTTTTAATTTTCTCCCTATTATGTAAGATAATTAGTTTTGATATGGATGGATTCAAAAAGCTTTAAGATCTCAATATATTTTTATGTTAGAAAAAAATAAATATTTTTTTAAGCCTAAAGTCAATCCAAAAAGCTAACGAAAATTTGATGGCCCAGCTAGCTTTTATTGGGCCAAACAACATATAGAGAGAGTCCTATCATTAATACAGTCTTTCATCATAATTTTGACTAATTATAGTTATATATCCAATTTAATGTTATAATGAACCCAATATTAATTAGAGTAAGAGATTATATAATGGCTTATCTTTGTCAATAATTTTGATCCACACCTAAATCAAGTTAGATGGAGCTCAAGTTAGATCAGCTTCTAGTTGTTTCCACCTTAGAGAGTGTTATCCTTTAGCAAAGTTGTGAATTTTGATTTAACATGCTAGAATAATTATTTTGTTGCTTGGCATATTCTTACACTTATATAGTCTTATTCTCAGCTCCTCCAAATGTTTGATGTATAAGTCCTAAAACATATATGGATTCAATATATGTCTTAAATTATTCTTAAAGTTAATCAATTGCAAGTAATGGGTAGTCAGAGATTGGCATCAGAACATATGGGGTAATTTGGGAAGTTTTGGAGCACCAAAATGATTGCTTGTTAACAACAGTCAATGATTCATAGAGGAACAGGAGATTTGCTGTGTATAGATAACAAAAATAAGGATTTGGAGGTCAATTGATCTTCTAAATTTTCTGCTTATTTGAATGAATTTTTTCAACAAAAGATATATATATATATATATATATTATAAAAGAAAATTCTTCATATTCAACAATTTAAAAGTCTTGTTGAGTCTGAATCTAAGTATTCCTTATCTGAGCATTATGCTGCAATGGACATTCTACAAATTTTCTCATGCAATGCTCAAGCAGCTATTCCCAACTCCAATCATGAGTTGCAAGCATCATCATCATCTGTCCTGTCCATCCTTTGCCACCTGGCAATCAAAATAGTTCAGCAAATTTTAGAGTGAGAGAAACAAACACCCCAGCAAAGTAGCCTGCTTCATTCTGATTACTGCAACCTAAAAAGAATTAGAAATTTCAAGATCTACCAACACCTCAGCCCATTGGTTGTACTTCCTAGAACACTCTCCCCCCATCAATTTGATCCATGCTAAGTTATGATCCAGTTCTGGGGTACATCTATGGTTCCTTAATCAAAATAATAGTGTTATCAATCATGTTTTTAATGCTTTGTTCCATAACTTTTGGCTCTAAAGTAGAACCAGCTATACTAAGCTTTCTTTCCAGTTCATGTTCATAGTGTCATGATCATATGCTTGGAACTATCAAATGTCAGTTTAAACTATAAGCTGATTCAGCTGGCCAAATAAAATAAATGTTGAAGATGCTGATTAATCAGCTTTAAGGAGCAGTCAGAACAACTTCCAGAAATCAAGATCATGGTCATGTGTCAGTGGTTGAAGATACCAAGTGCAACAAAATAAGATAGCAGTTTGAGGGCAGTATTGACTGTCATCCTCAAAGCCTATGGAGTCTCAAAATAACTGATGAATGCACCAATCAATTTTTGTAGTTTCAGTTTCGGCTATCAAACTTATTTCGATCTATGGTTAGACTCGTATGGATCGGACTGTTCCGACGTATAGTATGGAGGGGAAGAAGAAAAAGAAAAGGGAAGATACGAGAAGCGTACCAAAAATGGTGGTGTCATAGTATGATTCATGAGCAGAAGCCGTGCAAGCCTCCTAACAAGTGCGAGAAGTCATGCCATTGTCCCGAACACTATATATGTATCGATTGTCTAATCGATAAATATCGACCAGTTTAGCAGATCTTAGTGCAAAGTTGTATCTCTGCATGTATAGAAATTGCAGCTGATATAGCCAAATCTTGAGAAAGAGTGTACTGAGTTGCCATGGATCATTGCAGGAGACTCCTTTTGCTGGAGTTGCAAGTTTCTCAAATCAAGAACAATCACAACAAATGATGTCTATATCCAATTGGGATGTGTTCACTATAAGAAATCCTCTCATTATACATGACTTGTGCCAAACTCAATTGTAATGTGTAATCCTGCAGACAGGACCATCTGCTTTTGTTGGAATGATGCACAATCATATGGATTAAAACAAGTCATAAATAAAGATTAGGTCATATGGGCCCAAACATGTCATGGGTGTTTCTCTTTTTGTCTGCCATAATGAGGGCCACTAGCTTGACCTATACTAATGATTCTTAGCTCCTCTTTACCACCATGTCTTGGAGAAGAATTGCACATCCCTCCCTCTTCTCAATCTTGTCTCCTCCTCCCACTTCCTTCCATCCACAATGGATCAGCAATTGAGAGAGGTTCTTGTCCCTGTCTCTCCAATCAAAGACCAACAGACCAGCTCCCATCAACCCCTCCTAGCCCTTGGATCCTAATCAAATGGCTCAGATCCAAGTTCACTGGGTGTGATCAGAGGTAACCTGGGCCACAATACACTTGAAACCCAAGTTTCAGAATGAGAATTCTTATTCACCTTCATCATGACCTGCTAAGCTAGCCAGGAAATATGCTTGGAAGTGAACTTAACTCTATTTTGTGGCTGCCTCTTTTTCTTCCTTTTCTTGTAGGCTTAGTCATGAACTTGATAGCATTTGCTGAAGATGCATCCTGCAAACTACACAAACACATGGCAATCAGTAATATATTGGAGTTCATGAAAAGCCACACAGGTACCCCACTCACCTCACACCTCATATTTATTCTAAAAGATAGAAGAACAAGCATTTTTGGCCATCCTTTAGTTAAACTTGTGCATTTATCATTAACAGTACCTGCAAACAACATTTCTTTTACTCATGAAACTAAGTACTCATAATGAACCTATGTTCCTGTGCATCTGACAGAGGGAGACTTGATGAGAACATGAAAGAGACTACCATAAATGATCTTAATCTCCTGGACAAATGAAAGGATTAAACTGAGACCAAATGATTCTTGGAGGCTTCTTTTGCTGCATTGTTCCTGGACCAGATCAATAGAACAAAAAGGAAGAGTTTAAGATATCTATCTCAGGACTTAACTACAATTATTTAGCAAGCAATGATGGTAGCTATAAACAAATGAGAAGATGTATCCAACAACTACGAACTTTATGTTGAGTTGGTCCTCTTTGCCAAAAGGTGATCCTATAAATTCTACCTTTTGCACAGAGTGATCGGGAAGAGTCATCCAAAAGTTCTCATCAGATCATCAACAACTATCTCACTGTTCTCAAGACTTGGCTTCTCACCAAGTTTGCAGAGCTTTTTCTCCCAGTCCCCACTCCACCCTCATAAACTTACAACACTGGAAGAAGCACACTCTGTCGTTCTCATTCCCTCCTCCTTGCATAAGACTAAGGGCAGCCTCCTCCTTGTCAAAGAGACGAAAAGATGGGGGTGGCCACTGTCAGTGAGCTGAAGCAGCAAACTGTTCCCGGGAAGCGAATTTTTCGGTCGAGTTTGAGCACACGGCAGGCTGCCGAATGGTAATTCCGATCTCCAGAACACGCATGAAGTCTTCGAAATCGATTTCCTCTTCATCATATTTTGCTTGGTGTTCCAAATTATTCATTCGATTCATAGGCTTCTTTTACGTAGGAAACTCTTCTGCTACAGATTCCTTCTTATGTGACTGGTTTTCTGTCACATTGGAATGGAAGAAAGAAGAAAGAAGAAAGATGAAAGAAATCATTTCAATTAAAAGCAATTAATACGAAAGAAGATTTAAATGGCGTGATATATATCTCACTATCAGTCCTGTTCTTGCTGATAAAAACTTCAGAAAGTTGAAGAGGAGGAAAAAGAAGAAAGAGAATGAATCATAAGCAATTATGTCAAACCGGGCTATTTAGTCAAAGGTTGCAATCATGGGGAGCAAACCATGTTCCAAAATGTTTTCTTGCTGCTAAGATATCAGGCAGCAAGTTCATGTCATGTTAATGCCAGCAATAACAAGTAGATTCCAAATCCATGGAGTTCCTCTCTTATTATTACACACTAATCTTTCATCAAAACTCCTGATCTGTCTACTGAAGAACCTCTTCACAATGTTCATCTGTTCGCTGCTGACTCCTGCACTCTTGTTGATTTGTCTTACAGGCCTCTCTCTGATGTTTCCAGTGATCTCACAGTTGAAGTTGGCACATCAAGCTTTGCACTCCACAAGGTGAGACTAAGTCGAATCGAAATGTTCGATTCCTTGGAAGACAGAAAGAATTTTGAGTTTTTTTGTTGCCTGCATTTAGTGAAGAACAATGTTGGGACTTCATGCGATACCAAATGTTTTGCACCATTTTTCCTGAGCCCAATCCATTTTGCTATTAAGCATTGAACACTCACGAACGACATGGCCATGAATCTCTGCAGTTCCCTCTGGTTTCGAGGAGCGGAAAGATCAGAAAGCTTGTGTCCGAGGCCAAAGATTCGAAGGTAACACGCATCAATCTGCAAGGCACACCGGGTGGCGCAGAAGCCTTCGAGCTGGCCGCCAAGTTCTGCTACGGCGTCCACATAGAGCTCGATCTTTCCAACGCCGCCATGCTGCGCTGCGCAGCGCATTACTTGGAGATGACGGAGGAATTCGCAGAGAAGAACTTGGAGCTCCGATCTGAGATCTTCCTCAAGGAAGCCGTCGTCTCAAACATCCTGAACTCGATCACCGTGCTCCATCGTTGTGCAAGCCTCCTCCCGGTAGCAGAGGACATCAACCTGATCGGCAGAATCATCATGGCGATCGCAACCAATGCCTGCAAGGTGGAGCACACGACAGGCTTCGCAACACCTGAGCATGGCCTCATTGAGGTGGAAGCAACAGCAGACTGGTGGGGGAAGGCTCTGGCGACGCTGAACTTGGATTTCTTCCAACGGGTTCTCACTGCCATGAAATCCAAAGGCCTGAAGCAGGAGACCGTAAGCAGGGTCTTGATCTACTACGCCCAGAACTCGATCCAAGGCCTCGCGGCTCCAGATATCCGGCCATCAAAGTGCAGCTTGTCCGGTGCAGAGACTGTAAAGAAGCAAAAGATCAAGGTAGAGACGATCGTCAACTTACTCCCCACGCAGTCGAGAAAGAGCCCGGTGCCACTGGCATTCCTCTCGGGGCTCCTCAAGACCGCCACAATGGTCTCGGCATCCATGCTTTGTAGAACAGACCTGGAAAGGAGAATCGGAATCCAGCTTGACCAAGCAATTCTGGAGGATATACTGATTCCTGCAAGCACCCATACCGGGACTCACTCGCTGTATGACACGGACTCGATCGCGAGGATCTTTTCCGTCTTCCTGAACTCGGATGAGGAGGAAGACGACGGCGGAGCTCATCCGAGAGAGGATAGAGACAATCGTTTTGTGTTCGATAGCCCGCGGTCTCCAAAGCAGAGCTTGATGGTTAAAGCTTCCAAGCTTTTGGATAGCTACCTTGCAGAGATCGCACTGGATTCTAACCTGACGCCCTCCAAGTTCATCGCTCTTGCTGAGCTACTCCCGGATCATGCTCGAGTCGTGAACGATGGCCTGTACAGGGCTGTTGATATCTTCCTGAAGGTAAATTTCCAATCTCGTGCAGAACAAGCTCCAATCTTGACGATCATGTAATCGAACTCGCATCATTCCAGGTTCATCCCAACATCAAGGATTCAGAACGCTACCGCCTCTGCAAGACCATCGACTGCCAGAAGCTGTCTCAGGAAGCCTGCAGCCACGCAGCTCAGAACGAGAGGCTGCCCGTGCAGATGGCGGTGCAGGTCCTCTACTTCGAGCAGATCAGGCTCCGAAACGCCATCAACGGAAACCATGACCAGCTCTTCTTCGGCTTAGCGAACGGCCAGTACTCTCAAAGATCGGGCAGCGGGGTGGGGAGCGGCGCCATCTCGCCCAGAGATTGCTACGCATCAGTGAGGAGAGAGAACAGGGAGCTCAAGCTGGAGGTCGCACGAATGCGGATACGGCTGACTGATCTAGAGAAGGATCACGTTTCCATGAAGAAGGAGCTCGTTCGTCCAAATCCTGCCAACAAATTGCTCAGATCTTTTACGAAGAAGCTAACCAAGCTCAGCTCCTTGTTCCGGAGAAGGGATGCCAAGCCCTTGAGCTCCAAGACTGCTTCCGACTCTCGCCTCATGTTTCAGAAGCGGCGGCGCCACTCCATCTCGTGAAGCATTGTCCTGTTTGCTGTGTGTAGCCTCACGTTTGCCATGATGTCGGAATGTGTTTGATGTTAAGTTTTGTACTTCGATAGATCTCCTTCTGCTCTATATAACTTCTACTGAGAGCTGAAGTGTCGATATACTTGTCTGTTCCTGAACACATGCTTGAGAAGGATCAAAATGACCACAACGAGATCTTGCTAAGCTTGATCATGTCGAAGAATATATATATTTAGATCAGCATTTTTTATGGAAATATTTTTGGCAGTAAATTCTGAGACTTGAGAAACATTAAATGGTCATTTCTGCAAAAAAAAAAAAAAAAAAAACATTTCTTTCCCTTCCTCTGCTTGCAAACACAACAGTGAAGATAGAGATCATAAACCCTTACGGGTCATTGAAGCCAATCTAGTAACCTTTGAAGATGGGCGGAGGTGGAGATGCATACTCGAACCCACCAACTGGTGGGAGACTCGACGGTGACGGCATCGCCGCCGTGGCTGGTGGTGGCAGGGATTGCAGCAGAGGCGGTGTCGTGAGTGGCGCCGGAGGTGGCGAGAAGATGGGAGCTGGAGATGGTGGCGAGAAGATGGGAGCTGGAGATCGTGGCGACTTCACATTCATACTGCCGCAATTCACCGGACGATTCACCACGACAGCGCAGTCCGTCGCTACCCTCTGTCCTTGCTGCCCTGCAATGCAATTGACTTGGCCATCGAACACCACATCCGAACTCCTCGTCGTGGGGCAACTCAGTGCGTCTCCCTTGAAGTAGTTGGAGGAGTACGTGAAGTTGATGAGGTGCTTCAACTCGCAGATGCTCTCCGGCACCACGCCGGTCAGCATATTGCCGGCGATGTTGAGCAGCTCCACGTTCTTCAACCCTTTGATCATGCTCTTGGGCAAGACCCCGGAGAATGAGTTGGAGCTCAGATCCAACACCGTGATGTTGCCCAGCGACGCGATCTCGAGCGGTAAGCAGCCGCTAAAATGGTTGCTGCTGATGATGATCTCGTTCACGGTTGCATTCATCTGTGCGACGCTCCTCGGGATGCGGCCCTCGAAGTTGTTGTTGGTCAGAACCATGACGGAGACCTTGGAGTTGCCCAGGTTTTCCGGCAAGGTGTCGTTGAACCGGTTGTCGTTCAAGAACAGGGCGTCAAGATCCTTGTCGAAGAGCTCGGACGGCAATGGCCCCTCGAAGTTGTTGAAGCGGAGGTCGAGGTAGCGGAGCTTGGGCAGCTGGAGCACCTCCATGGGGAACGGCCCGACGAAGCCGTTGTTACTCAGGTCGAGCTCCTCGAGCAGCTGCAGGTTGGAGAGGTTCCCCGGAATCTGCCCCTGGAATCGGTTCGAGTTGACGTGGATGAGGGAGATCTCGTGCAAAAGGCCGAGCTCGACGGGGAATTGGCCGGCGAGGTCGGCGCCATTGAAGTCGAGGCCTGCCACTGCGTCCTGGGAGGGGTCGCCGAGCGAGGGAGCGCAGACGATGCCGTTGTAGGAGCACACGTCATGGCCGACCCAGTTGCCGGTGAAGTTGTTGGGATCCGAGACGATGGCTCGCTTCCAGGCGTGGATGGCGGTGTGGGCGCGTTTGAGCAAAGGGTTTCTGATCTCGCCATTGTCCGCGATGGTGGACGAGACTGGCGACGTGGTCGACACCGGCTTCGGGTTTGTGGCGGGATTCGTCGACAGATTGGGTTCGCTGCTTTCGTCGATGTTCGACAGCGGCTTCGCGTTGGCGGTGGCCGCATCCATCGACGGCTTGGGGTTGCTGATTATGCCGATGTTCGCCAGAGGCTTCGCATTGGTGGTGGCCATATTCGCCGACGGCTCGGAGTCGCTACTGATTGTGCCCGCATTCGTCGCTGGCTGGGGGTTGCTGGTTGTGCCGACGTCCGACAGAGGCTTCGCATTGGTGGTGGTCGCATTCGTCGCCGGCTGGGGGTTGCTGGTTGTGCCGACGTCCGACAGAGGCTTCGCATTGGTGGTGGTCGCATTCGTCGCCGGCTGGGGGTTGCTGGTTGTGTCGATGTCCGACAGAGGCGTCGATGGCTGGGGGTTGCTGGTTGTGCCGACGTCCGACAGAGGCTTCGCATTGGTGGTGGTCGCATTCGTCGCCGGCTGGGGGTTGCTGGTTGTGTCGATGTCCGACAGAGGCGTCGATGGCTGGGGGTTGCTGGTTGTGCCGACGTCCGACAGAGGCTTCGCATTGCTGGTGGTCGCATTCGTCGCCGGCTGGGGGTTGCTGGTTGTGTCGATGTCCGACAAGGGCGTCGATGGCTGGGGGTTGCTGGTTGTGCCGACGTCCGACAGAGGCTTCGGATTGGTGGTGGTCGCATTCGTCGCCGGCTGGGGGTTGCTGGTTGTGTCGATGTCCGACAGAGGCATCGATGGCTGGGGGTTGTTGGTTGTGCCGACGTCCGACAGAGGCTTCGCATTCGTCGCCGGCTGGGGGCTGCTGGTTGTGCCAGCGTTCGACAGAGGCTTCACATCGGTGGTGGCCGTATTCATCGACGGCTGGGGGTTGCTAATTGTGCCGATGTTCGACAACGGCTTCGCATTGGTGGCGGCATCACTCGTCGACGGCTGCGGAACGGTGGCTTTGCTGAAGCTAGCAGGGGTGGAGGCATCCTCTGTCTCGGGGATGTCACCGACGCCGGAGGAGGGAAAGGAGTCGTCCACAATGCGTGGGATAAACACATCCGGTGGTGGTATGGTGTCGTTGCCGTTGGGGACAAAGGGAAAGGATAGTGTGTGGATGACGGTTCTGCTGGGCTCCAAGACCGAGGGAGTACCGAGGAAGTGGATCAAGTCTCTGGCGCCATCGGCCGCGGAAGAGAGGAGGAGGAGGAGAACGAAGAGGAAAGGGGATGGTGGGCCGAAAGTTCCCATGTCAGGCCTCACCAACCACCCGCGGAGAGGCTTCGAGGACGGCAAGGTGAAGGATGAAGGAAGGAGGAGGAACGAGTGTTATTTGGGGGATTAGCGTAGGGGGTGGAGAGAGCGTGTGGCTCTCCTGGTTTCATGGTAGTTAATATCGTTGGCTTCTTCTCCTTTGGCGATCTTTGTTTCTTTTGTACAGTTAAGCATCTATTGGTCTACAATTAGCAAAAATTAATGGGGAACACAAAAGAAATGAGTGATCAACGGAAAAAGCTCCTGTGTTTACTATATTTGGGAAAGAAATAAATAGCATAATTTAATTAAAAAAATAGAATGCTTGTCTAGGTAGAAAACAAAGGGCTCGATTTTATTTTATTGTTTTTTCTTCCTTCTATTTTTATGCTACTTTTACACTATTTTTTAGGGGTTTTTTTTTTTCTCTCGTTCTTTCATCTCTATCCAAAGAGAAGTAGATCAAAAGGTTGAACTTGGCATGATAAAATGCAATAATTTGATAGGAAAAAAAAGAACATTTAGGCAAAAGTGGGAAGAGAATAAGGGCTCGATATTTAATTCTTTTCTTCTAATTTGTGCCCTACTTTTGAGATTTTTGTTGTCCTCTCAATTTTTCATCTCAACCGTCTTCTTCATTCCTCAACTGTCTCCCTTCACTTCTGCCTTTTTTTTTCATATTATATTTTAGCTTTATGTTTGTTCTTTTATTTTTCACCAAGGCAACAACATTTTTTTTTACTGAGTAAAGGTCTTTGGGCTATTTTATGTATTCATAAAAAAAATAAAATTTGAGATTTACTCATATTTTCCAAGACTCAAGGGTTTCATCATGAATAATGGTATTATTTAATTAGGCTTCTGGGTGAAAATTAATACACAATACAAATTTATGCTTATTGACATTAAACCCTATTGTTGCTAATATCAATATCCAATGGAATCAACCTACCCCAAGAAAATTTGACTTGGGTTCATTAAAGTTGGAATCATCAAAACAGTATTTCTACTTATAAGGATAATGATGTATATGCAAGCTAATTGTAGATGAAATCATCAACATTTCTACTTATAAAAATAATAATGTATATACAAGCTAATTGTAAATTACCCCAATAGTTAATCTTTAGTATTCCAATCTCTATGATATTATCATGGTTACGATAGTAAAAACATCTTTATCAATGAAAATAAAAAAATAAAGCGTGATCGTTATGGATAAGAAAAGCGAGATACTGAACAACTGAAGTTACACTTTCATATTATACGAATATCAATATAACTTTTTAAAAATATAAAGATTAAGATACTAAAGATAACTAATTATAAAAAAATTATAATTAATCCTGTACAGACTGACCGAGTCTACATAAGATCCTATCAAAGTGGAGAGCATGTTTCACATGAAAAGTTAGCAACGCAGGTAAACAAGCATTATATGGAGGAATCACGGAACCATTTGGATTCATTAGTTCCAACAGTGTATTGTCAGTACAGACAGACAACCTGATTTCCTCCCATGAAATTATGCACCTGATTACAACAATAAAATGTTAAATCTACAGGCGATTCAGAAAGACATATCAGGCAATTTCTGCACGTTTGATAGATTACTAACACTTTTCAGCACATAGAAATTCATATAATCAAGTGAAGAAATGAGTTTGTTTGCAATACCTTAGAATTGGTAAACATAGTAATGATGCTAGGATTTTTATTCCTCATAAAATGTGCAAATACAGCTTTGGTAATGCTGGCTAAACTTATAAACCATAATAAACTATGTACAGAAGTTACCCTTTCTTCCTTTCTTTTCTTTTTTTTTACCTTATTTTGGTGGTGGTGGCTGGGGATGCTAAGCAGCACTCCTACCTTTATCTGCTTCTACAATTTGTTGTGGAGTTGATAAAAGAGTTGGCCACTTCGATAAGACAATGTTTCCCGCAAGATCTACTTGATACTGCACCATATTTTCGTTGAACACGATTCCACAGGAGCCCCAAGTATCTGCCTGCATATCAATCCCAAAGTACTCCAGGTGATCTGCTACACTGTTCCCACTTACGGACCTTTTGACGGGCCAATGACAGATAATTAAGACCTTTAATGTAATGAAGAAGTCAAACTAAATCAAAATAGTGGCACTGATGAAACCTGACCTGCTACATGAAGGGTCTTCACCAGAACCATCACATATCTTCTCGGTAATATAAACAAGACTATCTAATCCAAAGTTATGGATCCATACCTGTAAACATTCATAAAAGGGGCAACAAAACTATAGATAATGTAACGATGAAATGTCAGTTTCAAAGCAATTGGTAGAAGAAGTACCCAGGTAGCAACAAATGGAAGATGAAATGAACAGTAAATGCTTATATCTAAAATGAGGAGTCTATCATGATGGATTCAAGAAAACAGCAATCCAATTATGGGGTGCAAAATGATATCATTGGACTAATAATTAGTGCAGCTGATCAGATAAGGCTCAGCCCCAATTTAGTTCAAAACTGAACATCAATTGAAATGCATATCAAATATTGTCTACATCAACATCATGGCCAAAAAAAGATAATTTTAACTTGAATCATTTACCTCTGTCGGAAAGTGATGGTATGTCTTCTTGGGAAAGTAAGAATAATATGGTGGTAAATGTGGCACAATATCATGCTCATTGGTAACTCGAACTGCATGCGGCAAATGTTTGCTAAAATATGAAGCAAAAACAGCATTGCCAACCCTTGGTTGTCCAAATGTCATAAGTTGAACATTCTGTATTTCGTAATTGACCTATAAGAAGAACACACACCTTTAAAGAAACTCATTTACAAGATTATGATAAAAAAATACACAGAAGTTGAGCTGCCAAAAATGCAATCCTCGCAAAACCTAAAATATGCGTTTTTAGGAATGACACCAATCCTTGGAAATTGTAAATAATACATTTATATGTAAGAGAATAATGGAATAAAAAATGCTCTAGAAATGTCAAGTGTAGACCAATCCTTGGATTTAGGCAATTCTTATAAGAAGAACACTTACAAAAGAAGGGTAACCTAAAATATGCGTTTTTAGGAATGACACCAATCCTTGGAAATTATAAACCATGTAATGGTATGGTCGGTGCGTACTGGACCCATATCAGTCTAGCCAAGAACAGGTCCAGTACTAAGAACCTAAAACCATGGTTTATATGTTCTCTTTCTTTTTTTTAATCTTTCTTTATTTTCCTTCTTTTTGTTTCAATTTTCCCTTCTTTCTTTTCTCTCTTTCTTCGTCATTTGTTTCCCAATAGCCATGCATGCATGGGACTAAGAAGCCAGAGGCAGTGGGCAACGGAATTTTCATCACGGGATGTTATCCACTAGTTTATCTACTCAGATGTGAGGGTACCCTGATGAGGACCATATGATTGAAAAGAGACCCTTTCTGATTCCACACTTGACATGGAAAAAAATAATGATCAAGTATCAACCTAAATTTGTTTGGATTGATGATGAACTTGAATTCGACTATAACTGACATATTTCAAACTCGATCTGAGATTTTCTTTTCCTTTTTCTTTAAAATAAATTTAGTATTTCAGATGGAGCTTTTGTAAAAATTATAAGTTGTCACATGGCAACATCTCCTATGTTTCTATTTTTCTTTCTTATATTACTCGAGTAGAAGAAAACGAAAATGAAAAAGATGGATGATTCAAAATTTGATTTGATTGAAGATAACATCTCTACAATCAAGTTTCATCATTCTACAAAGATGAAAATCCATGTAAAATGAAGTCCTAAAAAACAATGTAAGACCATGTATGCTTACAAAATCTAAAAGCAATTCACATAGGAGCAAATCTGGTACTGAATATAGAACAACCTAGATCCAAATTAGAATTGAATATAAGAATTGCCTAAATCCAAGATTAGTATGCCATAAAAGAACTTGCATGTAAAATCATAAAAGAAAAGTAACGATATGATACTTACAGTAAGATCGAGTGCACAAAAGGAAGCAATAGCCCCTCCCATTGAATGCCCTGTAACCATGACAGGAATGTCTCCATATAAGTCCCTAGCCTTTTGAACAGCACTAATGATCCCAGGGCGTAGTGTTGTATTATGATAAGCAGAATAAAAACCATGGTGCACCTTTAGTCAAATGAAAGATCAGTGTGCATTTCCACGTAGACATTTCCAAAATCTTAACTAGTGTTACCTACCATGGCACCAGGCATGTCTGGGTAGTTCAGATCTAGCTGCTTCCAGAAGAGGTCTTGAATCCAATTACGAAGACTATCAAAACGGAGCAATTCTATTAAAACTCAAGGAACAGAGAAGGAAAAAGTTCTATATTATCAACAGATAATCTCAGATAGTCTCAAAAAGTTTCAATAATAACTAATGCATCCCAACCTAGGGGAAGGCAAATTTTTAGTTTGTTTGTGTTTTAGAAAGTTGGATGAATTTAAACTGTTGGAAGATAAAGTCCTTATCCTACCTAATTTAAGAAGTAGTTGAATACTTTACCTGTATAAGTAAAGATTTACAAGGTTTAAACATGTATTAAATTAACATCATGAATATAAAATGAAGAAATAATGTTTCTATAGGTCTTATGGTCTTGTCATTTTACTCTATCTGTGACAGGTGTTTCCTCTGAATGTTAGTCATCTTTTTCTGATCCATGTTTCTACCCCCTCGCTTTTTCACTTTAGTTTTCATTTAATTAGTTATCTTTTTGCATTAGCATTTTGTCCTAGACTAATGATAGAGGACCTATAAAATTTAAGTGTGCTTTTGCACTATGGCACTACTCTATTGCCACCAATAACCATATAAAAAAATTTCTGAAACACGATACACATTACTAGTATATGAAAAACCAAATAGCAGGAATTTGGACAATAAAACCAAAAAGACTCTCCCATCTAATCATTGTCCACATTACAGTTTAACAATTTAATTAAATATATTCAAAAACATAGCGCATCTCACGATTATAGGCCTTTATCAATTTTAGCACTTGCCTTATGATGTATCTTAGAGCAAGATCATTTCCGTATTGAAGAGTAACAGTATAATTTTTCTACAATCAGATAAAGAAAACATAAATAACAGTGGAGATCCATAACTAGGTATACTTAACTAGAAAGTCACTCTACATATGGCTTAACAGAGTTTGTATCAATTCTATAACAAGTATGCCAACTTACAGAGGTACCTAACAAATTCATCCATTTTTGGTCTAAACCATCTTGCAATTATGATAGCAACATTAGTACCTGTTCTCTTGAGTTCCTCTGAACGCGATTATGATAGCATTAAGATCATGAGCAACACCAACAAATGACTGTGTACATAATTCAGTTATATGTATAATTAGACACATGAAACAAAGAGATTGTCTATGCACTGGAGTAATAGAAACAAAAATCAGAACGCACCTGTAAACAATTCTTAACATCAACAATCAGCTCTACGACCTCAAAACCCTGTTTGAATATACCTTAGTTTCTACAACTACCCATGTAAAAATCATAGAAAGACTTCAAATGCTGCCTTTTCGTGCTATCAATACATACCTAATCCAATTAACCAAATAAAACATGGTAAAGAAAAAAAAACAAATTACAAACCTCTGTCAAATCGGTGCATCTAGAGCAAGTCCATCTAAATAATGCTGTTAGATCTGACATAGACACCTGCAGGAATCATTTACATCGGAAGGTCAAAAAGGGGCATTAGGAAAATGTGATTAAACATAACATCAACAAAATTGGAAATAAAAAGTTCACCGAACAAGATAATGAACAACTCAAGTTAAACAAGAAAAGCCACATCAACAGCATGACCCAAAACTTTAGTTCTTTATGGCCAAGCCATCGGACCACGATGATCTTCTAAGCTAACAAGTATTATTTATCACAAATAGCAATATTCCTCATTAAAGAAGTATTGTTGAACGAACTTACAGCAGAAGCATATTCGACAAGTATCCTGGCAAGAGTATGGTTATACACATAACTGTTGTCCTCGTGACCAATCCTAAGTTCTGTAATCACAAACATACAACAGTCAAAAAGATGTCTCAGCTGCAGTGACTGACATGCAAAATGTTATATCACTCAAAAAGAAGGACAAACTGTGTTACACCAAGTAAATCCATCTCAAGGGTAACAGCACCAGGTTAACAGTGAACTTCTAATTTTAAAGATGTTGCTTGACACAAAAACGGCCATTGGTGATTTCAGCTGGAAATAATGCAGATTGGACAAAGTGAATCTGAATGTCAAAGAATAAGTATCCCGTCTAACCTTGTCCTCAAGTATAATATTGGATATGAGAGAAGAAGCAGTTATTAAGCAGTGAATTTAACCACTTATGGAAGCCAAAGTAGGTAAAATGCAGTTCTAGAAAAAGAGATTGTTTGCACTAAGGAGCCAAGCACATACAAGAAATGAAGAATCAAGGTATTTAGAAAATCGATAACATGGAAGTAAATAAGCAAGTAATCACAAAGCAAAGACAGAAAGCAGAAAATACAACAAAGTTTACAAACCATCACTGGCACACTCCAGTTTCATAATAATAAGAATAGTAAATATGAAATTATGTTTCAGATCCAAGAATATTCTTTCATATAGAATCCAAGACTTTAAAAAAAAAAAAAATCCATAGGTTATCTTTATATTTGCCACCATCACCAAAAAATCATGATGTCAACAATTTGCCTTCTCAAATGACAAACATCGAGACTCACCAGCTTATATTCATGGGACAAGCACAATGCAAACAAGAAATAGTGTGTCAAAAAAAGAAAAAGGAAGCAAGTTAACCAGAGTAGGGTCTACCCAAGGCCATATACATCTAACATGGTCTTGGCCCACTCCAACTCCTTCCATGGTATGTGCAATTATATATATGTAAATTTAAATTTACAATCATAATTAATTAACAGAGAAATAAACTAAGCACTGACTTATAAGCTTGCCATTTATGTCATTCTCTTGAAACACTATACAGTGCAAGTCTCTAGCACATAGCTGAATCTAAGTAGACATGCAATATCTTTTTACTAGTTGTCTTATATCTATTTAGGGCCTTCACAACCTAGACCTAGATATTTAATATTTTATAGGTGCTCTCACAATCTAAACTTTTTAAACCCGCATTATTTTGTATCAACAGATGCACCCAAAATCCCTAGAGATAACTTCAAGCAAAACATCTCAAAATAAGATATTAAAAACTCTAAAATGCGGTAGCATAAAAAAACAATCACTCTTCCTCCCTGTATACCCACTAAGCAAATAACACCTAGACAAGTAGGTCAAGACAAAGCGATTACCTCTCCCACGACAAGCCGACATCACGCAGACCAAAACCAATACTGCCAGCAAACGCGACCGATCCATTGCCTACTAGAAACATCATCCAAATAGCGAGATACCACTCGAGTATAAGCACGAGAAATTCCCACGTACCATCCGCACGTATTGCTCTACTCGTACTATCTCAGACTGAGATCAGTGCGCGGGGAGGGTTACCTTCGCCAGACCGAGTTCGTTTCCAGGCAACGGAGTCCTCGAATCGCTCCAAAGACACAGAAATGAAAGGGAGGAAGAGCCGATGTAGAGAAAAGAGGGATCTCAAAGGGCTTCCCCTCGGGTTTTGTCGTCGCCTGCGTGCAAGCATCACCAAATCCCCAAATCTCTCCTCTGTACGTGAGATGATATTTTGGTATATTGCACAGCCCATTGGGCCGAAGCCGGTTTCGTTTGTTAGCGTATAATTGATGTTTTAATGACCTGCTTAGGAGATATAAGTGCGATGTCTTCAAAGGACCAACTGCAATCCCAAAAGGAAAGCATAAAATATTATGAATTATAATTTAGGACTCCATATTATGGAAGTATTTAATGTATATGGGCATCCTATCACCTTCATTAATTACAATAAAATTATGAATCATGATAATATAACGAACCACAATTGAGGTATATAATTATCTAAAATTTTTAAGAAATATACATGGAAAGAAAATTAAATGTAATAAATTAGATGTATTTTACTGGAATCGGACAATTCAATCAAATTTGCGAGGGATATAAATGAAACTATAATCGAATCGTTCATCAAGTAAAGGAATCTACGGTCGAGATTTCTATAGCGCAAGTATCAACGGTTGGATCCTACTGTCCGCTCGGGCGAGGGAGCCCCCCACTCGTTGATTTATAACCCCTTCGAAAACCACCTCGTAAGTAACAGCTTCTTCTCTTCGGCGCCTCCATCGTTGCTGCTGCGATCGGGCGATTCGTTTCGAGGAGTCGCTGCTGCGATCCTTGAAACCCTAATCCTCGATTGTTTCAAGCTTGAACTAGATCCTTCCGGACTGTTTCATTCTCAGATCGAAAGGCTTGCACCGTCGGACCTCGTTGCAGAACCCCGGCTTGGGTTTGCTTATAGGCGTTTGTTGCTCCATTTGACGCTGTGATGGATCGGACCAGCGTTTCTTTTTTACTTTTTATTGGGTTATTAAGGGCATGGCATTGAGCATGTTATATGTATTGTGGCTGCTTGAAACCCTAAGGAAAGCTCGACATAGCTAGCATGATTGAGGCCCATTCTTTGCTCTGGTCGTGATGGAATAGTAACTTTAGTCTTTGAATTGCTCTGATGATTTGCTATGGATTGGTTTTGATTTCTTGCACAGTTTCTGTAATTCCTGTTTTCAGTATCTATGACAGGAGTTTAAGAAGTCAGTTACCCTCAAAGGTGATCAACCTGATTTTTTCTATGCAGGTATTGCACTTATCGTATGTAGCTTATTGTGGCTCTTATGTCCAGGAACTCCCATGTTAAATATTTTCTGTCGCGTTTACATCTGTGATCGTACTTCTTTTCCATGGTATATTTCGTTTTATAGTTCATGGACTTTTTGTCCCTTTTTTTGCATCAAGGTTTAAATGGAATGACCGCATGAATTCCATTCAGGTCTTAGAGGGTATATTTTCTGTAAATGCTTTTCTTAATGAATTGCAGACTATAGTAGGAAATTCTGATATGGATTTTGTTTGTCTTGGTTTGTATCAATAAAATTGAATAATGTTGATGAGATTAAGACATGAATAATGTGTCATGGGACATGATGATAGGCGATTAGGAATACCAAAGTTTTGCAAACTAATATTTAAAATCAGGATTACGATTCTAAGGTGTTTTAGATATGTTTCTAACTATGTTTATTTGATATTTGGCCTTGTATGTCTCGACCTTTCAACCTTTTCTCTTTGGTATCTCTAATACCCTTAAATTTAATGTTTTCAGATTCTGATGATTCAACAATCTAGATCATAGATGATCTTGAATGATTTCCAATCTGAGACTGCCATCCCTTACCTCAGGATTATATAACAAATAGAATTCTACTTTGAAAACTAGGGTTTGGGATGAGGCAATGCAACTAGAAACTATTATATATGTTATACAAAAGACTCAAAATGTATTCACTTGTATTTCAAATAGAGTGCTTCAACACTTTTGTACTATCTATGCCTCTCTAATTTCATCATCTGGGTGAAGTGTAATTACCATAAAGAAATAGTAAAAACTTTAGTCGAAGGAAATCTGTATGAAATTTTTGTTTACTCACAAATCTGATGACATCTCCTTTTTGTACTATGATATTTATTTTCTTAGAGGTTAAGGGCTACTATTTGTTCGCCCTTTTTCTGATCTGATGTACTATCCTTTTCTGATATACTTGTAGTTGTACTGATGAAGGATGGCAAACCTTGTACAGTAACCGTAGGTTTTGCCATTATTCTGTCTCAGCTTCCCTCTTCTTCTTTTCCTTCCCTTCACATCTCTGTGGTATGTTTGCTTGTGCTTGTTGATGGGTTGGATTGTATGCAACTTCAACATGTTGGGTGCAGGAATTGTGTCGTCAAGTGTGCCACCATCATGAAATAGTGACAAATAACAAGGGGAGGGAGGGAAAGAGACTTGCTGTCAACGTAGAGGATGACTATTAAACTTCAACTAACGTTATGAACTGTCAAAAACAAAGTGCGTACAAAATCTGACCAATGAGCCTTATATAGGGTATGGGGTCATTGTCATGCAGGATTTGGTGCATTTTTTGCTGGCATGACAATCATGAAAGTAACATCATCTATGTAGTTATCTACGTCACAATTCCAAGAAATTCTTTATACCTATTGGTGTGATTTGTTCTAAACTTGTAGTAATAAATCTCTATTCGTAATCTCTTCTTTTATATCATTGATTTGGCATTTTGACATTTTAATGTTTGTCCTACATTATGCTATTTTCTGGTTAAGTGAAATTAATGTGTTCTTTATGGTTGTTCATATGTTAATAATTCTCGACTTGCAATGATTTGTTGTTTTTGTCTTGGTCGGTGGCTGGATTGAATTTTTTGGTTGCCAAGAGAAGGCCTGCATCAGTTGCACTTAGCTTTATTTTTAATTACATTCAAAGTCTAATTGGACTTGATTTGCTAATTTCACAAGTGGTTGAGATTATGCAGAAAAGATTAATGAGATGTCTCCACATCAGGCACTGGGACATGAGAACAACACTTTTGGATCTGATCTCAAAGAAAAAACTTTGAAGGCCAAAGTGCACACTGACACTTAGTACTCTTCACTAAATTTCTGTCAAAATAGATGAGTTATCCTGTCACTTCTGGAAGATTGACTATTCTTTTCTGTTACACAAGTTTGATGTTTCTATGGCCTTAATTATGGAGAAATGAATATAAAGAATCAAAAGGAAAACCAAGAGCAAAATGGACTATTCAATATTTTTAGGAAGTGTACCAAAATTGACTCTTATGATAGATGGAAAGGTGTAGGTTCTCTCATTACTCCTGCAAAGGTATGAATGTGATCTTACTATGTTGACTTTTTGGAAGCTTTACTCCCTACATGTTTTAAACCTTGTATCGAGTTCCTGTTTTTGTACTTTCTGATAAATGTTACTTCATAGAGAAGCAACCTCATTAGAACCTGTCAAGTTAAGTTCAAGTGCTTGATAAAAGTAAGGAAGAACAAATTCCTCAGATAGAACTATATTTATAATCCATATATCAGCTTTCTGTTTTGACATTTCGGTTTAATTTGATATGTCAAGAATAATGGGAACTTGTGGCAGGATATTTTGCCTTTTATGCCAAGGTCTTTTCCCACTACTAAGCTTTCCTCTCCACCATCTTTCTGCCACACATTCCTGACAGATCAAGAGTTGACTTCCAGTTGGTGCAGTAATTGCTTGTTGTTTGTCTACTTATTTAAACTGATGTGGTTCTTGGTCAACAGATTGAAGAAGCCACAGAGTAGTCAGCTGATGGACAGGGAGGGTTTTCTTTCCAAGAAGAGGATTGCTGAGGAAGCAGAATCTGCATTCGCTGCAAAGGCATTATTGAAGAGGGTGGTGATGAAGAGAGAAAGAAAAGAAAAAAGAAAAAAAAAAGTGGCCGAGGTAGAGACAAGTGATCTGCAGATTTCTGATGAAATCACTGTAGATGAAGCAAAAGAAATAAAGGGGTGTATCAAGTGCATGAGGCTCCCAGAGATGTGGGGTCTATGAGGATCAACGGATGCGGCCTTCCCTTTAAATGTTTAAAGAGGCTCGTTTTTTGGGTCGTAAAGGAATAACCTCATCGTTGTACCAAGGCCCGCCCTTATGAAGCAGAAGAAATGCAGATAAAAAGAAGAAAAGAAAGAGAATGATATGACATGTAGAGAATTAAGATCAGCATTCCGCGCCGCTGGTTGAAGAGGACCGCGGCAGATTAGAAATGTAAGAAAAAACAGACAGGAGCAGGGAGCAGCTGATACTTCGAGGAAGAGAAAGTAAAAAAAGAAAGGCGAGGAAGTCAACTGATTGGGCTTGGGATGCAGATGCGGGGAACTTGAAGTTGATGCATACTTCAACAATGGTCATCCAATTTTGGTTGCTAATTGAATCCCAAAGATTGCAAAGTCATTCTATTATTTGGTAAGTAGAAGCTTGTCGTTTTCTTGTTATTACTGATCTCTGAGTAGCATTTTGTGCATTTGGTTCATAATTCAAGAATGAGTTTAATATATAGTATTAAGTATTAACATGTTTCTTGTTGGAATCTGTATCCAATCAAACTCTGCATAGCAAAATAGAAATGATCATTTTCTTAATTTGATGAACATGAGGCTTATCATGCATATAAGATTTCTATAAGTAGAATTATCAGACAACTAAAGATGGTTTCTTTGTTTATCATCTTATCTGCAGCTAGTACTGAAAGATCTGCCAAAGTCACAGATACAATTAGGATATCAACTATAATAGTAACAGTTATGTTGAATGATCTCTATGTGACACAGCAGATCGAAACATCACACAACATACTTGGAACATCAAGGTTGAAGGCTGCTGCAATCCCTCAGTAGCAGCGACTGGGGCAAACGGTGACGATCGCACGTCTACGGGGTGGTTGGCTGCAGATGAGTATCAGCACTAACGCGATGATGACCGCAACAAGGAAGCCCATCATGTCTATCCCACCATTTCCCTCATCATCGTCTGCTGCTCCACAGCAAAATTTCCCCATAGGAGAAGGCAGAGAGAGAGAGAGAGGAAGAGCGACAGAGAGGTGAGGAGAACTAAGGTGAGGTTCCAAGAACTATACAGTCATGAACAGAAGTGGTAGCTTTCCTTTCCGGCTTTAATCTCTGAATACTCTATGATTGAGCAGTTAGAATATCGCCATCATCTTGCTTATTCCTTAATTTCTTTATCTCTTAGTCTGTGGACTTGAGAAGACCAAACGCCAGTCAAGGCCCGCACCACTAACTACTACATGCTATCTACAGTGGCAGGATGCGTTGTTAAGGTTATGAAAACGTGGGCTGCACCAACTTGGAGGTTGACTAATTCCTGATCTAAATTAAATGAAGGATGACCACATCACAGCTCTTTTAGGTGAGTATTACTCAATGTTGTACTCTTTGACCATTCAATGTTTAACTAGCATTTGAATTCTAATGCTTTGGCTTGTGCATTCCCGATCCAGAGACTAGCCACTTGCTTTAATTTAATATCAATAATAACGCACAACCCAATTGGTGTAAGGGATTTTGATTCCAGTTCCTGAATTCATGAACCAGTACTCTTAATGGGATTATCTGTTTTAATGTAATTCCAATTGTAACCAACTCTAGTTTAGATTTCGTTCTAATTATAGATTACTTTGGTAAGAAGTAATGACTTTTTCATAGAGTATATGACTTTCAAAGCAGCTAAATGATGTAGTTGACCCTAAATAGTTAAAATTCTGTGGTCTATTGTTATGATAAGAAGTACTTGTTTATTGTTTGGAAATAACTTAAAGATAGACTAGATTGGTTAGGTATTTGTCTTCTATTTCATGTGACCGCAACACCTTTTGACCTACCAATTGGGTAGCATTAAGCACTTGATGGGAAATAAGAAGCTTGATACAGAACCGAGCTTACACACTATATATGAGATTGGTTGACTAGTATACTTTGTGTTGACCTAGCAATTAGAAAGAGTTGAAGAAAGGTTGATAAGAGAGAATCGTGCTCATGCATTTATGTGATTGGATGATTGACTGGTACAACTTTTATGGAAGGTTTTACACATCTATCCTTCGGAAGTTCTGTAAATAGCGTATTTGCCCCTCTACCCCTTTCCCGTAGCACCTCTCTACAAACCAAATATGCGTCTTCTAAATATCTTCCCAATATTGTTCAGTACTGACTGTTAGTTATTTTTAGTATCTCCATGTCATTAGTTGTTTTCAATATTTTTATTTTTATATCTTAAAAAATTAAATTAATATTTTACTTTTATGAAGGTGAAATATTTAATTTTGTTTCTCTAGGGAAGATAATGCTAAAAAAGAGATAATAAGAAAATTTTACAATCACTATCTTCATCATCCAAATATCTGTGAAAGCTTCGTTATCCTCCTCCCTCTAGCCTCGTCCTCTTATTCACTTTTGTTATCCTTTCCAAACCATCCACTCAACGGCAATGTGTTGATCCTCATCTTTTATATCGTCTTATTTTTTTTGTTTAATTATTCTCATAAATGATGTAGGATATGAGAATAGTCATTGATGTTGTTATTGGATAGGATAATGAAGCAGGAGAAATGAGACAAAGCAAGATATGATAATCGCCATTGACGTCGCCATTGGATAGGTCTTCCGAGAGGATAGCGAAGTCAAAGTGAAGGATGATAAAGCAGGAGAAATGAGACGGTACAAGAGATGAGGATTACCATCGACAGTGTTGTTGGGTAGATCATCCAAGAGGATAACAAAGCCGAAGAGAGGATAAAACCGGAGGGAGGATGGCGAAGCTTTAACAAAAGTTACAGTAAAATTAATATCTTTGGGCAATGAAGATAGCGATTATAAAATTTTAATTTTAATCTTTTTTTAGCATCATTTTCGTGCATATGGTATTTTCCTTCAGTAAAATCAACGACGTAAAAAAGAGATTAAATATTTTATTTTTATAAATATAAAGATATCAATATAATTTTTTAAAAATATAAAAATCTTAATATGTAATTAGTCTGATGCATACCCCCAAGCTTCCTTCCCTTCTAAAAGTTAACATTGCTATGTTTGTCCTTCCTCAGGTTACTTGCTACTATTTTGGTGCAACAACGGACGGTCAGATATTGCTATCGTTAACCATTGCTGCAGAAGTTTGACTCTACAGTGACAATTTGTTAACCTGCTTCTCCGAAGGTGTAGTATTTTTGGATCAAAGGCAACATCTCACGAGGGCTTCTCTTAGGCTGATCAAGCATCTCAAGTAAGTCAAGCTTTATCTATCCTTGTACGGCTACGATTTCCCTATGCAAGAACTAGCTGATAACTTTTTTTTTTTTTGGTAGGGTTGCCGTAGTTATATAAAACTAATATTTTGATTAATTTTTTGGTAGAATATTGAAGTCGTAATCAAGATTATTAAGAACTTAAGATCATGTCTCACCTGACGGTTTAAGATCTGAGATGAGATGACAATGACAATTTAAGTTGGTCACAAAGCAAAAAAGATCTTGAATTCAAATCTTGTTAATATCCATGTGTTGAGCTGAGATATGTGCCAATTGCAAATGAATGAATGGTGTCAAATATAAATTATGAACTTATATCATCTGGTAGTCTAAGTCTCTAGATGTAACTGCATTAATAAAAAGTTTAAGAAAGGCTTTATTTTCCTGCACAACAATTATAACAACAACAATAACAAATCATAATGTCCTCAACAATTTAGGATATATACCATATGGATCATTTTCTGTCATTGAGATCTATATAAAGTCTTCATAAACAAAATTAAACATATAAATGAAACAAACAAACTCACAAACCTCTAAGAGAATCCTTTTTAGATAGCCTTTTTTCCTTGTTGACGTAGGAAAGGCTTATGTCCTCAAGAGCAGAGCCTGGAGAATGCAAATTATCCCAGTTCTCACAACTGAAAATTATATTTGATTGCCGCGATACAGTTCAGATATGCCAATCGAACAAATTATTATCAGTTTTTCTGCAATAAAAAGGAAAGCTGAAAATTTACACGCAGAATAGCTTTTACGCCGACCAACTAAAACAACAGACAACTGCTCAATGCAAGCAAAGCATATTCACAGTGCATTCAGTAGCATCATTCATTGCATTTTAAAAGCAAATACACGAGTGTGCGATGAAACAGAAGGCTGAGTGTTGAAATGGCACACAAACCAGTCGGGATCACAATCACGCTCTGAGCACACTGCTGGAATAGGTTTGTACACCGGGCAAGAGACAATTAGTTGACCGGTTGTATCAACTCCTAAAATTTACACCAATATTTGTTACATTCTCCAAAGCTTTATTCAGATGTCCATCACCTAAAAAAACAGTTGCCAGCCATTGCAATTATTTAAAGCAAAATTTTGATAAATGTGCTTTTGAGATTGTAATGCTGCTCCATTCTGTATAACTAAGCCAAGAGGTTTGGTAAGTATCAACTCCAGTGAGCAAAAGCAACTCAATGTAACCATCAAAAGTAATTAAATTAGGGTTTTCCCTTAACTATTAGTTACTTCAACTAGTAGACAAACACTAATGATCAAACTTGGCTTATGGTAGAATGCCTTAACTAGAATAACATCTTGATATTCTTCTTGATTGCCTAAGCCTCACGGTTGAGTTTATTCATGATCAGCTTTAAACAATCATTATATCAAAATTTAGTCACTGCAGTAAAGTTAGAGAAAAGGTCAAAAGAAAATATGGTTGCACCTGGTCTTATTCACAAGCTAACTTAGTGTCAAAGCTGCTGAGGCAGATAGCAAATGCCTGAAATGCTGATATTGGATAGCAGAAGTCCATGGTGAACAAATCCTTCCCCACCTTGCCAAACTGGAGAATTACCTTCTCCTCCTCCTGGTTAGATGACCCATTCTCTTCAGAGGCCACCAGCTGGAAGTTCTTCACTGATGCAACAGTTACACGTCCCCTGAAATTCAGACACCAGCACTGAAGCTGTTCATGCCACCTTGGAGCTTTGTTTTTTAAAACCAACTTTTCCTCTTTCAAGCCAGATAATGATCCTGACAAACTTCCCGTGCGAAATGACTTGGATCTGAAGAATGGAACTGATGGAAAAGAATCGAGGTTGTTATGCAAGAATTCTGTTGGAGTCGGAGCCATTCCTTCAGGTTCAATCGCAGAAGGAGGTATCGAGTCCATGACACAGTGCATTCTTCGAGGACCTCTGGTAGTTAATCATATAAATCATACTGTAATGTACATTCCATGACCATCACATATTTTACATAAAGAATGTGGACTTTTAGAGATCTGTAAAGCTAAATAGAGTGAAAGATCTTATACACTTGCATGTAGGAGTACAACAGTACTTATGTATAATTAAGACAATCCTAATAATATTTCTCACTCGTATAAGAACTACATACATATGCATAATCTTCAGTTGATGATACTCTTGCAGCTTAGGAGTTTTTTTAATTTATAGTACACAATATGTTTGTAAGAAATTTCTTAAGAGTTGATCGAGCAGGAAATTTCCCGAAGCAATTACACTTTCATGAATCTCATTAATAAGAAACCAAAGGTAAGGAGCATGTTACTCCGGTCATCAAGGACACACATTCTGATTACGTCGGTGTTGGAATAGCTACACCATCTAATCTTATTCTGTGCATGCTTCCACTACCAAAGTAGATATAAAAATAGGCTATGTTTCTGTTAGGAGTATGCACAATATATTTACTAAAAACTCTTTAACCTTGTAATCGTCCACAGAATTTTGCTTCACGTGCTAATATTTCCAATACAATAATTTCTGTATAAGACTGTATGATGTTCTCTCTCAGTTCTCCCAGAACTAACTTCCAAAGGGGCAGTGTCATCAGAAAAGCTTGATTTTCTTATAGTAGCTTATGGCCACAAACTAGACACAAATCTCACACAAGCACTTAGGCCAAACCCTAACAACCAACTGCAGGAAAATTCCCCAGCATAACTCCAACTACCAAACAATCAGATGAACAGAAAGAAAGTGGATTAACCATAATCTGTTTGTAAGAGAGTTTATCATCACACAAAATTCTAATAAATTCCATGAACTTGCTATCGACAATTAAGAGATAACCGTGTAAGTTAGATCTGATATTTAAAACAATACCCTCAATTGGTACATCAATTAACAGTCCTATGTAGAAAGCTCCAAATAAGGTCTATCAGAATGGAGAATGTGTGGTTCATTGTGGATATTACAATTGATTTCATAGATTACTTCAGCACCGGAAGGAACTTGTTAATGCATAGATTTGGATGCTAGATAGTAATAAAGGGAACACAGGCACAGACATGGAGAAAAAAGGAAAGAGCGAGAAGGGTAGGAAAGAAAAAGTTAGAAGATTTTACGGGTCTGCATGAAGTACAGTTGGGGAAGACAAATTTAAAAATTGAACCACTAAATTAGCTCTAAGAAAGACATGGGTAGTTGGATTTTATGTGAATCACAGGCTATTTGATAAATCCATGGAGTCCCCAGTCATCTTTTCTTTCAGGATTCCCCCAGTATAAACAATGCTAACATATTGAAGTTCTCTGATTTTGTACTATAAAATGCTAGGTTACAGAAGGGTCACTTGCTTATGCACTTTTTTTTTTCCTTCATAACAGCACATATGATTTTTAAAGGGAGGGGAATGATCTTCGTCAGCCTCCTTCAATAACTGTAGGCAAACCTCTCAGGTATCAGTTTGAAGGAGGATCAATCTATTAATCCCTCATCTTAGATAGATGGTTTAGATGAGTCTCTTCTCCAAAATCAACAGAATTTGATTCATTTCACAATTAGCATGAACAAATTTCCACTCCAAACTGTATATTTGTTCTCTGAATCTGTATGGTCATGATATTCTTGATTTCATTTTTCTTTTTTTCACACTGCATGTCCAGATCTCTAAAGTCCACTCTTAAGAAACTAAAGACACTTAACCATTTGAAAACTAAGATTAAAGCGACATAGTGTACTAAGCTACAAATAATTAGTCTCTAAATGCAGGTGAAGATGCTATTGCGTTGTTTCTACAAAGCCAAGGTCCAAATTAACTTTATATAAAAGTTGGCATATGATTTACCTCGAACCCAACACATTCAACTCATAAGCGATGTGGGCAACAGGGTAGTTTCCAGCAGGAACCCTGGGAGAGACTTGTTTGGGACCAATTATATGAGTCAACTGACTCCTTGAGACTGTAGCTCCAGCATGAGGTGGCTGAGCATCATAGACAGTGAATTTGGTTCCCAGAAAATTAGATCTGTACATAATAGAAATCAAGATAATAATACACCACTGCCACAATTTTTATATTAAAACAAAGTGACAATCAACAGTGGATAATTTCTCCAAGTGATGTTCATATCAGGCTTCTGTGAGCACACATATGATGCAATTGAAGCAAAATAAGAGCTGCAGTTTGTAAGTGACAAATCAGGATTTCATTAATTCTATCTAGCATGTATATGAGTGAAAAGCTCATACAAGAAGGCTTACTAGTCGTTTACTTTGGGCAGTCAGGTCTAGTTGAATATTTCTATTACTGTTGCAGATAAAATTAGAAGCCAATGTGTCAGAAGACCAGTCACATAATAAATTATCACCTTATGCATTTGTTAAATTTAAATAAAAATCATTATGGCTCCAGTGAATGAGAAACCAACAAGAGAGTCAAATTCAAAATATATGTTTTTATGATTATAAGCATTTCTAGATGACAAAACTAAATTGATCTTGTATTCTGCAACTTATGCTAACAATTTGTTAGTCTAGACTAACCCTTAAAAAACAGAACAGAATTTAGAAAACTGAGGCCTATAAGGAAGCTTTTCGCTGAAGTACAATAAAAATCTCATGATATTCCTAATCATTGCTTTTTTTTCACAATTCTGTCCCCCCTTGTAGAAATTTGGCAATTGATATTCAGACTAGAAATATATCATTCTTCACATGAATAAAAAATAATACACTATATGACAGTCACCTTAGTTTCCCAACGTATGTACCACCTCCCCTTGACATGTCATCGGCATCAAGAGAGATGAGATATTCGGTGCATGTAGGACGCCGACATTTTCGTGCAGCAAGCAGGAACTTGCCATCAGCCGCCAGTGCTGTATTGAGTTTGTCAGTATGGTGCCATCATGTTATTTGGATGCATACCATGTAATGTGCATATAAAACAAGGTATACACATTTGTAATTGACTGACATAGACATGTAATGGTGATCAACAATCATATATTATGAAAGAGGTATATGGCATGCCCTCAAGACATGGCATAGAAGTTCCTACTACGGCCAAATGTACAGTGATCCAATAGTTAAAACAATTCGAAAAGCAGGAGGCTGAACACATCAGTTGCAGACTGACATAGGTAAGTTCCTTTTTCTTGAGCTGGATATAACAAAGCCACCACTGATCTGATAGTTATAACTAGAAATTTTGTGAACCAACACTGGCTTGTTTAGTCACCAGGATTGAGATCAATAATTTCTCCAAATAAATGGTTTACCCTAAAATGTTGTGAGCCCCAAGACTGAGCCACATGAGGCGAGTAATGTATAAAAGGAATTAGAGATGTGAACCTGTCTAGCGTTGCCGATTTTCTCAACAATCAATGTCTTGGTTACTGTCTCAGTCAAGATGTAAAATGGTCGGTCGATTCAGAAGATGTATTAAATTGGATGCCAATATGTCATTAAATTCAGTCGAAAACTCTTTATGTGAATAGGTGTAGAATGTTCACTAAAAGGCCCTTCTTATCATGGTTTAAACTGGCTCCATTGAAAAATCACACTACTTGTGTGGTCAATGTTTGTTTGTAGTTAAAGCAAGTTAAAACTCCAATTTGTCAGAACCTACTGAATCAGTGGTAGACTCAAATGACGCTTAACAACTGCTAATCTGATTGAAAACTACACTAGTACAAGTGAATGTAGCAGAAGTTGCAGCATTCCATTTTGCATGATGTTCAATAATAATACAGATGAGATTTACATCGTCCACAAAAATCAAGTCTGAAAATGGGCACTAGTTCATAGGATGAGAAAAAACTTACCTTGCGTAAGACCAAGATAGAGATGGTAAGTTTGTGTACTCTGGTTACGCCTTATAAAACATTGGAGAGGAAAGTCCCTTGGCCCAGGCTGCACATAATAGATGAGACTTGAATAAAATAAGCGATAAAATTGATTAAATACGAGAGAAGTCTGGCGTATGCCAACAATAGATCAAGAAGAACACATATCCTAGTGCAAGGTCATTTCAAGAGCATCATATTGTAAATATATATATCCCATCAGATTAGATTACGATAAGTCCAAAAATTCATTCAGTGAACTTGCATATCAAGATAACAAATGGTAGGTGGCAGCCTAACCGTAGTATATACTACTGCATCATGCTATGTCTTCCTTGATCCAAATCCTTCAAGAATGAAGATGATGGACTCTGTGGTGGGCAAACAGAAAAAAGACAATTTTGATTGTTTCAAAACTATTTTTCTTTGATCTAGTTATTTTCACATGCTCATTGTTCATGAATGAATATTCCTGTATGCACTGTAATAGTAGAACATAAAGGACCAAGTATTTAGCATTTCACTACTATTGATCACATGAATCAGGAACTCATTTTAAGTCAACTAGTTTTTTCTAAGCATGTCAAAAGGGCCAGATTTGATTAACTATAAGAAACAAATTGAGATTTTTAGAAGGAAAACACCAAAAGAGTGATTAGCCAAACAAAGAAAAAGAAAAAAAAAAAAAGAAGCGGCTGGTTTGAGAACAGTATAAGCGGTCATACCTGCTTCAGTGAGATAGGGAAGGTGAGCTTCCCCGACAGCTCAGGTGTCTTCACAATCTCCTTCATAATGTCCCTCCAACTCAGGCACACACCGGCACAGGCTACCACATCCTTCCGCACGGGCCACGACCCCTCGCCCTCCTCGATCCTCACCAGCACATCCCTCAGCAGCTCGGGAGGCATGTTCGCCCAGCAACTCTGCCTCAGCGCGCCCACCAAAGGCGGGTCCAGGGCGTCGTGCACCACCCTGTGCGACCGCGACCTCAGCCCATGCCCCATCTTCAATTCGAACCCCTTCCTCGAAATGCTCCCCAATTCATCCCTCAAGTCCTGAATTATGCTCTTGAACGACATCGATCCGCCACCAGATCCCACAACAAGACGCTAGTATTATATTTCTTTCGGCACCCTACAGCATCCAAGATCTCCGCCGTAGATCTCGGGATTAAGCATTAGAAGCCCCATCGCAGCTGCCGCGAAAGACAACAGCGGATGGACCGACTTCACAGTCGACGGAGGGTAGAAGCAACCGGTAACACCATCGACATCCCTTCTAAGATTCGACTCACTGACACAAAGAAATGTTGATTAATGAGAAAAATCGGCGTCAAATCTCAGAATCGTTCCTTCAAAGCACCAATCTGACGAAAGAATTCGGGGATCCAATGGGGAAATCTGAGCAGAGGTGAGGGATAAAGGGGAGAGCCAGTGAGTGAAGTATAGGCATATAGAGGGAAGCTATTGGAGCTTTAGAAATGGGGAAGCGGGTGGGTAAGGGGGGCGAAGGATAGCCGGAGACATATTTAGGTTTATCATGTGATTGACTGCTGTATTTTGGGAAGTCAAGTACACACCACCTCGTAGATATTTGGATGGTGGATGACAATTATTTTAGGGGCTACCGATGGCTATCATGGATAAGAAGGATGAGTGACAATAAAAAAATAAGAGGTAGAAGGGAGAAGAAAAAGAAATAATATAGATATCGATGTTGTATATCTACCTCAATATCGTTCGATAATTACATCGATGTCAACGTAAATATAGAATGATGAAAGGACTACTCGGTATCTAACGTCGATGCTAATATATATGCAGAATAACATCATTTTGTATCTACATCGACGTGATGCAGATGTCGACGCTCTGTATCTATGTCAGTGCCACTCGACAACTGTATTGATGTGAACATAAATATAGTCCGACGAAAGGGCTACTCGGCATCTACATCAGCTCTAATACAAATGTAGAATAACGTCACTTTATATTTGTGCCGACGTCGACCTCGACGTAGTTGTCAGTGATGCAGATGTAATTGTCGAACGATGCCGACGTAGATATAGAGTTGCAATGCCCTTTCTTCTATCATTGTCAGTGCTGACACAAATGCAAAGTGACATCGCTCTACATCTACATTTGCATCATCATCGATACAAATGTCGAGCAGTGCTGCTCTGTATCTATATCTGCATCAGCATCGATGTAGAGACTAAGTAGCTCGTCGTCGACACCAACGTAGATGCAGAACGTCGACATCTACATCATCCTCTTTCTCTTCTCTCTTTACCTCAACTCTCGTTATCGCTCTCCCTCCTCATCTATAATAATCACTCATGACCCCTAATGGTACCATCATCTATCGTCACAAAAAACGTAAGTGAGATATTAAATTTATCTTTTTACCTATTATTTTCGTACTTCGATCGATAAAATTGATCGTGTTAGGATAAATAAAATTAGATGCTATAGTTTATAGTTTATAAAATTAAACTTTAATTGCCTAATCTATTGATCTGTTTACAAAATTTCTTGTAGGTAATTCGGCATTTCTTTGTATACAAAGTCTTCCTTAAATAAGCTAACGAACATCTTTATAAAATATGTGGGTAAGAATGTAAAACCAAAGTTGGAGTTTATGACTTGGAAGTTTCTTAATTTGCACCCAACTGATTACTTTTAAGAACACGATCGTTATTTGGCTCCACGGATTAATTTACATATGATGACGTAATGCTAATGGTGACCACATTAACAAAAAAAAATGTGAATAAGGGTTATGAATAAAATAAATGAGTAAGCAACAATAAATCAAAAGTAATAGAAGGAATACAAATTGATTTATAATAGTTCAGTCTTCCTGATCTACATCCACTCTCGATTTCTCTTCTCTCGATATAACGATTTCACTACTATTCTTATTTTCAATTGGTGAAGATCAACTACTCTTGTTATAACTTTTATTCTTTTAATAAGTTATAACTTTTCTTCTTTTAATAACTTCTCTTCTCTCTTCTTTTAATAGAACCTTCAACACTCAATCTTTTATAAGATCTCTTATCTCCTATGATTTAGAATTACCTTTAAACTCAATCTTTTATAAGATCTCTTATCTCCTATGATTTAGAACAATGATCAAAGAGAGAGTTTATAATATCGTTCTACTCAAGGATAAGTGCTCTATCAACCAAGCCAAAGTGAGGTATTTATAGACCCCAAAAGGTTTCAATAATAGAACCAAAAAGTTAAATCCTCAAAATTGTAGGGTATTACTATTAGCATCGAATAGTACTACCACTATAATGTAACAGGGTTATGAATCATAGCTCTGATGGTAATACTGCCAATGTGGATGTAACTATCATTGGAACCATCGAAAAAACACAGTACTAAAAGTAAGAGAAGGAATAAAAATTGATTTATAATAGTTCAGTCTTTCTTACTTATATCCACTCTCGATTTCTCTTCCCACAAGGTAATGCTTTCACTACTATTATTCTTTCCAATGGACGAAGATCAACTATCTTTGTTATAGTTTTTCTTCTTTTAATAGGCTTGAAAGAGAACCTTAGACACTCGATCTTTTATAAGATCTCTTATAACTTAATCACCTCTAAATTTGAGGAAAATATTCAAACAATATTCAAAGGGAGAATTTATAATACCGTTGTGCTCAAGGATAAGTTATCCATCAACCAAACTAGAGTGAGGTATTTATAAACCCTAAAAGGTTTTAATAATAAAACTAAAAATATAAATCCTTCAAATTTTAGGATACTAGCGATACTACTAGCATCAAATAATACTACCACTGTAAGAGGGTTATGAATCATAACTTGGTGCTACTACTATTAGCCTAAATGGTACTTCCGCCAGTGTGGATGGTATTATCATTGGAACCGTCGAAAAAACATACAGTATTTTTTTCCGACAAACTCAAGTGGTACTACTTAATTTATCCTGGTGGTAAATTTAGCCTGCGTTAGGTCACCGACATGAAAATTTTTAGTAAACACTGACTTCGATTATTATGATCCCTTTCTTCGATTTAACTGGATAAAACAAGATACGTTTAGCTTATAAATAGAGACAATGACTCATTGTGCTAAACATTGGGTGGCAAAACAGATGACCTCAACAGGATTGCATGCTTAAATTTCACCATCCATATTACTACTACAGGGTAGACACCACTCAACAAAATGAAG
The DNA here is from genome assembly GCA_029747655.1 of Ensete ventricosum. Taxonomy (NCBI): domain Eukaryota; kingdom Viridiplantae; phylum Streptophyta; class Magnoliopsida; order Zingiberales; family Musaceae; genus Ensete; species Ensete ventricosum. The sequence goes on from JAQQAF010000003.1 coordinate 3,767,122, forward strand.
GCAGAAAGAGGATTAGAGCAGTTTAAACACCTATACAAGCAAGTAAGCACATCTAATTTACAAAAAAATAGGATGAGATTTACCAGGGCTTCTGAAAGCAAACAATTCAATGAACACCAGACGGATACATTGGGATCCATAACTTCACTATATCTGATCGTAATGATGAATAACCGGTTTGTATGTCAGGCAGTGTGTGTACCTTTGCTTAACATTCTTGATCGTAGTAGTCTCTCTTGTAAAATGAAAAGAGCAAGATTTGCTTCTTGTAAACCCACACACTTATTTAAAAACTCTAAGCAGCAAAAATATAGTCAAAACCCCAAGAAACAATACAGCAAGCAACCAGGAGATGAATTGAACTGTCATCATAGGATTTAACACAAGAAGCTATGTTCCCTCTTTTACAATTTGAGACTCATGTGATTAGTCATTTATGAGACCAAGACTATACAAATATTCTACAGGATGAAAAATTACAGAACATGTTGAGCTCACATGAAATAACATTTGATCTTCAAGACTATTAAGCAAAAGGGAGACCATTCTTAAATCAAATTAGCTCTGGACGTCCCTGAATCCCATACAGAACCATGAGTTGTGGAAATATCACCATACATGAAACATGAAACAAAATATTCAGAATGAATGGCTTTACCGAGGTATATATAAAGAGCTACCTCATAGAGAACGGGGGAGTCGTTGCAACTCAAGGGCCAAATTCACGGCAGCCTCTGTAATTCCAGGAATGCCTGAGTTCTTAAGAGATGAAATAAGTGTTTCTATTTTCAAAATTGCTGCTATTGGTATTGATAGGATCATTGCCTGAGAAAGGTATTGCCTACAAGAAAAGGCCAGGGAATACAAAAGTCGAAGAATCTGTAAGCCAACGGCATTATGATTTAAGAATTCCAAAAGACTGCTAATTTTTGGAAGATTTGTCAAAATGCCCATGGTTGCTTCTCTAGGTGCTGCTTTAAGTAACAGTACCACACACTCTGATGATAAATCCATGATCTGTGTTTTTGGGTACCTGAATAAATCAAGGAAGACGGTGAGGTTGCTGGCAAAGTCGCTGATATCCTTGACACAGTGATGTTGATCAACGGCAATACTTATGTTGAAAGCACTATTGCATAATAGAGCTGGTTCATTGCAAAGAGTTGAAACTTTGTTGCTGCTAATTCCACGTAAAATGAATGCTTTGCAGAGTCCCAAGGTTGGCTCAAGAAAATCCTCCATTTCCTTTGCATTCACAAATTCAAGAAGATTTCCTATTCTTCTTACCACATGTAGTTGAGACAACAGTTTAGTTTCCATTTCAGGAGCAGAGGTCAATGCCAGACAAAGCTTGACATCATTCACATTTGCATTAGAGAGATCACCAAGCAAAAATTCAAAGCACCGAGTAACTGCTTTCAGATGCACAATATCTGATACTTTTATATAATCGAATTCTATAAGCATCACTAGAAGCTTTTGAGCATACATAGGAATTGGATCTTCATCTTCAATCAATATCGGGTATAGAGAAAGAAAATAGGTTTGAGATATCGACTTTAAGTCCTCGATTGTTTGCTGGTCATTAGTTAATGAAGCGTCATCAAAGATAGCAACCATCACATCAAACAATATTTTCAAGCATAAAAACCTGGCATCTCCATCTTTGTTGCCATTATAGATAATGGCCAGGCCTGGAAGAATCCAACCCGTAAATATCTTGGGGTCATCAAGAATAACAGAAGGCTCCTCTATGACTAATTCAAGTACCCGAAGCAACGTTATCTGGAAATCATCTCTTCCCTGCATTTCATAGAAAGTAACGTATGTATAATAAATCCTGGGCAATCTACTAATATCTTGCTTCTTATGACTCAAGATGACTGTTTACTGCATTTAAAGTTTCAACAACCAGAAGTCTAAAATGCACTAAACATTCTACTAGCAAACAGTTTATCCACATTCTACTAGCAAACAGTTTATCCAGACCTGTCATCAAGAATTTTTTTCATATATTCAAGAATCAAGATTCAATCGTAGAACAACGATAAGGTTGCTCTTTCGTAACTTGGGAGACTAGAGTTCGAGTGAAGGAAACAGCCTCACCCTCCTCAAACCCCACGTTAGCAGGAGCCTCATGCACCGAATACACCTTTTTTTTTAAGATTCAGTCTTCCCTTTGATGGTTCTCAAATTCAAGAGAGGAGAGAGTTACAATAAAAGAATTTAATGTGATAGATAATAATATACAATACAATTTATTAAATAAAGTTATGTAATATATTTTTTATATATTTCATTTTATATAAAATAGAATATTCTACAAAACATATGATATTATTAATGAAATATATACTAAGAACTGTGAACTATATGGAAGAATACAGATCCAATAAATGAAAACAAAATTATTCTATATAAATTGTTCTTTAGTTACAGAAATTAGGGTATACTAAGAATTATAAACTATTTACCAAATGAATGTTTTGTAAGTTAGTTTTTAAAAACAGAAAACTAGCTAGGTATTGAAAAACACAAGCAAAAAAGCTCTATGGTATCAAAACATTCAAGCAACTTATAACCTCAAGTAACTGAGAACTAAAGATATCAAAAAAGACCGATACCTGAAAGGGCACCTGGAGGAGTTTGATCAGATTTGCCAACTGGAGCAAGACATGACTGCTTACCACTCTGTGCTTGAAGGAAGAGCTTCCAAGAAGATGAAGAATAACTGGAAGCACATGAGCACTGCTCTTTGGATTCGTTCGTCCGGTCAGAGCAGCAATAGGACCGTGACGTTTACCACCCATCATCTGTTGCATATCACCAGACGCAGTATCAAGGATTCCTGGGACTATAGCTGCAACAAGATGCACAAATGCTACCACGCATTGCTGAATGAATCCATCTTTCTCTTTCCCCAATCTATCAACTAAAGAGAGTAACTTCAAATTGCTAAGGAACTGAGAAAGCCATTTACGGCTGTTCTTACAAAGAAGACCCACAAATAGAAGTGCTTTTCCACGTAAAGCTTCAGCCCCCTGCTCAATAAGTGATATAAGACCAGGCACCATGTGTTTTTCTTCCGCCAATGAAAGTACATGTCTGTTCATATTTGTCAGCATAGGCATATTTAAAATTGACATAATAAGAAGATTTAGACTAAGCTGTTGCTCACGTGGATTGCCCTTGATTATTGCAGATGCAGTATCCTTGAATGACAACTTATCAAACACATACTGTATGCACGATGGGCAAAAACGAGCAAGACGAACTAAACAAGATCCGGCAATAAGCCTTGTGTTTTCCTGCTTCCCTGCTGCCTTATATATATAACAGAGGTTTCCTATAACATCCTGACCAGCAAAACGAGATGCCCAGTCCCCTCCTTGACTACATATGTTCTCAATTGCTCTTAAAGCATAAAGTTGGGCAACATCATCCTCTCCCTTACGCAAGATGGATGAGACCATTGCAATAACAGTATTAGGAACCTGTTTTAAATATTCCTTCTATTAGAGAAGCAACAAAATATAGTACAAATTTTTTTAAAAAAAGTGAATTTTACGTGCATTCTAACAATGTAGTCCAAAACAAAAAAAAAAAAAAGTGTCTGGCCAGTGCAAGAAAAAAATGAGAACAATAGATTAGTCCAATATCGAGTCATATGAACTATAAGCAGGGGAAAAAATTTATGAAGCAATTAAAAAATTGAGAAAAGATCATAAGAACTAGACAATCTAATCAGCACTTGATGAATCCAGAAATTTATGATTGCACAGTGATACGAGGCCATAAGATTGGTAACGGTCAATATTATTTTACTTATTATTTTTCAGTGATACCTGGTGGTATAACATCCAGGACAATTAATATGTACCAAACCAAAATTATAAACCATCAAACAGACCATCAGCAAGTCAATCATAGCATGGCTTAGATGCAACAAATACATAGTCTGCGACTCTGCAGCAACTGAGACAATAAATTCTGATCAACTGATAAAATAGAAATAGTGAAAAGGCAAACTGGAGAAATCGAACCTGCCAACAAGACGTAGATCTGCTCTCCTTAGATGGAGACTCACTAATGTTGTTATCCTTGGCACTGTGATCATTTTGAGTAGAGATGTAGAAAAGCAGCTCCCCTAGAGCAGCCATACAAAACCTTCTTACTTTGTCATGTTTGTCCCTTAGTCCATCCATCAGTGAATTTATAATTCCAGAATTTGCCAGTTCTGTTTCAATAAATGTTGAATGCCGAATCAAAAGACCCATTGCAGAAGCAACCTGAACACGCAAGGCAGACACCTTCGAAAGACGCAGAATTTTCACAAGCAGCAACATCACCGGCCCATTGATTATGATATTTGCAGCATCACTATTTCCACTTAAAATTTCCAAGTATCTGATTGTATTCTGCTTCTCTGAAACTTGAGAGGTTCCAGTTAAGATATGAATGATCATACTGTTAATTGCATTCAATTTCTCTGTTGGTAGCTTAACATAATCACATGCAGGAACAGATTCAAAAGGTAGATTTAGAACAGCATCTGCAACTTTATCACTTTTTCTACTAGGCATCACTGGCTTTACTGAGAGATCTGATGGATGCCAAAATGCTTCAAATAAATCATTAGATGAGCTAGAGGAGTCTAAATCAGCTGCACTTCCAGAAGTTACTTTTGCATGCTGAAATTTCCTGTGGTTGCTGTTAGGTGGGGTAGCAGCCACTTCGAGCTGTTCTGAACAATCATCTTGCACTGGTTTCTTGGAATCATCAGGCCCGTTGTCGACAAAATTGTCAACAGCAGCATTTAATTGATTCATATTCTGCTCTATCTCTTCAATTTTGTCATCAATATTTGGGCCTTGTAATTCTACAACAGGTATACAAGAAGGATTCTCAGATCCATCAGCATCATCAGATAAGTCATCATCAGGATTCTCACTAAAATCAAGCTCCATGTCATTATTCTCAATTTTCACTTCAGCATTGTTCTCACATGTCTCCAGCAAAGGACGCCTGTAGTTTTCCTTCTCATTTTCCCTCTGTAAATTCAACTTGGCCATCCTCGACAACCTAACAAGATTTATGCCCTTTGCAGCTTCAAGTTTCCCACCATGTTTTGTACTATTTTTTCTGCTATTCTGTGCATTCTTAAGTGAAGTATCAAAAGCCTTATTGCCCGAATTAGAATTCTCATCTTGTTTATAAGCTCTGACCATTTTACTTTCTTGGCGCTTTTGAGGTGTTCTTTGTTGAGAAGATTTCTCACCATTTCTCTCTGACAAATATGGCTTAACAGTGAGTTGAAGCATATTAGAAAAAACAGGATGAGGAGGTAGAGACACAGAGGAGAACTTTGTTCTCCAAAAGCTATGCTCACAAAGTTCAGGCCATGCCAGTCTTTCAGCTGGATCTTTCATTAACAATGAGTGTATGAGATTCACAAATGAGCTGGATGGGTTGCCAGGAAGAGGTGGTACAGGATCCATAATGATGGACTTTACTAACTGTGTAAACTCATTTTTTATGAAAGGGGGCCTTCCAGCATAGCATTCGTATAAAACACATCCCAGTGCCCACAAATCAGAAGCATATGAGTGGAAACCATCATCCTGAAACAACTCAGGAGCCATATAACAGGGAGTTCCACGCTTTGCTTGAGGCAGCTAACATATACATTGGGAACATAACATGAAAAACAATAGTTTAAACACAAGGAACATCATATTAAAAGAGCACCTTAATGATTGATGAATAGTCCAAAAGAGTTGATGAACTAACCATTGCAAGAGAACCTCTCTCTATGTCACTTAATCGCCTTGCCAACCCAAAATCACAAAGCTAGACAAAATACATCCAACAAAAAGACAGTACAATGTCAAATTTTAATAGTATAATAAAAGGAAGCCCAGTGCACAAGGCTCCCAGCAACAAAGGGATCAGGGAGGGCCAATGTACACAGCATTCCCCCTATAAGCAAAGAGGTTATTTTTGTGACATTAACCCTGATCACCCAGGTAGCTAAGAACCAGCCTTTCCATGACACCAGGGCTCAACCTCTACCAAACTTTAATTGCAGATTGTATTAAATAGAGAAGAATACCTTGACACAACCAAATTCATCTAGTAAAATGTTTGATGGCTTTAGATCACAATAAATTATTCCTTTCGAATGCAAGAACCTATACATATTGTTTTTAGAATTATAAACAGAACTAAATAATCATATAAGACATAAAACTTTTTGGCAAGTAATACTAACTGTAGAGCTTTCACCAAGTCGGAGGCTATGTCATGAATGGAATTTTCAGGAAGCTGACCATCCTGCAAGCATGTTAGAAGCAAGAGCATTAACTTGAAAGACCCAGAAACAATTAAAAAAATGTAAATGAGTTCATATTTCAGCCCAAAAATATAACAAAGAATTTTTAGGAACCAATATAGATATATCTCATCCAATCTCACATGCACTAAATATATATACGAATATTCAATTAGTTATTGAGAACATTATATTAGCAGACAAAACTATGAAAAGGAAAAAAATCAAACACAAGACCTGCTTTGTTCTGAACATTGAAATATCTATATAAACATGAGGAAGAAGTAGAACAGCATAAACATTTTCTCAATTGAAAAGTTCAATGCAAAATATGCCATTAAGATCAAATATGTGCATATTATGATACAAAGACTAGTCTCACCATCACAATGTGATAACTCTGAAGAGAGGATATCCTGAAAACAATTAAATCTATCAAACAATTGATAGATAATATGCATAGGTGGCATGGTCATGGATGTTGTTCACATACATACACACAGATAGGATAAAGAATGCTGGATTTTTTATTCAGAGAAAATGTCAACTTATATTGTGTGCAAATGCAATTACAGAGTAAAAATAAACCTAAGCTCCATACAAAGATGTTTACATTTAGTAATCAATAACATGAAACTTTCTTAGAACAGTACTAGGGGTTGACTCGTAGATACTGATACCTCAATCATCATTATTGACGATCACCCAGGTTTACCAACTTAGGATGGATAGAAAGGAACGTAAGTAGAATGGTAACCCAGTGTGTTGTTCATGCTTGCCATTATATGACAAGTCCCAATTTTACTACAATTTTTTTGAAATAAATACACAACAAAACATAAGGTCCAAACGATTTAAGGTAAGCTATTAGGATCTCTCAAATGAAATTAGTCTTTGTAAAAGGCAACATCACTAGTTAAACTAATAATCAAATCTCTTTAAATTGTCTTTATTAAAAAAAATACATTTAAATTGTTTGTATTAAAAAAAATACAAAACTCATATGGATTTTAATTCTGACTCCCATCATGCTACAAAGATAGCAAAATCAAGAACAAACTCAAGCTCCCTGAATAAATGCATCAAATCATGCTTTATACATTGTCGAGTCAATCTTAGCACCCATGTGATCAGCAATGTAATTGGCGTTCAATGAAATCCCACAATAATAATCCAAACTTCTATGGTTAGTGTAGTATTGACCAGGTAAGCGGGCTGATGACTAGGGGTGGAAAGCAAGGTAACTTTTGTGCAGGAAGTGCCTTGGGGCATGAGGCTTGGAGGTTGATGGCAATCTTGAGCAGAAGAAGAGAGAAAAAAGTTGTATTGGTAAAGGATATTTAAATATAAACCCTAAACCAAACCCAAACCATCCAAAATAGGCTAACCTATGGTCCAATTCTATATTGGACCAGAATTACCACCTGGTTCATACCCATACAACGCAATTTTCTAAACCATACCACCATAACCAGCATGAGGCATTACTTTGGTTGACCAATTAGTAAAAGTGAAAGATAAAGATCTTCACTCATTGATTATCCAATTAAAGATCACACATTTGAACCACCTCAAAGATACATAGCATCCCATAAGAGGGGATACAAACCAAAAAAAAAAATTCAACTTGAACAAACCAAAGAAATGTATTCCAAGTCTAAGAGACTAATATAATTTATATCTATAAGCCCTTAGATTAGTCTTATTTTTCTACAAAAATTTAGGCTCAACAAAATCCTTTCAGAAGCCAACTCAACAAGATACAACAAAGATAATTTTAGAAGCACCACCTCGGGGATAAAATAGATTTCAAAGGAGGATTTGTTATGATGTACAATACTAGCAATCCAAAGATCTCTTCATTAACCCATAAAACTCTACAGGAGCCAAAGCTTATTAGCTGAAGCAAGTTAGCTCTAATATTTACCATTCATAGCACTTTAAAAACATAGTAGTAAAGCCCAACATCCATGCTAAGCAAGAAAATGATCAATTTAGATGGGATTAGAGTCAAGTCTTGAGTCAAGACCCAAATGAACCAACTATATCCCAGCTGACTCTCCTGCATAACTAGTTTTTTGACGAATCCATTCTATGTTATTTTTGTTTAATCAAATTCTAAAGATGTTAAATATACCAGAACTCCCATTCAAGGTTTGACTTACCGATCCGTACCAGTATACCAAGTTTATCTCGGTACCAATACCGAATGGTACACACGGTCCATACCGCCTGGTATATTAAAATAATATATATATATATATTCTATAATATAATATTATATAATATAATATTGAATATATTAAAATATTAGTAAAAAAAGAAAAGGGGCAACGTCGTCTCGACCTTTCTCCCCGCGCAAGGAGACATTCCGTCTCCACGCATGGGAGAAAAAGCGCTTGCGACCCGCGGGCAGCGATGACGGATGGGTGCTGGCGACCCGCGGGCAAAGACAACGCGCCGATGACGATGGCGCGGGGAAATAGGCCGCCGCTTGATTTCTCCCTCGATCGACAACCGACGGTCGATTTCTCTCTAAATCGACCACCGACACTGAAATCGACCACCAACGGTCAATTTTTCCATCAATCGACCGTCGACGGCCGAAATCGACTGTCGACGGTCGATTTTTGGCAAAACCACTCGATAGCAAGCGATCCGTGTACCGACAACCTGACGGACCGATATGTACCACACATACCGAGCGGTACAGGTCAAAATTGCAAACCTTACTCCCATTATTATACTCTAAGAAGGAGGTTGTTGTTCATAGAAATGTTGTTGCTACTCAAGATACAAACTGGAATTTCACCCATATATATTAAATAGATCGCTCACTGCCACAACAAGAAAAAGGGAAAAAACACAACTTATAAGGTTTTGAGATGTAATATAAAACAAGGTTGTCCTTATCGAGCGGTAAGGCCCCATACTGTCCAGTACGTACTGGTCCGACAACTTACCAGTACACGGGCCGGTTGCTACCGGGCGGTACTACCAAAAGGCGCCCGTCGGCAGTCGATTGAGGGAAAAATCGACCATCAGCAGTCGATTGAGGAGAAATCGAGAAGGGAAGAAGAAGAATAAGAGGAAAAGAAGAAAGAAGAAGAAGCGAAAGAGAAAATGTACCTTGAGCCATCCTCGCCCGCGCGCCATCGCCACCCTCGCACCGTCACCACTCGTGGATCGCTTACGAGCCGTCACCGCAATCATCGCACGGTACTGGCACCGTACCAATACCGACAAAATGTCAGTACACCGATACATACCAGTACGTGAATCCTTGGTATAAAATTTGCAATCAAGACTATAGGAGTAACAATACTCAAATGTTCATATTTCACCTCCACATACTTGGAACCAATAACATGAAAGGAAAGCCCAAAGGACCAAATTGATGAAGCTTCATTTCAAGAGGGAAAGAGAAGGATATCAAAAAGTAAAAGATTAAAAAGAAGTTGAAGAAAGTGAAAAGAAATTAAAGTAGATTAAATCATTTGTTTAACTATAAAAGCTCCCTAAAATAAAAGAAAAACAAAACCAGACCAACTTCATTGTTTAAGCAACATTTTTTATGTGTAGAAAGTAGATTTATTATGGATCAAGCAACCATCACTTTTATACGGATTGTCCAAGCTAAATATGAAAGTCAAAAGCAATCATATCTAAGAATCATATTCTAAAATAATTATTAGAAATGGCAGCCATAGCTATAAGACTCCTTCCTTTTATATAATTAAATTCTGTAATCTTCCAAAAGTCAACCAAAACAAATATAGTCTAGGACCTTGGTAGGAAGACAAGGATATTCAGGTATCTATTTTGAATAAAAACAAAAAAGACTCTTGGCCTACGAGAAGCATGCTCGAAAGAATCAATCAATTCAAAATGTTAGTACATATGTTTATTCATCAAATCAGCTTATTTCAATCCTAATTGTTTGTTATATAAATTGTATGTCATTCTTGCACCTTTCCTATGCTGAACCCTGAGTAATTGATATGAGTAACGGGCAAGCTTATTAAGTACCTGCTTCAATAATGTCAAGATATCCCCACCAACGCAATATTCCAGCACCAGCCACAAGTGAGCAGAGGTTTCATACCTGAAAATAACATAATATAATCCTATAAAGTAGTTGGAAACGAAAAAAATCATCAAAATTTACAATGGAACATATGACTAATTTTAGAACAAGTCCATACAGTATAAAAAAAAGCTATAATTGCGGCAGCAAACTTAAGCTTACCACAAAAAAAAATACTCAGACAAGCCTACTTATATCTTACCAAGAATAAAACCTCAATACATTTGGATGGCTCAGCGAGTGAAGCATCCGTACCTACATGGACCAAAGATCAGAACAATAGAAGTTGCTCAGCAGAAAAAAGGGTAGAAAAATGAAGTAAATGCTCGGTAATTCAGCATTCATGTGCATAAGAATGGGTAAACTGCCACAAGAACAGATCGACTTATCATCTATATCACAAATTGACACCTGTATAAAGAATATTCTCTCAGGATCATGCAATAAATCTATGCCAGAGTTCGATAATTCAACTGAAAACACGGTGCTGCAAGTCATCGTGTCTTACTTCTTGAAGTATCTTCGACCTCTGGGACTTCTCCACGCTCTTGATCGCATAATACTCGATCGTCTTCTTCTTTCTCCCTTTGTAAACCATCTGCAACCAAACAAAACCCTAGAAATCGAGAAAGACCGGTGGTGAGATGCGAATGCAAAGAGGACGAGCACGTACCGAATGCTTTCCACGGCCGATCGCCTCGTAGATATGGTAGTTATTCATGGCGGAATATAATGGGATAGGGTTCGGCGCTCAAGGTTCGGGCGATGGGGAAGAAGGGAAGAGTTAAAATGAGGGGAAGAGCGGAGGGGCGAAACGCAAAAAGAGTACGATAAGAGGGGCTTCCGATTAATTGTGCAGGGATCCAATCCAGAGCTTTATTCAAATTTCAAAGAGAGGAAAGAGGCGGGAAATCGCGACGTCGAAAACAAATTGAATTCTATTTCGCGTGGGCGCTCGTCCAGTGTGACTCGGTGGGCCCAGTCGATTAGGGGGCGTTGATTACGTGGCAACTGTTCTGTTACGTGGCACAGAAGTGTAGAGAGCAGTACAATGATTACCTGTTATACACAGTAATATACGCTTCTAACACGTTGTCAAGTAGGAGATGATTTAAATGAATCTATGGGAGTTGGATGAATCTTTTTTTTATTAACTCATAGATAAGTTATCCAAATATTAATCGTGTTATATTGTATTCTAAAATAGTTTAACATAGAATGGGATCATGTGAAAATATTATTGGTATAAAGCTATTTATATTGAGTTTTTTTTTTTTTTTTGTGCAGAAGGTAAGGGATGAATGCAGAATTTGATCTCAAGACCTTAAATGGCTTATTGGATTAGGTTTACAATAGACATGCATTTCTGTAGTAATATAAATTTTAATTAGGTTAAGGGAATTTTTCTTTTAAATAAATATTAAATTATTTTAAAAAAAAAAATTTGATAAGGTGCATATTTTAATTCTTTGAAGCCCACCATCCTACTTCTTGCACAAGCTGCAATTATGGTGAGCATCCCCTTATAAGGGATTGGCAATTATTTCTAAAGGTTCAACATATTTCAGTATAAGCAAATAAACTGCAATGCACAAAAAAGAATATAGTTAATTATATAATACAAATTTAGAAGGAAAAAAAAAAAACATGTTCATCTTATTGGAACAGCTTTTGTCTCATGCATTACAGTCATCAGTTTATATTTTGGTGCCAATGGAGATTTAGGATTCATTTAGAAATAGATAAAGTCCAAGATTTAAGGAATGCTATACAAATATGTGAACAATATAAGTATATTTAGTCGGGAGCCTTACAACAGCGCAATCTCATAAGTTATTTGAACTCATAGTCGATCAACCTACACAATAAATATTGTTGCATATTTGAACTCATAATCAATCAACTTACAGAACATTGCTAATATATTCAATAAATTCAATAACCTCCTCAAGGATTCACAATATACAAATCTTGATAACACATATATACAGAATAAATTGAATTTAAAAAATACAAAAGATAGTGACAGAAAAAGAATAACTCAAATGAATCAAGAGTTGAGCATCATTCAAATCAACTGTGCATAATTCATGGTCAACAAACTCTTGAGGACCAAACTTGGACTATTATTTATAGAACTTTGCTTGTATCTGAATTTTTAACAAGATAACAGCTAATAATATGTAGATTTAATGTAACTGCACAGCTCATATGTTACAGATATGATTCATCTACGCTGGGTTAGTGTTCATTTGTTGTTGGACAGCCCGAGCTCTCCATGCAAAGAACTGAAGAAACAACGAATTAATTCCCATTGAAATACCAAATCCAGCAAACGATGCAATCAGGATTGCAAAAACAGCTTTCAATTGAATCTGCAGCAGAGGAGAAAACCCTGTTTAGTCAAACAACTCACAGGCTATGAACAGTGATTAAATTCTTCTAGAAAAACTAGTTCAACTTATCATCGTATTATTGGTGTCCATTAGGGAAAGCAAAACTTACAATATGATAATATGCTTTATCTACCATCCAAAAAGACAGTAGTACGACTTCAAGTAGAATATTCTTTGATAATTACAATAATTTGAAAAATGGTGAGCAACTGAGCACAGCATTGAGAGAATTTCACACAATGGGTGTGCCGGATTATAGAGACCTGAAGGATCATTTAAGGGGATTTTGTATTTGTAGGTAACCAGTCAAGGTGTCTCCCTCTCTTTCTATGTATATATCTCTGTGTGTGCAGGCATGTATAGGTCTGTCTGTTTATCTTTCTCTCATTTTCTTTCTTCATAAGCAAGTAATAAAATGTTTGCATCCAGAATAATGAACTGCTTTGCGAGAGATACCATAAAGAGAAACAACAGATTTTGTGGAGGACCAAGCAACAGATCTTGTTCACTATGTTATTTAATGACAAGAGGAATCTAAGTGTGAATATGCTGTTGGAGAGAGAAATATATCGGAGAGAGAAATAAAAAAGATCGTGCAAAGGTCCAAGTTCATGATCATTGTCTAACATAAAATAAGTTTCTCGTAAAATGTGAGAAACATTAAAAATAGTGAAAGAAGCATTCATTTTCTGTTCTTTTACAGATACATATTTCCTAACTAGTATTATTAGTTGAAGCATGAGTACTACAAAAGGCTAGAAAAAATATTTTTCAATTGCTTACCACAGAATAAAATAGATGAAGAAATATAATGACAAGCGAGAATTGAAAAGCTGAATAAGCCCAAACATACTCCTTGCGTGCTGCATCAAGAAATGTATCATATTATCCATTTATATCATATCAATAATTATTTTTTTGAACAAATCAGTTACCTAATGCTACTGAAAACACTGATCCTAAGAGACCCAGAGTCAGCGAAAATGGTGCAGCAACCATAACGGCATGCGATTTCATGTCATTAACCTATGCCAAACAAGAGAAATATATTTATAACATAATGATAAAAAAAAACATGAGAATAATCACAGACAATTTTAAAACATAAAAAATAGGAGCAGACATTTGACAAATAAACAGTACAGAGAAACTGGTATTTCACCTAGTATAACAGTACCATAACAGACAGAAAACTGGTATCTGATCAATATTATAAACCTTGGTTCCTATATTATAAATTTTCAATGGAACAATTGGTGGGAAAAAGAGGTATCTAGTTCTTCAATAACAAGATTTCTGAAGATGCATCACTTAGCATGTCCATGAGCTATCCTCTTGTTACAACTGCTATAACTCAATTTCCATTGAAGATCAACAGTTGTGCTAGAACCTCAAACGGCATGTAATACAATTTTGTTCTATTCCACCTTGGTTACTATCAATGGTCACCTGTGTCAATGCCAACTAGATCTTTGTTTGAAATGACTACAGTTGAGCACTTTAGCTATTGTTGCCAAGACAGAGTCCAATGAACATCTCCATGTGCATCAGAGCCTAGGTGCAGACAACCTTCATTTGAAGTTCTCCCTACACACACAGTCACCACTGCAATATGATAAAGAGAATGGAACATCTGCGCTACATCCATTTGTTCCCTGTCCAGAAGATAGCATGCACTGGAATACATTGGTGCTCGAGAGTTTCATAATATATATATATATGGTTGTATTTTATTTAGCATCGAAAGAGAGTAAATTATCTAGTCTAGCTTAGGTAAAATGTAGCCAATTTAACAAAATTTTGAAATCTTCAAAATTTATTCTAATCAACTTATTATCCATCACTCATAAGACATATTTGGTCAATACCCTAGCTTATATATAGATCAGAATTAGATAAAGACAGCAATTCTATGATCCAAGAAGTCTTTAGGTAAAGGTAGGGATTCATATTTCATGCATAAAAAAAGTCAATTTTTCTTTAGAAAAAGAAAAAGACAGAATGATTTTTTTTCATAGTGTTGCTTTGATACTTTTAAGTTTTACTAAAGGAAGCTTATAACCATGCGTGGTGCATTAACACCTAACTTATCCATATTATATTGCTTCACCAAACCTGTAATCGTTTTAACATTCACAAATTCTTACTTTAGGGGCAGGAGCTCATCGCACCAAAGTCCAATATCAACTTCCAAAAGTAAACAATTATTCATACTGATGATTGTATCAGATAAAGAGGACAAACAAAAGAAATTAAAGTATCACTGTGAAGATATATAAAACAGCACGAGTCTACTCTTGTATTCAAAAACTTTGTATTCACTGTGGACATTTTTCTTCTAACATAGGTAGATTTAGTTGTACCAATAGCTGCTCAAGGAAGAAGAAGTAACACATTGTGCTGATAAGCAACAGCACAGCCACATCCTGCCAGGTCCTGCAAAGATACAAATTAAATATATATGAGAAGATAATAATTTGCTAGAGATATCCTTAGAAATACAACATGCCTCTTACATATAATGTTAATGAAAATCATAAACTTAAAGCAATTTATTTCTTACTTTGAAGTTTGAACTAGGCCAATGCTAAGCTCATTTTACAATTACATATAAAATGATAGATTGATATACCAAACAGCTTTTATAAACACATACCTGGCTAACAACAAACTTGAGCTCTGTCCAGGATGTTGCTGACCACTGTCCCTATGAGCAGCATTCTGAATCCGTAACAAAGTTACTGGCAAATTGAGAACCTCTTGGCCGCAGACCTCACATTTCTTGTTGCCTCTCAAGCTGAACCACTTCACAGCACATTCTTCATGTGTGAGCCTTAGGGCGCCTTTGCAACTACACTCCATCTTAAGCCAATTTCCACCTTCATTTAGCCCAATTAGACAAATCCTGCAAACTGCTTCATCTTCAGGAATCTCTTCATCATTATCCTCAGTCATTGGACCTTGTTGATCTGTCTTTAAATGAAGTATAAACTAAGCTACCAATGTGAAAAAAGAAAAAGCATAAAATGTTGAAACAAGATGGTTCAAGATCAAATATTATATGGAATCATGCATAAACAATGTCAGAAGAAATTTGTCAAATGATTACCATCAGGAGGCTCTGTAGGCGTGTCCTCATTTTGAACAGAGAAAGATACAGATCTGACGATAACAATATTTCGTACAGGTACGGACAGTGATCTTGGAACTTTAGATCGTGTAGCTGTCTTCTGCATAAGCAAATAACTGATCAAATAGTTTAATCATCAGTAAAACGAAGGACTTCACTCTGTAGATAAAGCCCTAGTAGTCTAGTGCAAGAAAAGATGGAGACAATTGTAACATTTAAGAGAAAGCCATTGATCATCAAGAAGCAATATTCTAGACAATCCATTGAAATAGTCTCCTAATACAAGATTCACCACCACTGTGCCAGAAATATGACTTCCTCAACAGAAACACAGCTGCATATTGCATAGAAAACAAATGAAAAGGAATCTAAACTGCAGTGAACAAAAAAATATTTTAAGGAGAACTTTCTAGTCATCGACAAAACATTATACTAAACTTTGAGCAACCCCTCTGAATAAGCAAGAGAAACAAATCTACCTGGGAGCTCTGCTGTTCATATGCCCTATTATTGACAGGTGAAGGAGATAAACAGGGTGCTGGGGTATTAGGAAGTGATGTGCATCTTTTCCATGAAAAAGCTGACACAAGATTAGCATAAAAAGCAGTTTCAGTGCCCTCCCTTTTGTCTGGATCTTCAGCAAGTACAGGATTTAGAAGCGAACTTCTCTCTCCATCAACTACAGGTGTCTTGTTTTTGAAGCTTCGCCCACAAGAAAAACCTCCAGTAGATGAAGTGCCTCTAGAGGGTATTTGAAGAGTGAGATCTGTTGCATTACTAGAATCAAGATAAGTAATGCCTTCAACTATTGGTTGCAGGATCTGGTGTTCAATCTGCATAGAACAGACTTTTGAATGACTTTCAAGTTCTGGTTATGTAACCAGACAAAGAACAGATAGTTGATAATCATGGGCATATTAGGGGAACATGAATCATTATAAGAGATCCTAGTACACCAAAATATTCATGATTTTATGTACATTGCATCAGATAACAACACAGAATCCGCACAGCAATTGTCACGAAGAGGCAGCAGAAAGTCCCAAAACCAACTTGCTTTGGAAAGAAAGCTCAAGACCACTACTTACTGTTTAAAAAAAAAAATTGGAAGCCAACTTAGCTGTTGTTGCAGACTTGCAGTTAGAAAAAAACATTCAGGGAATAATAAAATTATGACAGTGAGCAAGAAGAATTTTCAAGGGTCAACACTCCAATTTCTGAATAAGACAAATCTAGCTTTACTTTAGCTGTCATAATATTTTTCATCAGAAATTCATTTTCTTTTGGAACTGATGACTGAAGCTCAAACTAGTAGGACCATCTTTACTGGAAGAAAACACTTGTTACAGTTTATTGACAACAGAAGTAATTGTTTGTTACTTATCCAAAAGACAGTTTATAATCTACACAATCTTTTTGTTTCTTCAGAAGAATGATCAGATTTAAATGTGTGACCATGTTGATACAAATGACCTTTTTTCTCATTATAGTAAGCATCAAGTAAAGCATCAATATAGTAAGCAATATCGTACCATATCGCTCGGTATGGGCAGTATGTACCGATCGGATAGAGGATCGGTACGTTCGATATAACTCGGTATCTTAGTGTATCATGTGTCGATATGCTCGGTACAGCTAAGTATGTACCATACCAACAGTTGATCGGTACATCGGTATGGTACGATATTCAGAACCTTGATTATACATACGCAATCACTTAGGTCGGTTGCGTTGGTTCAAGAAATAAGTCATTTTATCCAGTTGGATTGATAATTGTGGTAGTAGGGTATTTGTAAGGCATGATCTTATTGATTTTCTTACTCTCTATTGTTTAATGTTTTTGTTGTTTTGAAAATCTTTTCTTAAGTATAAGAGCAAAAACACATGGATTTTATTTGTCTTTGCTGTATTTATAATTTTATAAAATTGACACACTATATCCTCAATTTCAGATTTATAATCACGTATTATTATGCAAAGATGCAACATTATCGTGGTTCAGAATGAGAAGCCCATATTGCAGTTTCAAGTTGCATGGGGAGTAGGCAAGGGGTCATAGAAACTGTGACTTAGCGATAGTTGACAAGTTTAGTAAATTAATAGAAAAATGTGTTAACTGAGCCTCCTAATTTCTTTTTAAATCTAAAAAATTGGATAACATAGATGGTATACATTCAAAAATTTAAATCTCAGTTTAACACCAGTTCAGCAACTGTCAAATTGCTATGGTATGGTAAACTAGCCTATACTGGGAAAAATAAGTATCGATTGGTATTGACTTATATGGTTTAGTACTGGTCCTTGTTCATACTAGTAAATACCAATCTGTATGTAATGACCCGATTGTTATTTAAAATGCGGAATACAATCACTTGAAAATAAATAAAAATGCTCGACCTTCAGTTATATGCATAAGTAGAACATATCCTTAAAAAGAACAAGGACATGACACACTACAAAAAAAATTATCTATAACATTAGTTATCCAACAACAGTAGAACATGAGCTAAGTTTCTTGGTTGGAGATGCAAACCTCAGTACCGAGTAACCTTTATTGTCACTCTTACCACATTGGGAAGAACCTTTTCTCAAAATAGCAATCACAAGAAAACTAAATAACCTAATGGGCAGAAGACTACGCACGTGTAATGAAAAGACTAACATTATTACAGAATTAGAACTGGAGAAATAATCTCTGAGAGCTCATGGTGGCTACAATATAAGTTAAAAACTTATAAGGCAACAAGACCATTAATTAGACAAAACATGTCTTACATTCTTTAGAAGCAACCATGTTTTACATTCTTCAAATGGAACCAAAAGCGAGTACTCTGATGGTCTGACCCACACAAGCTGTTAGAGTATATAGAGTAATATATGACAAGTTTACTCACGCACACTTGCAGTATAAACTCTCATGCTACATATTAAGTTTGTGCTGATCCTTGCAACTTCAGTGTCCACTTAACTTCTTCAGTAAAATAAGGCTTCACGCTACTCACACTAAAGTGGTTTATGTAAACACAGACTGTTTGAAGACAAGAAACCGATAAGTTCTCTGGCCAAAACCTCTACCAAGCTGTAAAAGCATTCCATGTAGACATCAAAGTTCCTAAATTGGCCGAACGAGCAAGCATATCTCATACTTTATCTGTATTAGTAACTCAGGTTCTACAGTTTATGTTAAATTAAAGAAGTTCCCTTTTAGTCTACCTCATCATCTTCTTAGACAGTACACACCAATCAATATTAATTTCAGAGCTCTTATCTGATGTAAGTTCCCAAGCAATACTCATCAAAACACAAAAAGTGATCTGATACACAGCATAATGCCAACTGTGTACAAATTTTAATGATTAATTCAAAAAATCCCAACTGCAAATAAATTGCATCAAGATCACTGAAGAATCATCATCGTAATTGTCAGGCAAAAACACAACTGACTAATTAAAAAACAATAATCACAAAAGTAAAGAAATAACCATTTCATCATTTACCTCAACAGAAGTAATTGTGCTAATCTTCCCTGTTTATTTCTTTTTACACATAAAAATTCTGAAATTAGTGGCTCAATCACCTGTAAGAATTCTAGTAAACAATATATATATATATATATATAACAACCACAAAATAGCAACGAATACTGCTTAACAATTTGCCACCGACAGTTTCTTAGAGATCACAGTCAATCATTGGAAAAAATTATATTAAAATAACATGGAAATAAGAAGTAGATCCATCAAAGATGTCATTTTTCCAACTACTCATCAATTGCGAAACAGAGACATAGCCTAACTGGCAGCAAGGAATAACATCAACGAATCAAGAGAACAGAAAAGAAATAGAAAAATGGAAAGGGAAATGAGGACGGATCCCGTGACTCTCTTCTACTCCGCGATCGGAACAAAAAAAAGTTAGAAATAGAAAGTTTCGAAAGGACGGACCTTTTGAGAGGGGGAGGAGGAGGAAGCTTCATTGGCGCCCTGGGGGACAGTCACAGATTCGCCTTCCATTCCTTCGCGAGCCACCGGGAGAGGAAAGAGTGGAGATTGGCGCAGTAGTATTATGTAGATGACAACAGCGATGGCCAGTAAAGGGTCTTCCACCAGAAATTGAAGTCATTAAATACGGATTCATTCATGGGCAGAGAAGACGACGACGAGGGAAGCCAACAGGAAAAGGAAGGGGGAGAAGGAATCGGGCCGTGGTTAATAGCAGGTAAATGAGGAGACTTCCGAGCCCTCGTGTACGTTAGGTGGGCACCGCTGTCTCACATCAGACGGATCATATTTCACCATCACTGAGTCACGAGAAGAGGGAATCGCCAGTACATGTAATAATACCATATCCCAAGGAACCCGATGTGCATCTGAAATATATATATATATATATATATATATATATATATATATATATATATATATATATATATATATATATATATATATATATATATATATATATATATATATATGTGTGTGTGTGTGTGTTTGTGTCAATTTTTCATATGCTATAAACACATTAACAATCATAAAGTTCGTCTTTACCGTTGGTTGATCGTGGTTTCGACTGTTCACGGATGATCTTAAAGTTCATCTTCTCCATTTAAAAGTTGGGACATCGAGATGGGGAATACGGCACAAGTTTTCATGACATTAAATGAATTCGATAAGATATGAACACGTATTTATTGCATAGCCAGTCTTTGTGTGAACTTCTATTATTTATTTATCATTGGATTAATCGAGTGAGTTCATACTGACATCTAGAAATTTGAAGCTAACACATAAAAAATGCATGGACACGTTTTTGGGGAAGAAGAACTAAAAAAAAAAAAAAGACTATATATATATATATATATGGCAAGTCGTGGGTTGGCCCAGCTCACTAAGACCCCTCCAGCTTAGCGGGGCATGACAAAGACAGGTGATCTGACACTGATCCAACTGACATAATACTGGATCGAGGTGACATAGTGCTGATCATATTGTTATAGTCACAATCGAGCTTAAATGTCCATAAATAAATAATGTTATGCACTTTATGCCAATCGGACGTATGACATCTTAGCACTTGATAGAGTCATACGTCTACCTTATTCAACACGTCGGCAATGATAAGGGCAGAGTACGGATGGTAACCGATCGGTGAGTATAAAAGACACCCTTAAGAACAGCTAAGGGGACCTGACTCTATCTCTCTCTCGCTCCCTCTAAAGGTCATCTCGACCGAGATAGGCTACATTGAACACCATCACCCTGACGAGACCTTCCTGTAGGATTCCTCAATGGACCCCGAGAATGAGGAACCCGAGGCACCCTCCCGAGTAGACTCAACCGAGGCACGCTTTCAAGTAAGCCCAACCGACCTCTCTTAAGCTTTCGAGCCTCTTATGACCGATGCGAACGAGCTTGCACATACTGGAGGAACTAAGCTGTGTTGACTCCTCAACTATGGTATAAAGTCTCACGATAATATATATCTATGATAAATGATTAATTAAGTTATGATTAACTAATTATAATAAATGTCTATGGTTCTCTAATTAATGCTTTTCGCGTTCTTGGGAATTTAATACTGACATGGTGATATGGTGAATATTCACCAATCATATCAAGATGAGCCAACTGGCATATGGCCTTGGCATCAAATTTCACTAGGGATATTTGGCCAATCAAATCTTAATGTTGATTTGATATTAATGTTGTACATCTCATACTTTCTCCTGTATAAATATATATTAATATCCTCAATATCTAATTAGTTATAACTCCAAAGTTGGAGGGACATCGTCGAGCTTACACTGACATTAGTTTTGAAGAAATCCTGCACAATCAAATTTGATATGGTAAATTCTTCCTAATTATTAGACTAGAGTATTATAAAAAGGGGGTATTCGAACAACACATATTTTCTCTTATATGAAATATTTTTGTCTTCGATATCTAATCAATTTTTTATGACTTGAGCATAGGAGAGATGCTGTGAGTGATGGTATCGATAAATCACATGATGCATATTTTTTACAATCAAAAGTCATGTCAAGATCTCTCTTTGAAAATGGATGATCAACATCTTGAGATGGATTTTAATAAATTTGTGTTTGACGATTGAAATTTAACAACCACCTACTTAGCTTCCATAACATTAAGTTTGCAAATAAAAAAGACTATAATTAGATTGAAGGGTAAACCCAATATATCAGTCTTTCACTGGTATGAAATCTAAGGATAATAAAATATGTCATTTTATCCCCTTAAAGTTGAATTTATATCATCCATATAAGATTAAGAAATAATATTGAAAAAAAAAGAGGGCATTAGTTATATAACAGATATCAACCACATATTATTTTAACTAACAATGTTCTTCTTTGAGTTATGCTACATTATAAAATTTGCACAATAACTATGGTCAAAGATATCAAACTTTTCTTCTAAATTGAATTAAATAGTTAAAATGAGATACGGGAGAAAATGCAAACTGTTTCTAAGTCACATGAAAACAGGAAAAGAAAAAAAAACCATCCAATCATATCGGAGCAAACAGGAAATTATTACATTTCTTAAATTTCCATGGGAACAGTAACGTTGCAGCTTGACAACATATCTAACAGTGGCCTGCCACCTCTGTGGCTTTGACCCGAAAAAAGACATTTGTCGACTGCATTTATCCATATATACATTCATCAAAGTTACCTCCAGATTACATGGTGCACAAGTTTTCTGCACCCTCCCTGCAAACTTCTACTCTCTTTTAAGACACCATGGACTACTTTGTCCGGCTTCTCATTGATAGAGTTTAGGTTCCAGAGAAACAAAAGCTTTCCTTCTTCACCACGGACTCAGTAACGTGTACATAAGTGGTGCAAAGACCAAATGGACAAAACATCTACCTGAAGCAGAAGCTGAACATGAACGAAAATGATGTCATGGCAAGAAGAATATACAGTAAACAAAATAACTAGTTATGTAAAACAAAGAGATGAATGGTAGCAAATCTTCTGATGCTTCATATATAGTATAATGAAGCCTGACAGTTAAGTTGTTTTGCGTTCTATTAATAATTTTCGTGATGGGGAAGATATTTTAGAAAATAGAACAAGCATGAAGAGATAATGCAACAATGTACGATCATTGTACTATCATAGCTTAAGAAGAATTGGCAAATTCCACGCTAGATACCCAGCCACTACTTGAAAGAAGGTGCCCAAAGGAGCCGTTCCAGGCTTATCATAACAGTTGACTCATGTTAAATTGCTGACAATAATAGCAGAAATACTTGGTTAAATCTGTTGGAGAATGTAGAGAGAAACATATACAAAGGGATGCAATTCAAAGCAAAGGAAGGCCTATAGAAGTGACAAGACTAACAGTGATATAAACAGGAGCCTCTCTACCCTCCGAAAAATGTATTCACCAGCTCTGGTGACAAATCAAACTACAAGGTCAACTGGATGAGAAATAATCTAGGAATTTGTTTACATAAAAAACTAATCATTCGCCAATAACAACTGGTCCCATAGATCATTAATGGATAACTAATGACCTTGCTTATTTCCAAACGTGCTTAACCATTCATTAATTCTGAGACAGTCTTCTCATTTAATTAACACATCCGATGAGTGAAAAACAGTTTCAACAGCCCAAGTTTTGGGATGACAAACGCAGCAGTTTTGACAGGCATCAAAGCTGTGATGTTGAACCATGCAAAGAGATATATAATGATCAACATCATACGCATGATGGTTAAAGAAAAGTGTATTGGAAAACTTGAAGGATAAAACATGTCATGACACCCAACTTGATGCAGAAGTAACTTGTGAGGCTTAACTTGTGACTTCCACACCCATAATGATATAAAGTTCATTATTCTGAAAAAAGAAAAGGTAGAGGAACCACAAGATCACGATTAAGAAAAAATGCCATTTCCATAAGCTGTTGTTATATTCCAATTATATCATGGGATCACATCGTCAAATTATTTGTAAATACATTGCAACACTATCTTAGTAATAATTATTATTACATTTTCAGTCAGTTACGTAAGAACCATTAGGTACTATGATCATTACCTGAAATCACATCATAGAAGTATGAGGTTTGCTTGCAACAAGATCTTAACATTTTGTGTTAACCCCGTAGCTAATTCTTAGTTTTTCTATGCTTTGTTCAAGTTACTGTTAGAAGTTCAATCTTAAGCTAAAATAACAATAGTAGATAAGAACTCACATGAATATGGTGCAGGTGAAATTGATGACGTCCCACCAGGAGGCTTGTTATCTGTTATGCTCTCGCTAGGAGGTTGCTGATGAGTAAAAGAAACAGCAGGCAAAGGAGACACTGATTTGATGTTTGGAGCTGGAACTGGTGATTTTTCATGTGCACGGGGAGCATGTAAATGCTGTGGAGCATTCGATGGTGAACCAAAATGATGTGGAGAACTCACAGGCCTAGTCGAATGCCTCTTAACTGCTGCTGGTGCAGCGGCAGAAAGCATTGGAGCATCAGCAGGTGCAGCAGCTGGAGTTAAATAACGAAAGCTTTTTGGCTTGCTTGGAAATCCATATCGGCAGCCAGAAGGAGTTGAAGCTCGTTGACCATGAGTATCAGAAGCAGGACCAGGAGCATGGTGCATAGGAAAATGATGCTTATAGTGATGATGGGGGTGGTGCAGATGATGAGGATGATGGTCTGGTTTTGGTTGAGGAGCTGGACTTGGTGAAGCAGTATCACCTCCACTATTAGAATGCTGAGCAAAAGAGGACAAGCGTATTTGCTTTACTCTACCAAATAAGGTGTGATTTAGACCGAGGTTTCCTGCAGAAGAATTTTGAATCGTTTGAGCCAACTCCTTCCACCTTGGCAAAGACGGCTGCCGATTCCCAACTGCAAGTACAATGAAGGTTTGAACAATTGTTGGAGGAGCAACCGTGGAGCCATCCATATTTGTCAATTTAATATAGAGATTCTGCAATGAGAAAAAGGAAAATTGGTATCTGAAAAACAATATTTTGTGAAGCAAGTCACTTAAGAAAATTGTTATTATAACTTGCAGCTTATACACCAAAATTGTCATATAATCCATCAAAGATTATTTTTGCCTCAGGAATTACAGTATCATGCTATGCAAGTAAAAACACCCTGCACTAGTAAGATACCAGCATCGCACATGCTACCTGTTGGCAAATGCACCACACTTGACAGGCATGGGCACAGCTCCTCTGTCGTATTAACCCAAGGAAGTTTTTTTTTCCTTAAGAAATGCACAACTATCCTTACCTAGAATGTCATACTAGATTTTCTAGAAAGACTTCCAAGGGATCACTTTTTCCAAGCCAGTGCTCACCTCAGAAGCACATCTATGTAGCGATCATGGTATGGGCAAAAACAAAGACCCAACTAGATTATCTGCAGACAAGTACTTGGAAGTGGCAAATAATTAAAACTACAATTACTTTGTATACAAGAATTAGAGCCAAGCTCCTATAGAATATATCTATAAACGGGCCCTATGCTGTTAATTCAAGGCATGCATGCTACAGGACCTTTAACATAATTTTATAGGAATCTGGCCGGTACCAATAATCTATAGTAACAAATGTCATGCAGAAAACATCAGTATGCATGTCATAAGAAAAGCTTAAAACTAGAAGCAGAAGTATATCTTAAGCAACATAGTGCATGGAATGGAACGTTATGGTCAAACCTCATTCGAATTCAGTAGTAATCCAGCCTTCATCTGGTCCTCCAGTTCATCGATTCTATCTTGAACTTGATAGATAGGAAAATTTAAAGTGAAATTAAAAAGCATTTGCACCTTCTGCAAAAGAAAAGCTTTTTGAAAAGGTATTATGGTGATCTCTCCAGGAAACTTTAGGACCTCAAAGAATGATGAGTTTCCGAACAAGGATGAAGTCAAGTGAAGAGATGACTGCCGTATGACTAAGGACATAAAAGAGGCCCGGAGAATGCTTAGCCCAGTTGATGATAGAGTTGAACTCTTTGGATAAGGCCAAACTCCGAAAACCACATTTGTCCAGTTCGATCCACTCAAAGGTTCCAGATAGATTATAGCTACCTGATTAAGTTAAAGCATTAGATAAGATCATGTTTACACTAACATAAACATAATATACATAGAGCAGAAGCAAGAGTACCGAGGAATCAGGAACACCAATTTCGTCAAAAATGTCAACTTGAAGTTTTCCAATAGTGGAACTTAGCGAAGCAACTGGCTTTTGCAATTTGAAGCTTGCAACAATATCAGCTGGCAGAACAAACTTAGTCAGTCAAAACAATCTAAGATAATCAAATTGATAAACAATGAAACAGAATAACTAGCACAAAAACCAAATGATAGTGTTTGTATCTGCGGTCTCCAATTAAGAGGTTTGACAAAATACTTACGTGATACGTTTCAAACAAATCATGGTTAGAAAAAAATGAAAATTATACTAAATAATGCTATCCATGGTGGAACCAATCACAAACATAGAAGGACGTCAACTCTAATTGAGTTGAGTTCAAGGCAATGAATATGTTTAATGACCTACATAATTCGATCATTTTACATCAAGAATCCACGAAAGCATGTCTGAATGTGTTGCCCAGAAGTGGAAAAGAAACCACCAAGATAACAAAAGCAGTACCATATTTAAAAGTCAAATCTATCAAAAATGCAGAAGATATACTGGGTGTAGAAGAATACAAAAAATATAATATGCTGAATGTGTTCAACAGAGAATAGAGCATATACACCAACAAACAAGATGCTAATATACTCTACATTGGCATTTGTTGTATGTGAGGTCTCAATGCCTAGAAATATATTCATGTAACCATTATATAGCTTATCTAAATAAGGAAGGCAAGAGTATGTTTCACAAAATTTATAAGAAAAAGGAACTAGAAAATGCATTGTGTTGTTTGACAATACCTCTGATATCCATCAATGTTGATCAACATAGAACCACCAAGAGCACACAAATTTGTGGTCAACATAATGAAGCATAAACAGATTCCTTAGAACCCAACACTTACAACCATGCTAGTGAACATAAATAAAAAAAAAATCACACAAAGAAATAAGAGTTGCAGGATGTAATGTGCATGACAGAAATAAAGAAATTGATTCATCCCACAAGGTGAATTTGGTGCCACAAAAAAAGTAGCCTGATTTCTTAACTTTGATTTTCATCAATCCATCCAAAACTTGTTTACTCACCTAGCAAGTATTATTCCGATCAACAAGAAAACCATCTAACGACTAGCATAAGGAGTTTTGTTTTCCTTGAAAAATTATGGCATAACTCAGTAGGTGAGTAATAAGGTGATCATTCATCATACAGAATTACTTGTTCTGCTTAAATGCCTCTTTTGCCTATCCAAAAAAGCCTAAAGTTGATATGAGATGCCAGTAAAATCTACATCATATACAAAGCTACTAGGTGTACCATAAATGGTTCCAGAGCAAGTCTATATTAGTAGCATGAAATACAAAAATAGTACATGATACAAAACCATATAAGCTAAGATTATGTTTTTATTTTCTTGCTTGCAGGCTGGCAAATCAGAGCAAAACAATCACTTTCCTTGTGCAGACAATGAAAAATTACTCTCTTATGCCTAAAATCAAAGCTCTATTGATGCTCTTCAAACTTCAAGTGCAAAATGCATCATCAGATACAAATGTTGAGGTGATTGTTGCTTCTGTATAAAAAAGGAAACTGATAGTGAAATCAATGCCATATTTATGACAAAAAAATGTACTCTTCTGTGACTTTACTTCTGAATGAAGAGTGCTTGAAATTGAATTAGTCATGATCGAGAGCTCTCGAGCATAAGAATAGCTGTGAGCTCTCAATAAATGTATCAGATCTCAGGCAGGACCATGCACAAACTGGATGTAACGAACTAAATATGAACACTAAAATAGGGAAATTTATTAAATACAAGAAACAGCAGGACAAGTTGCAAAATGAAACAAAATAAAATATAACGAGTTATTGATGACAAGTTCTTGATGCTTATTGATGTCGCTAATAACATAGATAACTATCAGCCCGATAATTACAAGCAGGTAATTAAAACAACCATTAGTTTACTAACATAATATAAGGCATTACATTAACCATTACGAGTAATAAATTTCAAGAAATAAATCGAACAAATGCAACATCACATTATTGAAAAACCAAAAGCCGACAAAATGTAGGAATCCACCAAAACACAACGACAATTTACACAGCTCAACGAGGTCAAGCAAAACTCCGGTACTGCAGCCCGACGGCGTAAGGACTCCAAACAACATTCCAAATATCAAAAATTTCGACACTCCAAAACCTCACCTGTGAGTCGCGGGTCCTTATCGGGGCGCCCGGAGCCCTCGTACCGCCTCAGAAACGGAGGCAACCAGAATACCGCCGACAGCAGCACGGCGAGGCTGAGTATCAGCGACGCGACGCAACGCGGCCTCGCGATTCGCCCGATCAAGCGGCAGCTCGGGCACCGGGCGCCGGAATTCTCCGCGGCTGCCTCCTGAAGGGCCGCCTGATGCGAAGGCGTCGGCTGCTCGTCCTCGGATTTCCCCATGGCACACCCACCAGATCTCCTCACTCCGCTTCTCCTCCCCCGCGCACCTCCTGCAATGCGCCCATTGCCGCGAAGGCTGATGAGAGATCAAGAACTCGGAGAAGGGTAGGGTTCGAACGCTTAGGGTTCGGAGAAGGAGAAGAAGAAGAGAGGGAGTGGGAAGGGGGAGGAGAGGAAAGATAATGGAAGGTGAGACAAAGGGAAACTTAAACCGGAGGACAGTGGTGCGCTTTACTGTGCTTTGCAGTTTTAACCCTTTCCTTTTATTTATACTACTATTTAATTGCTTTATTCATTATTATGAACTTTACTTTGTGATAAAGAAACTAAAATGAGGATTTTTGCGTTCACCCCCCTATTCCTTCCATTTTTTACCATGCGTACCCTCTTTAGGGTTAAAATAAACATCTATATCTATAAAAATAAAAATATGTGCAACATATTAATATTTTAATTTTTGATAAAAACACAACAAATGTGTTCATCAATCAATAATCCAAAAAACTGGAAAATATATTATAAATTCTGGAATTTATTAAGAAGGCTTTATTATTAACTTTTCCAATGTATAATTGCAATTAGATCCCGCGAGCACTTATACGGAAATTAATAAATTGAAGAGGTGTTTGTGCAAATTTTGGTCCCTCCTTTGCATTCAAGGCGTAGATGAGGAATGGGGCAGAAAGTAGGGTGTAATCACGGTACTGCCATCGTCGTCAAGCGAAATGTGTCGGGTGGCGGTGGGTGGCGGAATTGATGGGGCAGCGGAAACCGGGGACGAAGGCATGGCGTGTCTCTGAGCTTTTAATGGCGGTTGCTTCCATCCCTTAGAAACAGAGTTGAACTGCTACCTAATGATGCATACATACTTTTCACGTCATAAGCAAAGCGACCTGATGCTCTCCGGCGATCCAATGAGTCAAAAAAGAAGGGAAGAAAGAGAACATGAGGATCATTTAACTTAAAATTATGCTTTTTATTGCTCTATTTGAGAAATATTCGAAATGTAGGGGTAATTTTCGATATGAGCTAGGATTTAAAATCGTAACCAAGTCGATTTGTCTCTATAATTTGGATCGGTGATCCTAATATAATATATGTTGTAACATATATCGTTTTATCATCATTAAAGTACTCGATAAATTGTTTCGATCAAGTCAAGTTGTCTCTATAATTTGGATCGGTGATCCTAATATAATATATGTTGTAACATATATCGTTTTATCGTCATTAAAGTACTCGATAAATTGTTTCGATCATTGTCGATCGGAAATGATAGAAGTAGGAATTGATCATGATATATCTGATCCATGCATAATATCATGAAAAGGATACAAATTTTAAAAAGTAAAATGAGTAACATAAGAACTAGTTTATTTTGCAATTTATAGTAAGAACGAGATGGGTTTAGTGGAGGCTGATGAGCAGTAGAAATGGCACATTGAGAGAGAAGGAACTGCAAGATGATTTGTTCTTTAATTTTATGTACTGTAATGATACTTTATAGCTGTCTATGAACCACAGTGATTTATTTTGATCAATTGGTATCGTTTTAAGTATAAATTATATATATATACACATATATACATATGATATTTTAATCCGATGATGTTTTTTTATTTTTGAATTTATCATTTGGTGTTACTATATTCGTATGATATTTTAAATATCACTTTTTGTCAATGTCTATTTCTTTATTCATCCCATGGATGATTCATATACTAATCGTCGCCTCTTCTTTTGGATGGATATTGTCAGATACCTCAACAACGAGCTAATCTATATCTCTATCCCTACCATCAACGTAATTCTGATCATTGGCATCATTTATTTTAGTGATTCTATTATTAACATTCTCTTCGTTCTTCATCATTCATCTTGATATGAATCTATAATCTTACGCTTCTTGTCATCTCGATCCTCTTGCTTTCACCCCACCCTAGTTGCGTTCTTCCTTTCCTTCACTGTCACTTCGATTTTTCTCATCGTTCGTAGCTTCATCTCTTTCTTTATCCATATTATATATATATATATATATATATATATATATATATATATATATATATATATATATATATATATATATAGTCGCTTTTGTTGTTATATTTTTCTCACATTGGCTCGTAAGATAAATATAGTGTGATGGTAAAAATCTAGAACTTAAATTTTTTAGTTTCAAATTTATATGTGAAGAAGTCCTCTCATCAAATATTTGTCAATTACAATTTTTTTTTCTTTTATAGTTAATGTGTTGATGCTACAATCACTTTTAGATGACCAAGGATGATAGGCATCTAGAAAGTAAATACTTACATTTGGATTTTTTCTATTAATAAAAAAATCATTGCATTAAATATAATTACAAATTAATTTTGTCTTCCATAATTAAAACGTTAGACTATAACTACTTAAGAAACTGTAACTTATAGTTACAAGTGACCTCTAAACAAAACTGAAAAGAAGTTAACCTAATATTAGATAAAGAGATCAATAAATATGATAATATGATACTATTTACAATAATTATATTCCTACCTTCATCATGTAATGCATTGGATTTATTAAAAACAAAGGTAGTAGGTATGTACTAACCCTGAATTATTTTTCTCGCTGTGCTTGTAAAGCAGATGCTTAAATTGAAATGTCAGATATTTTATTTCAATAGGAACAGCCTTTCTGATATTGGAAATTATTATACGCTAAAAAATATTATAATAAAAAGTTTTAAGTGATTACATATAATGATGTATAATTTGGTGGCAGAATGCAGTCAAAAGAGACTTGAAGATGTGAATATAAACAGATATAATATATCATATTTATAAAGCTAAAAATTTAAGGGTAAATTATAAAAAATTTAATTTTGAGAAATTTCCTCATGTCATCTGTATTTTTAAAAATTATCACAAAACTCTCGTTCTTTCATTAGAAAAAAAAAAAAAAAAACCTTTGCATCAATTGCATCGATATCGCCTTGCCCTTATCATTTTTACACCTATAACTCGTGGTCGCCGCTCTCCACCCACGACGCCCTCCATCCTCGCCCATATATATTATATAAAATCACATATAAAATTGTAACGGGAGAGACAACATTGTTATCTTAGTCAATGTGAGACAATCGTGATAGCGGAATTAAGATATTTATACGTGAATATTGAAAATAGTATACTAATTAAAAATTTCTCAAAATTAAGATATTTAAATTTTTTCCAAAAATTAATATATCTAAGAAAAGATTAAATATATTTTATAAAAAAACTAAAACTATTTTTTTAAAAAAATTATTATTATAATTTATATAATCTATTTAGTGAATCATGGGCCTATTTGATCGAACAGAAGGCAATTTTGTTGGCCTAACAAAGGGACTATTTAAGACGTCGGCATACCCCTTACGATATCATCGGGAGTCTCCTTAGGGTTTTTCGTGGGCGCCGTCCTCGACTGCTATCCGATCCGTCGTTACTATGACTGCCCATCCGCAAGATGAACTCCTTGCCGCACATCTTGAGCAGCAGAAGATCGATGTAAGTTGGTTCGATCTACGCTGGGTTTTTTTTTCCGTTCTCGAGGTTGCAATTAGTTAGAGATCTTTGATACTGTAATCACTTTGCTTTGGTGATTCGTGCCGACCTTAAATGCGTGAATTTTATGTGTAATGCTTCACTAGCTGCTGCAATTGCAACCTGTCTCTCCTGTAACATGACAAGATTATATCAAGGCATACGATGGATTATTGTTACTTAGTTGCGGTTTTTAACTGGGTAGAGTGATGGATCAGGAATGTTATAATAAAAGGTTAAACGCCTTAAATTGGAAGATGCGTCAATGGAGTTTGTTTGTACTTGTATGAACAACAGAGATGTTTAATTTTTTTTTCCTTGACTAGAGATTTTTACAAGTATTCTAACTGGGTTTGGTGCTTTTTGGCAGTAAAAAAATATTATAATTGTGAAGTTCGTTTCTTTTGTTTGGGGGAGGTAAACTCTGTTGGTTTACCCATGAAGTTGTGAGCTTATACTTGAGGGGATAGTTATGTGGGTACTTACTGTTATGCATGACATGGTGACTTGGTGCCTTTCCTGTTGGAACTGAAAATATTTAAATAATTGGGTTTAGTTTTAACGGTGACAGTCCTCTGTAGGTTTGATGGTTGGTTACTAAGGTGTTGTGGGTATGAAGTTGTAGGTAACTGGGTGAGAACCAAAGGAGTCCTTTGTGGGGTTTTTTTGAACCTAAACAACATGTTGATGTCTAATTTGAAGCTTTATCCAACTTGAAACTGAACAAGTTGGATACAGGTTGGGAAATTTGTATCCGATTATAGATGGCCCAATACAAGTTGAATACTTTTAAGTCAAACCACCATCCCTATATTCAATGAATTTTGGACTAGTATTGGCTTATTGAAAATTGTAATTACAGGTTTTTATTGGATAGAATATCAGAGTGATACTAAGATTGCTCTTATGTGCTAGATATACTGGTTGGTAGTGGAATCTGATTGTGATAAAAATGGTTAGATTTTATTTCTCTAGACCAGTGAGGCTGCTCTTGCTGTCTTTCTCTTGGGCATCTATCCTTGCTTGTCACCTCTTGTTCTCTCAGATTACTCCATATCTTTCTTTTCCATATCATTAACCAGATTGCTTTTCCTCAAATCTTGCTGGGACTTAGCCAGAATAACAGTAGTGCCCTTATCTAAATTATGTAGTTGCTTCTTACCATGGCTCCAAAAATAACATCTTTTTTTTGTATTATAATTGCAACTTCTTACTTATAATTTTTTATTACTCTTCATTTTTTTGCATCATATCAATAATTAAATTTACTTATCCTCATCACTTTGTTGTTCTATAAGATCTTTTTTTTTTCATGCTTCTGTTTGCAGCCAGATGAACCTGTAGTCGAGGATGATGAGGAAGATGATGATGATGAGGATGATGATGACAAGGATGATGCTGAAGGTAAGTCTATGATATATATGTTTCAGTTTTTTTTACCTATTTTCAGCAAATTTTTGGATCTGCAATTAAAAAACATGACTTAGTCATGAGTCTTAATTGACCTGAATGCTTAACCAATATATCACTTCTTTGAAATAAGAAAAAGTTATACTACCTATATTGTCATTATTTTTATCTCCAAAGAATTACAAAGGTTCTAACTGATTATATAACTTTTTGCATAATTACTTTTCAATATTTGAAGGAAACACAAAAAGAAACTGATAAGATGAATTCTAGCGTGGTGTGAACTATATTCTAGTAGTTTTATCTCAATCCGGTTATATTCAAGTAAAACAACTTAAGATCAAGCAGATAGAAATAAACTATAGTGTAAAACTTGACAATAATGTATCACTTTTCTTTCACGCTCAAACAATTTTTCACCTCTGAAATCCTTCTTCCTCGTGGATTTAGGAAGGATTTATGAATTGATCGTCGATGCTAAATACCTCAGGAATCGACCGAACCATTCTTCCTCACCAACGAAGCCTTTGCTCTTTGCCCCCCTCTTTGTCGTCGTGTGTTGTTGTGCTCTCAAGCCCTTTGCCCCGAGCCCCCCTCCTAGTAGTTGCATGTTGCCATATTGGTTACGCCCTTCGCCTTGAACCCCCCCTTTGTCATCACACGTTGCCATGCTCTCGAGCCCTTCGTCCCAAGTGCCCCTCTACGGGCGATCGCATTGTCGTCTGCTATCGGACCCTTCGCCCCAAGGCCCTGAGTGACCCACCTATAACTTGGTGGTCGTCGTGTGCTCTTGGGCCCTCGGCGACTTCACTGATATTCGGCGAAGCATCTTCCTCGGCGGCATCCGGTGCAGCTTCTTCCTCAGTGGCGTTCGGCATCCAGCAAAGGTAAATTATTTTACCTATTTTGTTTTATAGTTTTTTAATATAAGATTTTGATCTGGGTTTTCTAAATCTTTTTTTTAATTCTGGGTTTTTTAAACTGAGTTTTTTTATTGCTAATCTGGTTTTTTTTACTGCTGATTATACTAGTAGGTAAAATTAATTTATTTTTTAAGTAGTTGAATTATTAACATATTTTTCTAATAGCTGGTTTTTTTGTAGGGACCAGCCGCATCTTGCAGTGTTTTTCTTCATTACAAAAAATCCATTTGGTTTAAGTCCAACCTGCAAATTAGATGTTCACTAGCAACACATAGATAGCAGCTTCATGACTAACATTAATATGCTCCAACAATGGTTATGGAAATTGAAATTTTATTAACATGCTACATTAGTAAGTGTCGTGGTGAGGCTATAAAAGGTTATGGAACATTAATTATATTTATACACACACTATAAAACTCATGTTAATCAAATATTATTAAAAATGACATGTGAGCGTGTCCGTGTCGTGTCTGTGTCTGTGCCTCATAGGTGCCACCTCTCCTTCCTTTTCTTTCTCCCACTTCTTTTTTTGTCCCACAAGGCAATTAAAAGAAAACAATTGAAGTTAAGCCAATACGGTAGAAATCCAAATGCCCTGATGTATTAACCTACAAATAAAACTCATGCACTTTAATAAAGTTGGTGATTGATGGGGAGATAGTTATCCTGGTTGCTAGTCTTATTTCTGATTTAAAAACAATTTACTGAAAATTATCCTGAATCTCTTTTTAGGTATCTAGGCATGTTTTTCATATATCCAGACAATTATACTTAATGTTCTATTTGATTTCCTTTTATTCAGCTGTTCTGTAAATTAACTTTTGATTGTCAATATTTGCAGGACAAGCAGATGATGCCACTGGAAGATCAAAGCAAAGCAGAAGTGAAAAAAAGAGCCGCAAGGCCATGCTGAAGCTTGGTATGAAGCCAATTCCTGGTGTTACTCGTGTCACATTGAAAAAGAGCAAAAATGTAAGGTTTGAGGGGTTTTGTTGTTGCTATTTGGCATTATTCGTGCAGCATGTTGTAAATGCATTTGTTCCTGTCGTGGCCTTTCAGATATTATTTGTGATCTCGAAGCCAGATGTATTCAAAAGTCCAACCTCAGACTCTTATGTTATATTTGGAGAGGCTAAGATTGAGGACCTCGGCTCACAACTCCAGACTCAGGCTGCAGAACAGTTCAAGGCACCTGATCTGAGCCATGTCATCTCAACGCCCGAGACTTCTGCAATTGTTCAGGATGATGAAGAAGTCGACGAGACTGGTGTCGAACCAAAGGACATTGAACTAGTCATGACTCAGGCTGGGGTTTCAAGGTCTAAGGCTGTAAAGGCACTCAGAGCTGCAGATGGTGACATAGTTACTGCAATAATGGAGCTTACTAATTAAAGCTTTGGAATTAAGCTGTTTGTTTTTCCTGTCTTGTTGAGGATACAACAGCTGAATTTTATATCTAGATTTTTCGGCTCCTAGTGTTGTATAAGTAGTAAAAACCCTCATCTGTGCTTCAGTCTGGTGGTTCTCTATTATTTGAGGAATGCTTCAATGTGATGTGCTTTCATGAAGGTGAATGTCTAAAACTGGTATCAGCTGGAAGTTGATCTTCACCATCACATCCTTTGTCACATATTGTTGGTGCCGCATTTATCTTTGTTGCTAACCAAGAAGATTTGTCTACCATGTTGAGCTACATCACTAAAGCATTTTGTATTGTGGCATTGTAAGAATTTGTGTTTGTACTTAATATAAGACAAACCAGTAAATAACTTCAGAATAATGTTCTTGTAAGGAATTTAACAGTTAAGAGATGTTGATATCATTATGCACTTTATAAGAATATCTGTATTTTTATGTGAAAATAATGCATCAGTGATAATGTTAAAGAATTATTAGTAGATGGAGATTTGTTTTAATCAATGTAAAGGTTTGATGTGTAAACAAGATAATGGTTTCATAGGCTGAAACAGGTGGCTAAATAATGATCTATATATTTAGTGGAAATTATTTTACTGTTTGACTGTACTATAAATGAATTGGAAAAATCTTTTGACTTTATATACTGCCACTAATCACACACTAGATGTGAAGATTTTAGCAAATAACACAAAAAACTGGGTCATAAAGGAAACTAAGAAAGGGAGTTCCACATATCTATCTTTCCAAAGTTTATATTACATATCTACATTTATATTCCTCTAAAAATTAGATTTTGCATATATCCTTCAAAATGTTTAAATATTTCATATACCACTCCTATTAAATTCTGTCCCAAAAACCCAAGTTTACTCATGCTAATCATGATTACATTTTATTAAAATAAATATCTAAATTGGCCTCTCTTTTTTCATGAATTATTTGCACCCTAATATTACTTGATAATTTTGACGGTTATTATTGAATTAAAAAATATTTTAAATATTTATTTTATAAATTATTTGACACCTTATGATCTTAGTATTTTTGAAAAGTTGTTAGTTTTGGTTTTAATATAATATTTTTTTACATTTATAAGAATATATTGCAAATTTAAATTTGGATGAAAATATATAAACAGCACTAGGACTGATATATATGCAATTATGCAAAAAAAAGGGACTCAATTTATTAAACTGCACGTGCGTAGTACGAGGTACTGTTCTATAACTTACCCTAAGGAACAAACCTGTAGGAAGGTAACAAAAATAAAGGGCAATGGCGGAGGCCGCGAAATCCCCAAATCTGGAAGAGGTCCTCAAGCCCTTCTTCCAGAGGGCTTCCGAAGCCGAGGTATTCGCCCCGCTCTCGTAAGCTTCAACCATTTTAGTCTTTTGTTGATGTTTCTTTTTCTCTGCCAATCTTTGTTTAGGTTATTCTTCGAATGTGCCTTTCTTAGATATTTTCTACTTTCTTGGTTGAAATCTAGATCCATCCTTGGCTTCTCAATCGGAAGGTTTTGATCAGTTTATTGTAATCGACTGCATGGCCGCTTGTTGATAAGTAAATGGTTGGGAACGTAAACTATGATTGTGAAGTGATGGATCTGCCTGATCCGGTTACCATGATTTCTTGTCTTTGGACGCCTCCAGTGCGAATTATGATGTTGACGGAACACTTATTACGTAATACGTTTGTTCTACAAGTTAATATGTTATTTATGTTTTAGTTTATGAATGCACATTAGGAAATGGAAATACTACTTTTTTGATAAGTTTGTAAAATTGTGTTTTTTACCAAGAACAACATAACTGCCTGATACTACCTTTTAGAAGATCATAGATCATCAGATCTCACCAATTTTATGTAGGGGCATCAAGAGAGATTGCTTGATTGCATAATACATGTGTCCTACAAGTTATTATGTTATTTATGTCTACGTTTATGAATGCACATCCATTTTGTAGTGGCCGTTAGGAAATGAAATTACTATATTTTTGGTAGTTTTGTAGAATCTTATTTCTTACCAACAAGAACAACATAACTACCATCAATTACCTTTTATTGTATCAATGATCATCAAATCTCACCAAGTTTACCTGGGGGCATCAAGTGACGGAATTTGCACTATGCACATTTGGCTGTTAGCTCCTATGATTCCCATCTAACCGACAGAGCTTACCCCAAGTTAAGCTTCATTGCTTCATAAAATCCCACTCTTCCTGAGAATTAGCAGAATTTAGTCACCTTGTGAACCTCAATCTAACATCATTGACTATGGGCCGAACTACGATAGTATTTGCTTGTAAAAACATGAGCATCCATACCATTTGATACACAGCTGCAGCTTAACTCTGTTTGTATGAACTCTTGAGTTGCATTTAACATTGGTTCAGAACCGCATATGCCTTTGTTCCAAAAATTATAACCTGGCTTTGAATGTCACAAGGCTGTACCAGCTTCCCAGATTTTCTTAGAATAGGTACAGTTGAAAGATAATAGTATTAATAACTTACATTAATAGCACACAAGAAATGTTCTGAATGTTGCAGAAAACCCATTCCATCATTTGGTTGAGTTTTCAATTTGCCGTTAAAATCTAACCAAAGGAGTAATGTGTATTGAATCTCACCATCGCTTCTCAGTGTTTTCTTTCTACCAGAATTTGCTCAATTTTTCTGAATATTAAAAATCTAGATCAATTTATTTTCTATCTGGTTTATGTGATAAGTTTGGACATTATCCAAGAGGCTATTGGCATTGAGGTCCATTGCTGATGGAAAAAACCAATGGCCACTCATAATTAAATTAACTATGGTGATCTTCCCCTCTATTCTAGTTTTGGCATCCTCGATCCTCCAATTATATATATATATATATATATATATATATATATATATATATATATATATATGATTTCTTTATCTGTAACGAAACAATTTCCTTTGCGTCATTCCTTAAATTAAAAGTCTTCTGCCATGACCATATGCTATGAGAAACCTGTTAATAATTCACAATTGAGCTCGCATGAGAGAACTGCCTGATAATGTGACTGAGTGAATATTGGTGATGAAGAATAGTTGAAATGGTTAGGATCATACCTCCTATGATGATTTGACCCTTTTGTAACAACGATCGAGTTCCACATCTCAATTTGTGTACTCCTGTAATCCAATTTTGTATCTAAATCGGGTTGATATTTGGGATCTAGTCCTAAAAATGTTTAGTTTTTATAGATATCAATTAACTGGAAACAAAAATGTCCATACAAGATATTCTTTTCTAGGATCCATTCAAGAAAAGCTCAAATAACAAGACTAAAAGCTCTACAAGTTCATAGGTTTTAGGTCCTCTATCACCATTCTATTTTTGGATAAATGCATTGAATGACTTGGTGTTATTGAAATCTTGTATTTTGTATTTAGCAATTTAAACAATAATTTAATTCATACTATGATTAAAGATGATGAATCCACTAATGCTATTATCACATGCTATATGAACTGAGCTATCTCCTGTACGTTACAATTGCATGATGACTAAATTGTTCTACAGTCAAGGTAAACTATTGTTAGGACTTATTCCCTAAAACAGACATTATTTTTACATTAGAAAGTTGAAATGCTAGATTAATTTGAAAGATTGGAGACAGAGATGAAGCTGGTCTCTAATTTGGAGGTTTTATCTTTGGACAAATATATCATCAACCAAAAAGCTGATTCTAGGACGACGTTTTTTTTTAATGTTGCCCCTCCTTATTGTGGTTGTCATCATTATATTGAAATGTTTCTCAGGATTATAGGATTGACTAGATCAGATCTCGAATTGTGAACTTTCATTTTGCTTATCTGTGACATATTAATCTGGAGGATAGCTTCCTTTTCGATTCTTTAGAATCATGAAAGTTCAATTAAGTGGCAATATGCTGTTTCAGGCTTATGCACATTTTTATTATTTATCAATAACCTTTTTTAGCTAAAGTTGTATTGATGAATACTAGTATATCTTGCTGTGAGGCTTGTCACAAAAATCTTTGGCTTTATACACAAGCCCTTATCATAAGATGCAAATAAATTTTATTAGAATGCATATTTTGGATAGTGTGCACAAATATAATTTAGTATAAAACGTTCATGTCTTGCCATCTTTAAGCAACCTCTATCCTGTTGAAACTACAGGATCGTTTAACACAGCTGGAGGCAGTGCTTGCTAAGGAAGGTAAGTTCCAGTTTTTGATAGGACCCAAGTTCAGTTGGTGCTTAAATGATAATTGCTAACTTCTCTTTAGGTGAGTCTGATACTGGAAATAAGGAAATATCATCCATCGTTAAGGACTTCCAGTCAAAGCTAGAGTGTGCACAGGCTGAGCTAATGAGTGAGAGAGATAAGGTTGATATCATTTTAAAAATTTCTTCTTGATACACATGGTACATTTTAAGTAAATTTACTTGTTATTGACTTGTAGGCTTCCAAGGAAATTCAAAAGCTTGCAGCAGAGAATCTGAAACTTCAGTACCGGATTACTCATCTTGCTAGGGCATTGAAGGAGGCTGATTCCAAATTGGCAGCTTAAGTGTGTAGTTTCAACTGTACTCTTGCTATGTCTATGTGGCCATTGGGTCATATTGTTATTTTTGCTTGGTACCTAAGATACTGGTTATCAAATTTATTACAATCACCCTCTAGTTACAGGTTGTGATAACTCTTGGTTTGCTTGTGGCAAATCAATGTGTGGAGTCCTATACAGACATAATAGATGGGGAGAATTAGGCATTTTTATATTTTGGAGCAAACAGGGGTACCAACACATAAATCATCTGTCCGTTCCCTGAATGGTTATGAAAGCTGTGGCAGATATAGTGCTGATAGATCTGTGCTTCTTTATATAGAATCTTTTGTTATGCACGTTCTACATGTCTACTATAGCTTCCGTCACACATAAATAGAGCTTATATTCTGATTTGAAAGTGAAATAGTAGGTGACTATATGTAGTACTTTTATGGCAACCTTGGCGATCATAGTAACTGGGAGCTGATAACTGTTTGAAGCTTTTGGGAAATTTTTTTAAGGTATCTTTGTACTTCAGTTAAGCAAGTTAATTTACTTGATAGGGACAAATATTGTTTTGATCAAGCATCTTTATTATAGTAATTTTCAAAAGTTTTTCAGGTCTTCAATAATTATGTTGATACTCGAAGATGTTTTTTCACTTTTGACATGTGAACCGTTAATTCCTGCTGCCAAACATCTTTTAAGATCAGTATGATAATTAATTTTAAACTATTGGAAATTTTCATTTTAGTGATCAGCTGGTAT
This sequence comes from Ensete ventricosum, assembly GCA_029747655.1. NCBI lineage: Eukaryota > Viridiplantae > Streptophyta > Magnoliopsida > Zingiberales > Musaceae > Ensete > Ensete ventricosum. The sequence continues at coordinate 3,808,294 of JAQQAF010000003.1, forward strand.
TTGTTGGTATTCTGTGAGTCATTTTGCTGACAAGTTTCCCTGGATTTAGTTATGGGCAAGTTCATTTAATTGCTTCGTATTTGGGCCAACATTTATACAAACTTCTTCAGGATTTGATATTTGTCTCATTGGTAACCAACTTCTTCTCATTTTAATCTTTATGAGCAGCTCCAATTTAATAGTTCTGTTTTATCAAGTCGAGCACCAGAATAACGAGCTCGATGGTTCAGAATTTTATCAACTTTTATGGGTATTAGACTGTTTCGTTGATAATTTCTACATTTAAAATTTTATATTATAATTTTTATAATTATAAAAATAAAATATTTAATTTTATTTATTTTATATTATTGGTTTTATTGACGGAAGATACAACACATGCATGACACAAAGACGATGTGCAAAAAGGTAAATCCAATTGTGGTGACGGATAGTAAAATTGCGAGTGAATGTTGTGGTGGTGGTCAACGACAATGATGTAGTGGTCGATCGTGTCGATGTTGATTTGAACATCGATAATAAGGAGGTAGAGGACGTAGAGCGTTGAGGCATCTGTGTCGATGATGCACCGCTCTGCCTCCTCAAACATCATTCTGTATCTCGTCAATGTCGAAGGAGGAATAGTAGGTAGGTGAGGCATTTGTGTCACTGATGATGAGGAGGGAGGAGGTAGGTGAGTTAGAGTAGTGTGGCGCCAAAGGTGGAAGAGCCAAGTGAGGCGTTTGTGTTAATGCACACTAAAATCCTCGAACAATTGATTGATTATGTGGCATAACATATTCGAGGAAGAGACAATGAGCGAGGAGGGGGGAGAGGTTATGAACGAGCTGGGCAAAGAGGCACACATGCTTCAAGTTCACGAGCTTTAGTTGGTGCGTGAATGATGTGTATGCCTTGACCATAGTGGCATGGGCATCGACTTGCTTTCGGATCAGCCCTGCCCATATTTGGAGGGAATCTGATTAGACGGTAAGAATTGATCATCGCACAAAATAGAGCCTTGAAGAGTACAGATTCAATGGCGGGAGAGACAATAACCCTCATCCTCCTTCCCGCTCACCTCTGGTGCTATGGTGGTGAGGGAGAGTATCATAAAGATAGCGGTGATGGATACGATGAGTGAGACGATAAATTATCACATTACGGTTAGCCTTTGAATTGGGAATCATCGTTTTGGCTAGGATTTCAAGATCGATCAACCATATCCGCTTTGTCTCACCTGTCTCCTCTTCCTCCTCCCTCCTTGTCATCAACGACACAGATGCCTTGTCTACCTCCTCCGGGTGTCAACGCAAATGCAAAGTGGTACCATAGGAGGAAGATGAGGTAGAGTGTTGCAGCACCGACGTAGATGCCTCGTTGCTTTGCCTCTTCTGCCTCATCGTCGATGTTTAGATTGACATCGGAAAGGCCAAACACCACGTCGTTGTCACCAACCACCACCACAACAATCACCAATAGCGTCATCGTTCGTCACCACTATTAAATTATCCTTTTGTCTATCATTTTCATGTCACTCATGCACATGTTGTCATATGTTATCTTTCATATGTAAAACTAATGATGTTAAGATAAATAAGGTTAAATATTTCATATTTATAATTATAAGGATTTCAATATAATTTTTTTAAATCTATAAATCGGGATACTTAACATGTCTTAACTATAAGGATAATCTAGGTCATTATATTATAATACTTTTAATACTTAATGGTTTTTATTAAATTATAACTTTAATATCATCTTTAAACGGTAAAAAACGCATTGGTCTTAAAGATAAATGGATTACATTAGGAGGAAAAGATAGATGAATCGTTTATGGGAAACAATTGGGCGTGTTCTTTGGAAAGATGTAAAGGTAATTCATCTTAGTATTAATGCAAATTGGACTCTCAAATATCTTACACTGAAACTACATGCAAGTTTCTCTTTTGCAAACGAAAATTTATGAGGAACAAATAAAAAAATCACTTGTGTAAAATTGTCATTGAAATAGTTTGAATTGAATACTTTTTTAAATATCTAGAAGCTAAATTGCATTCATGTGACTTTTGTTGTTGAAGCTTACTATTTTGAATCTCGGATTTTGATGATGATATAATTGATGAGTTTATGAACTAATATGTTCTTGAGATAAGTGATACAGGAAAAACTTTGATCAATAACTCAAATCTTCGAAGGGTAAATTGTCAAAGCAGGAGAATCATATGTTGGGCCTGATAAGTATCATGTCATAAATTGGACGTCGAGCCGGAGGATTGGTCGATGTGCTAAAGATTAGACTTCATGCCATGAGTTTGAACATTATGCTAGAAAGATCATATATTACACCAAAAGATCAGATATTGTGAGAATGTTAACATATCAATAGATCGGGTAATATGTCGATGGAAAAGACGATGCACCAGAGGTTAGGATGAAGTATCAGATGATTGGATGACATGATGGAACGTTGGACAACATGCTGAAAGCTTCATGATTGTGTCGAAAATGTGGTTGGATTGTTTATGTCTTAATAGGTCTTTTGGGGTCAAATTATGTTGGTATTAGGCCGAAATCATGCCAACTTGTCGAGTAACCTATTGGACTTTAAAGAAGACCGAGTTGAGCTCATTAAAAGGCCAAATCAGTGGCCTTGAGCAAGTTTGGTCGGTGGTATGGCCCAAACAGCCGACATGCATTGTTTTGTGCCTATCAACGCAGCTGACGGTGGTACCACTTTGTGTAGGCGATGGTACCGTATGGGGCGATGGTAGCACCGCTTAGAATTCAAATTTTTCGATGATAGTACCGTTAGAAAGTTTAAAATTATGATGTCAAAAGTCGCGACCGTAGGATCATCTAAATCTCAAAACTTTTAGTGATTTAATTTTTTTAACTATATTTTAAAGCCATTCGGGGCTATAAATACCCCCACCAAGGCCTGGATTAAAGTAGAAACAGGTCGTAAAGTTTGTGTGGGTTGTAACTCTCTCTTTTAGCATTGATTGAGTTTAAAAGTAATTCTTAGTTGTAGGAGGTCTGAGGTCTCTTGTAAAAGTGTGAGTGTGAAGGTTTTCTCCTTAGCCTCTTAAAAGAATAAGAGTTGTAACAGGGGTAGTTGATCTTTGCCCGTTGAAAAAAGATCAGTAGTGAAAACCGATAGCCTCAAGAGAAGAGGAATCATAAGTGGACGTAGATTGGGATGACCGAACTACTATAAATTAGTTTGCATTCTTTCTCTTATCTTGATTTGTTATTTTATTTTGATTTAATTTCTCGAAACTCTTACTAGCTCCTTTTCTGATTGTATTTCCAATACAAATTCATGGATTGAACTTTTTAAATTGATTAAATTTATTATAACACTAATTCACCCCTCTAAGTCTCATTATGATCATAATAAACAATTCTCTTATTATCTATAACTTAAAAAAAATATTTTTTAATTTACTTGTCATCTTAGTATTATTGATTTTATCTTTTTTTTTTTTGCATTCTCACGAACCCTTTGCTCTTATTAAGCATTATCTTAACCTTGCACTCTCTATCGATGCCATCGTCAATTGTTACCTCATGCTTTCTATCGACGTTGCACTCTCTATCGATGCCATCGTCAATTGTTACCTCACGCTTTCTACCAACGTCGATACTCTCGTATTAGCATCATCCTCCGAGAGTGGAGAAGAAGAAAAAAAAAAGAAAAAATATTTGTTAATTAAAAAAAGAAAATATTATAATAAAATAATAAGAGAGGGTTCCACACGTTAATATATATATATATATATATATGTTTTTAGAAAACAAGTTTATCTTAAAAAAAGATTAAGATATTGTTATATTGACCCGGTATGACCATTTAGTAAAAGACCATGTTATGTTATGCCGACACATGCGACCGATGCTGTGTCACGCCAACGAAACATGCAAATCCGATAAATATGAGGACCAAAGTGGAAAAAAGGGTTTCCTCGTTAAAACCAAACCCTCGGTTCCCCGCCCCCGCCCCCTAAAATCGCATAAGCTTCCCGCTCCGACCATGGTTGGCGCCTTCCTCTCGCGCGCCTCTTCGCTTCTGCGAGCGGTCCGTTCCGCGCTCCTCCCTGGGCATACCTCTCTTCTGCTTCGCGTCCCTTCTCTTCTCCAGGTGCTGTGCTGCTCCCTCCTCTTTCTCCATTTCACTCAGGTCCTTTGTAGCACAACTCGGTGCCATCATCACCCGCGTTTCTTCGGAATTTCTTGTGCTCTTTTCCATCTGCTTCCTGGTTCTTCTAGCCCCTCTAGTGCAGGGGAAATCACACGTTCTGTTGTATGCATTTCTACATATTCCGTGCATCTGTTCACTGCCTCGCCACATTTTCTGATGGCGGGTCTGTTGAGATGTAGATTAACTGACCGAGTGTTGTTATTTGTCACAATATAAAATGGAAACTTGGTGGCTGACCTTGACCTGATGTTGCTCTCTGAATATCTAGGAGCAACATTGAACAATGACTTGGTGTTATCCGTCATTCTCACTGCACTTCTTTGTTCGACTGAAGGTTAAAATAGTAACGTTTATAATAGTTTATTTTTTAAATTATTTTAATGTAACTGTGCATCTATTTAGTCATTCTAAGTTGTTCCTAGTCAACTGTGAATAAAGCTTCTCTTGTTGTTTAGGCAACCTCATTTTTTTTGCTTAGGATGTGCTATTTGCATAAGTTCCATATGAAATTACAATTACTCATGATCTTCTTTGGTCCATTAGATTGGAGAAAGAAACATTGGAAGGTTTAGTATAAGCAGTCGTTGTCTATCCTCCACTGGTAAGTTATCACTTTCTTGTTTTAAATATTGATTTTGAAGATATTTTTGGAATTTTCTGTTATAATCTTGTTTAGCATGTTCCTGATTTTTTATACCTTCTTGATCAATATGATTTTTTGATCAACTTTGAGTTATTCCTTTCTATATGATGCTAGTTCTTACTATGATAGTGGAGTTGCCATTATAAATTTTTGAGCTAAAAATAAAGGCCAATTTACCAAGTAAAGCCCCTCAGAGTCGTTTTTACCTAGTGATGCCCCTTTTCTTATAAATGCTAATAAAATCTTTGAATCAGTTCGAGTCAACGAAGGTAGAAGCAGAAGGAGGAGAGAGGGAGGCGGGGTAATTTGGAGTGGATGTGTAGGTAGGTCATATTAGTTCAACTATAAAGAACAACCAGATTGGTTCAACTAAAAAGAACCGAACTTATATTTGTGGTTATTGTTTCACCAGTTCTTTATGAGTCATGGCATGATATACAAGTGTCAAAATTTTAGCTTATTTTCTAATAGTGCCGCAACTTCACTTTGTGCATATCGATTTTGTATCTTGGATTTCTTACAGAGACATTAGAACTAATAACCAAGTCACTACGAGAACTAATAATCGGAAACTGTTAAATTTGTGCAACTAGAGAGAGAACACCAACCTCCTGCTAATTGTGAAACTGATTAAATTGTCAACCTCCGGCAACAATTAGGCCTTTAATAAATCAAAGTCATGGCCTAAAGGTTTTTCTTCCATGATTAATTATTTGTTTTATGAAAGTTCTTTTGGTGAAATTAACATGAAAATGGAGAAAGTTCTTAGATTCAGTTTGACCACCTCTTCAGCTAAAACTCTGCAAACCAAACCAAAACTATTAAGGACAACTAGTAACAATGCTTAGCCACCACAAGTGACCTAGTATCTTACTATAATAAGCTGCTTGTTCCTCTTCTTTGTACCAGACTTGGCAACTGTAAGGCTATGTTGCACCACACTCGGTCATGTAATAGCTGCTTTAGTCAGATTTGGCTTGTAGTGTTTTCGAGTCACTTGGTTCATAACAACTTTTGCCATCTTACAGAACTCTATAATTGATCTATGGTATAAGGTACGGGGCTTGTTTAAATTCTTTGTCTTAATTGTTGCAAGAACAATTGAGAAATTCTGTCTTTGTTGATGCAAATATTGCCGTCGGTACATTTTCTTTCCTTTTTTTGGCTGGATGGACTCAAGGGAGATGAAGTTGGTAAATTGAGTAACACCTGACTATTGGAGATTTTCCTGTATGTACTTCTGCATTGACTTCTGATCTGATGAGCTAGAATAATAGAAGCTAGTCCATTAGTTGATGAAAACATTGCCATGGGTCCATTTTTTTCTGTTTTCTTGTTTTCTGGATGGACTTCAAGGAGATGAAGTTGGTAAATTGAGTAACATCTGAAGGTTGGAACTTTTCCTTTGTGAATTTTTATATCAATACATAAACCTGAAGATGATTATGAATGAAATGAGTGATGCTGTGTGCCTTTGCCACTGTCTACTTTTAACTTTCTTTCCCCTGCTACAACATTAGGTAACACGTCCATCATCAGGTTGATATAATAGGCTGCATATGATGTTCAATTGTTCTCTCTAGTGTCCATCAATTGTTCATCGTCTTTCTTAAATTTTGCACCATTATCTCTAACCACTTGCAGCAGGTTTCATCCTAAACCTATATGTTTTATATACTTTTTTCTTCAGGAATTTTCTAGATTTTAAAATAGGGTACTTGGACTTGGATTTGAATCTTAGAATGAAATTAAAAAGAAAGACTTTTTTGTTTCATGAATTTTCAAGGGTGTTCTTTCTTTGCTTTTTCTCTCCTCCTTCTCTATTTTCTATCTTTTGTATTACAATTGTTTTCTAGTTTCCATCATGTCATCCGAAGTTTGTTTCCTGACATGGTTCAGTTGGTTTTTAGATCAAAACATTTTTATTACTTAAAAATCATGTGTAGTTACCTGGTCGTTGCTAATTGAAGTTTTGCATTCTTTTCCCAAATCCTTAGAAGATGCTTGTTTGAATTTGTGGATGGAAATAAAAAGAAATATATTTTTAGTGCATTGAGCTCTGCACATATTCATGTTTCGTCATACATGGTAGTACACTTGCACCACGAAGGCAATCTATCTTTCTGCTTAATGAATAAAGTACAGCCCTCAAAATTTCTTTGTTGCTATGTGCCTCAATTTTGTGCATTACGAACAAAAAAAATGAAATTTTTAGTTTAGTTAGTCCATTATTATTTTTGTGCCATCAACTACACAAATAACTGTTTCAAAAAAAATATTTTATTTAAGAATCTTCTATTTTTTTTACAGTTTTCAATGAAAGTAAGCAACAGTTGACATAACATGTATATCTGTTTTAAAAATTCGCAACTGGTGGGTATATTGTAACATACCAAAGATGGCTACTGATTCAAAGTTTCATTACTCAGTTGAGACACTGCTTGAATATGAAAAGGATCGACCTTTTGATGCTGAACAAAATATGGACAAAGAGTCAACACTTAGTCTTGCTTTACATCAGCTTGTGGGTGACTTTGATAAAGAATCAAACTTATCTTTAAGCCGCTTTTTCTCTGCACGATCTACTCCAGTGATATCAACTGGCTCTCTAAAGCTTGATCTGGCTCTTGGGATTGGAGGACTGCCAAAGGTGATCATAATTTTGATAACTTTTGTACTTCATTTATTGTTTTTCAGTGACATTTTTTAGGCCTACGTATTGGAGGCTATGTAAGTAGAATTTAAAATAACCAATATGTTATGTTGAATGCTTACGGAAATGATATTATTTATTAATTTTCTGTATTGTAGAATTATAAGTTCTAGTATAGGTGCTTAAGAGCAAGGTCTGCAATACCGAATTGTATCGCCCGTACTAGGTGATACGTATCGGTCTGCCAGTAGATCGGTATGCGGATCGTTCGCTACCAGGTAGTACCATCGATTAAGGTTGTTTCTACCTCGATTCAATCGTCACCGCCCACTACCGAGCGGTATCAGCCAAGGGAGAAGGAAGAAGAGGGAGAAGAAAAGGAAGATTTTGGAGATCTGACGTTGCTCTCCTTCGATGATCCTGATTTGTCGTTGCCCTCTCCCGTCGCTCGTCGGATGCCGCAGATGAGATGTCGTCTCCTCCTCGTCTGAGGCGATGAGGCCTCAGCGTTGTCGACAACTTCTCCTCATCTGTGCAGTGAGAAGAAGCCTTGGTGATGTTGCCCTTTTTTTATTTTTTAACTTTATATATATATATATGTATGTATGTATGTACTGAGTGGTACATCAGAGCGTATCGCTCGGTACAGTCATACTATACTGTACTGAGCTCATCTTGGCATGTTGGTACGGTACGAAATGGTAAACCTTGCTTAAGAGTTGAAGAGATAAGTGAAATTTGTTAAATCATGCTATTAAAAGATAATTGTTAGACTAGTGATGCTTTATGAATATGAGTGTTAGGTGGTTAAGAAACACGTACAAAAAGTTTGTATGGCTGAGATGAGAATGTTCAGGTGGATGTATTGGATTTTTGTAACAAAAAATAAATATTTTCATTCGTCAATTATTATGTGTAGTTCTAATAAAGGATAGAATAGTGACGAATCATTTGAGATCATATATGCATTTGCCAAGGAGGCCTGTAGATATATAATTGAAAGAAGTATGATAATTAGTATCAGTGGTGCAAAGAGAAATAACGGGTGACCTACGAAGACACAATAAGCAAAGATTTAAATTTTGTTAGTTTAACCAAGGAGATTTTTATGTACGGAGTTCAATGGTGGCAAAAGATTCATGTAACTTGCTCTTAAATAGTTGGAATATTATGACCTATTCGTGTTATTGTTATATTCATATAACAGTCAGTAGTTGAAATTTCACCTCCAATATCTGAGACAATTTTAACTTGATGGTTATGAATCTCAACTTATATGCACCAAAACATTACTCAGGTGCTTCTGTTCTTGTTGTTCCAAGGAGAACACTCTTTTGCATCCTTTTGTAAGATTATTTTTAGCTTTCTTTAAAGTCTTTCTTGTTGCCATCGACAAATATACTTGATATGTTTACTGGCATCTCTGTGGTTTGATATATGTACTGTAGTTGTAAAGCAAAAATTGGTTTCACGCATGTATATTAATCTTGTTTTGCTTGTCTAATTAGGTTTCATTACCATGGAGCCCTTTAATTAGGATTAGTGTTTCATCCTTAATGAAGCAATGTCTGGCTTCCACTATGCAGAAAACCTGAATCAAATAATTCTGTGTAGCCTCATCTTGTATTTTCCTTACTACTATTCTTCACTAGTTATTGCACAATTTTATGCAATTCTTCCAATTTTTCTTACCAAGCATAGAATGACTTCTCATTTTTCAACCAACTCTTTTGGATTGATTGTTGTTAATATTTTATGAAACAGTCCCATTCTATTGAATAATGAATATGCACGTGTGTCCTCTAGTCACTTTGCAAGTCTTATCCATTTGTCATGAAAGTAGGAAATAATTGGAATTGTTATATTTGGTACATACTGGCATGTTGGTGTTGTGCTAATTCATAGTAGACATCAGCATGATTGTGCTACGAACCTTATTGTGGTCCTAAAAGTCCGGCAGTGGCAATATGGTTTTAAAATTATGTATTAGGCATGGCCTATTGGCCTTAGATTGTTCTTTACCTCAGGCTATATTTGTCTTTGAAGATTTTAATTTTCTTGTACCTTTGTGTTTTCTTGCATTGTTCAATTTTCTTGATCTTTTTGTTCTGTTTTTCCCAGAAAGCATTCTTTTGATGAGCTGATCCCAATTTTATGCAGTTGATCCTGTTTTGATTCCTATCTTACATTCTCTGTGCATCTTGACATCAAACACAATGGTTCAAAACTTCAAATCATGTACTGCAGTTTTGACCAAAACAGTATGGTACAACCCACTTGGTTCAAAAAACAAGTCCATTTCGGCCAAAACCAGGCTGGTGTAAGGCATACCAAGCGGTACACCTTGGATACTGGATGGTACAGTCAAACTTTGACAATCACAAGCTGGTCTAAATTGAGTCCAAATTTGACATTGGCTACTTTTTGATGATTATTTAAGTCACTCCTGGCTGCCTCCTCTCCCCCTACTCTTTCACTCTCTTTCTCACTCTCTCTTACTCTTATCTCTCTTGGTTTTTGCCTAAACATGGTTAAGCTCGCTAATTACCTTGTAAAACTATTAGGGAAGGTTCAATTGGATAAGAGGGAGTCAATCTTTTAAACTGGTCTAAAATTTGTGTACAAATTTCTTGTTTTGTACCTTTGGGGGCTTATTTAAGTTGCCCTTGGCTGCCTCCTAATCCCTTCACTCTCTTGTCTCTTTCTCACTCTCAGTCACCTTTCCTCTCTTGGTTTTTTTCCTAAACATGGTTAAGCTTGCTAATTGCCTTGTAAAACTATTAGGAAGGTTCAATTGGAGACAATGTAAAATTACAGTCTTTTAATCTTGTCTCACTTCTCTTCAAATCAAGGTAAAATTACAATCTAATCTTTAAGTTAATTTCATTTAATTAGATTGAGGACAATGTATTTTTTCTGCCTGATTAGGCATTCAAGAACTAATTAAGGGTTCCTTGTTCCACGTGTATCTAATGGAGGCCTGACTAGACCATGTTATGTTAGTTGAATTAAGGGCTTATTATTCATGGTGACCTAGCACGATATATGGTTTAACCATTTAGATAAATTCATAATAGGATTTTGAATTTGTTGTTACGATCAAGTGTTTTATTTGTAGGAAAATGGACGCAAAGCAAAGATCTTTTAAATTGTCATTTGAGCATGTCATTATTGACAATGTGTCCACTGTGCCCATATCAGTTTGGGTGGAGGAATTCTCATTTGACTACCTTCGATTCTTAGCCACTAAGCAATGTAGTTTTTAATATTTTATAGCCTAGACCTAATTTGATTGTATATTTTAGAAAATAGGTGAAAGAACCCTGAAATAAGGTCTTCTATAATTCAATAATTCATGGCTGATTTTTTTATTGAATATTTAAAATACTGGCAAGTAGTGATTTACTAATATTTACATTTTCTTTATTATTATTTAATTTGATTGTATAAACCGAGGAAACAAGTGAAAGAACCAAGAAATAAGTTTTTTTTCTAATTTTCAGCTGATTTTACAACTGAATTTTTAAAATATCGATGGTACTGGTATCATTCAGTACTTCCTGGTCTAGCCCAAGATCGATATGGGATCTTGGTACAAAATTACAATCCTTAGTTCAAATTTTGTGTTTCGATTTTTCTTGGTTCAAGATACTAATGTGTTCTAGGTTTGATTAGTTTAAAATCTTTTTATTGTTTTCTAACTTATAGTACATGATTTGTTCCTTTTTAAAAATAATTGGGCATAGATACTTTTGCGAAGGTTCAATAATATGATTATCTCAAATAAACGATCTGTAAATCCCTTGAAAATATTTTCATTGTATTTGAAAGGTTAAGGTCTATTTTAGCCTTTATGGTTTTGGTTATGAACCACTTAAGTCCTTATGGTTTACTTGTGTCTAAAATAACTCATATACTTTAAAAAACATAACATACAAGCCTCTCTCGTCAAGTCTGAGTTAATAGATGTTAGAGTTTGCTTACGTGGCATGCTGACTAATAATAAACTATTAATATAATAACACATGCAATTTAAGTTAAAAAAAGGTTTATTTTAGCTCATGTGGTTTTGGTCATAATCACTTAAGCTCTTATGATTTTGCTTGTCTAAAATAATCCTTATGTTTTTAAATACAGAGAATATAAGCTCATTCAGTCAAGTCCGAGTTAATAGACGTTAGTCTGCTTATATGGTATGCTGACTTGTAATAAATAATTAATATAATAATATGTATAATTAAAATTAAAAAATTAAGACTATCATCAATGACGGGAGGTTGTATCATTATGGAAGCGACCAGCAGCAGCAGCATTGAGCCGTTGTTGCCTAGCAGAGCGTTGTATGCAGACAACCTCTCTCACGCTGGTGATAAGCTCAGGAACTTCCAGTCTTGCCTCGGGTGGATGTGCGTCGACCAGTCCGATGCTAGGCACATGATGGTCTCCTAGTCTCTCTTCCTCTTGGGTGTTTTTGTCTCTACCACCTTCCACTTCGTTCTCTCCTATACCTTTACCCATCGTGCCTAGGATATGGTGGTCTGACTTTCTCTCACCTTCGCCTTCGGCTTCTCCACCTTCGTTCGTCATTACAACCTTCATCGTTTCCTCTTCCTCGACAAGATAGACATTTTTTTCAAACTTAAATTATATGTGTCATGATATTAATAATTTATTGTGAGTCAACATATTATGTAAGAGAACTTTAATGTTTCTCAACTCATACTTGACGGGAGGGGCTTATATGCTACGTTTTTAAAAGTATAGGGGCTTTTTTAGATACAAGCAAAAACATAAGGGGTTAAATGATCCATGACCAAAACCACAGGGGCTAAAATAGATTTTTTTTAAAAAACTTTAATTACACATGTCATTATATAGTAGTTTATTATGAGTCAGCATGTCCCATAATCAGACTCTAATATTTGTTAACACAGACTTGATGAGAGGGCTTATCCGCAACGTTTTTGAAAATGTAGAGGTTATTTTAGACACGAGTAAATCATAAGGGCTTAAGTGGTCCATGATAAAACCACAGGGGTTAAAATGAATCATAATTCTATTTTGAATATGTTGTATTGATAGGAGAAACTGGACTTGAATATTGCTAGGAGGGAGCAGTTATAGTTCATACTTCATGGTGCTAAAAACAGTTATCCTGCCTCCATGTGTTTCAGGATTGATAGAAATATGGAGAAAATATCAAATCTGGGGACATTGATAACCCAAATCAGGCCATATAATCTCAAGCATTCATATATTAGTGGTTCTTTCCCATCCATATATTTATATGGACGTTTTAAAAATTGACCAGAATGTTCTGTTGCCTGGTATATATTGGTTTGGCCAGGAACAAGCACTCGAACATGACAATTATGCCTAGTCTAGTTTAACATTAGTTTTCTTATAACCAAGGTTCTCCATACCGATCTGTATTGCCCGTACCGGGTGGTATTGCCAAAATTGATCATCGACGGTCGATTTCGGCCATCGACGGTCGATTGTGGGAGAAATCAACCGTCGACAGTCGATTGAGGGAGAAAAAGGGAAGAAGAAGACGAGGAAAAGAAGAAAGAAGAAGAAGAATACCTCGCGCCGCCCTCGCCCGCACGTTGTCGCCGCCTGCGGGCGACCCACGAGTGATTTTTCCCCCGCGCAGGGAGAAAGATCGAGGCGAGGTCGCCCCTTTTTTTAATATATTTTAATATAATATAATATTTTAATATATTGGGCGATACTGGTACCATATCGGTACTGACAAAATGTTGGTACACCGGTACGGACCGATAAGTAAAACTTTGCTTAGAATAACTATATTTTTATTTGGCTGAAATTCTTGTTGACCTCCCGTACTATGTTTCAAAATCGAAGTCACCCCCACCCCCCCACCCCCCTGTACTTTAGAACTCATGGTTAGAAATAAAGGTATATCGTTAGAAATAAAGACTCCCTCTGTTAGAAATAAAAGTATATCGTTAGGTAAAATAATGGTCGAAATTCGCATCAAAATGACTCTCTCTGTTAGAAATAAGGATAACCCCCTCGCCTCTGCCCTCGTACTATGCCTCAAAATTAAAGCCACATCCCGTACTATGATTTCGCATCAAAGTGGCTCCTTCTGTTAGAAATAAGATTATGTCGTTAGGTAAAATAATTTGAGGGATTGTTTTTGATTTGGGGATTAAAACTAAATAGTCCCCAAGCCCTAACCCGTCTTTCCCTCTATGTTTTTCTTCTCTAATCTCCATTATCCCTACCTCTTTTTACCTCTGTCGACGTTGGTTTCTGTTACTTCGATCTCGGCTCTCCTTTGTCTTTTCGCTGTGTCTCTCTTCTCCTCTGCTGTGACGGTCTCAGTTCCTTTGCTGCGTGTTAAGATTTTTAGGAGATCAATTTTTTAATTACTTAAAACATTTAAGTGTATAACAAATAAAAATCATCATCAATCAAGTTTAAAGTGTAAAACAAATTAAAACAATATTGGAAGTTAAGATTAATTTTTTTATCACTTTTCTATCACTTAATATCATTATATTAATATTCAGGGGATAAATTTGATGAATAATGATACTACGGGGGAGTGTATTTTATTAACAGAAGGGGTTTGTTTAACGTCTATAGAATAGTACGAGGGGCCACTTTAATGTGAAATCATAGTATGGATGGTTACTTATACAAGTTTTAAAGTACGGGGGGAAACTTTGATTTTGAGGCATGGTACCAGGGGTCAACAAGAATTTCGGTCTTTTTGTTTTGTTAATTTTCTTCTCTCCTCTCTTTACCTTGGGTGATTCTCTTTACCTTGTGCCCTCTGCCGTCTTATAGTTGCTGCCAACTGCCTTGTGCCTTCTGCTGCCTCATCATCTTGGTGCTTCTCTGCCTCGTCCTCCTCCTCCCTTTATTCTGCCTTATCTTCCTCCTACTCTGTTCCGCCCCCTCTTCCTTTATCCTTGTCTCCCTCTTTCTCTTTAGTCCTTGCTGACCTGTATGCTGATGTAGTGTGTTGGTACATATCAAGTCCCTACCATATTGGTCTAGCTAGGGATTGGCGTGGGGCTCAGACTGAGACTTTAATTCTTAATTTATATCTAAGCAATACAATCATGTGCGCTATGGTTTCTACAGTTATAATGATAAGAGCCTTTTCTTTGTGCTCATGCTACTTTGACTCATTGATTTATGCATGAATCCATTATTATGTGTTTTTTCTGAAAACCTAGTTACTGCAGGAAGAACCTAATGCTTGCATTTACTTGTCTATTTCCAGATCACTACGGGGCTCACACCAATGCTTCAGTTCTTGCTTTATATAGAGCCAGACAACCATTTAGGCTATTGTTTCCACATTTCTATTGACAAGAGCCTTTTCTGTGTGCTCTTGCTACATTGACTTGTCAATTTATGCATAAATTCTTTGTCAAGTAAATTCTTTTTGGAAATTTAGTTATGGCAGGAAGCACTTAATGCTGCATTTACTTGTGTATAGATTTTTAATCTTTGCCCAAGTTTTTCTGTGAGGATTCTACATCACCTCCTTGTACCAAATATTTAAATCAGCATATATAGTTTGGACAATATTCATCGAATTAGTATGGGCTTGGTGATATTTAGCTGGTCAGATATTAAAACATCAACATAATAACAATGTAAAAAGTGCTTGAACAACAAAATCCCATTAATGTATGAATAGAGAGAAAAGTATATCTTAGCTTTGGGCAAAAAAGGCATCTTTTTCCCAAATCAGTCACTAAATAGACTGATAAAAAAACAGGCTTCATATTAAGAAAAAAAAGGGTCAGGAGAACTGAAGGAATGAAGAGAGAGTATGGAGAATGGGTCAGAACCAAGAGAAGATAGCTTTCTGGGTCTAGATTTTAAATGCAATCTTGGTGTTAACTTGTCCATGTGGTCTGGCATAAGGAAGTACCTTGAGGAATATTTCCTCATTTTGGTGTTAACTTGTCAATCTCTCTTTTGGTATCATTATACTTCCTCATCTTGATGCCTTAATCATATTTATATTAATATATGTTTATTAATTTTCAGGGTAGAATGGTTGAGATATATGGGAAAGAAGCATCTGGGAAAACATCTCTTGCTCTTCACATTATAAAGGAAGCTCAAAAGCTTGGAGGTTCTTTGTTTTCTAACTTCATATAAATTAGACCATTCAAAATCACTATAAATGTCAATGAAGCTAATCCTGGTGTTTTTTTTTTCCTTTGCTTTCTGATTTGTTGGGTCTATGAAAATGCATTCTAGTGTATCAACATGGGCGATGTGAGTACATAAATTTGTCATTCTATGCTTGATAGTCTTATTTTAACATAAGGATCTCATTTAAAGATAGTGGTCCTCTGTTATATCTGCATATTTATGGTCAATTGTTTTACTAACTAGACTCAAGCTGGTTGCTGGATTTTCATTTTACTGTTGGTGTTCCAGTTGGGTTTTCAAATTACTTGATATTGTCAATATCAAGGACTCAAATACCTGTTCAAATATTGATTTCCTCATATCAGATTGGCACAGTATCGAGACTGATCTATATCGTCCAGTATTGATGAATAAAATAATAAAAAATTAAAAAAGAGTGGTATATGGAGTTGTATCGAGATGTACCAATAATTGGTTGGTATGTTTCAGTCTCACTAGTACTAAGTTCAAAATTTTGGTCAAGTGTTTAAATTGGTTGGCGGCCCGACATATGGACTTATGTGCCGACACTCCAAGAGAAAGGGCGAGCGATGTGTGGTGGCAAGGCGGTTGTGAGGAGTAAGTGGAGAGGAGAAAGAATGAAGAGAGAGAGATGGAGAGAGAGAGAGTGATAGAGTAACATGGGTGGAAAAGTAAAAAAAGGCCAATTGTCAAAGGGAAAAAAGGATAATGGTGTCATTTTTTGGTTGGATTGGAAATACTGATTGGTACAAAGTTGTCTGACCGTTCTTTTTAATTCTTCAATGATCAATATTGAATTATTTTCTTTATGTTGCATGAGAACAAGCCTAATAGAGTTGATATGGTTACTTTTGATAGAAAGCAAATAAATAACCAACCTCTTGTTGGTAGATCAACAGGCTTCTTTGCTTAAGGGAAGAAGGATTCCTCCAAGTTAGAGAAGAAATGAGAGTCAAGAGCAAAGTGAAAAAGTGAATAAAGGAACGAATGAGAGAGGGAAATTGTAAAGAGAATGTTAGTTTTAATCTGCTTTTAGGACTTACAAGACTGAAAAGTCTTACCTTCCTCCTATTCTTAAATAAGGTAGGACCAAATTAGGGCTTACCTTCATAGAATTTGAGGATGGAGAATTAGTGCCACATCCCCACAAAATGTCTGTCATAGATTGCTATAACTATTAAGGCATGAGCGTAACTACAAAAATAATTATCCCAACCCACACTATACCTGCACTAGGGCATTTGGATTCTGAATAGACTCTAATTAGAATTTAGGCATCTTCTAAGAGTATCCTTGAAAATACTGACAAGAGTACATATAAATTTTTAGTTCTGGTAGGACTTGGAAATTCATGCCAAAGCAAGGTTTGGCGTATTGATCAGCTGTCAGTGTGATACATTCTGAGCTGTACCGAGCATATCGACATATGGCATATTAAGATATCAAGTTGGACTGAGCATATCGGTCTTCTATTGGACCGATATGTATCGAGCGTACTGAGCGGTACGATACAGTATTGCAAACCCTATGCTAAAGGAGGTCAATTCTACCAAGAATGAGAGCAACCTGATGGGTCTTGACATAAGTGGATTTGGGACGGTCTGACTTGCCTGAATGCAGCTCACTGTTGTCCAAACAGAAAGGTAATGCTGCCACTGCCACATCATGTAAAGTTCAATTTCCATCAATTCAGGAACATAACTACGCAGGGCGATAACAAAGATCACCTTGTAATAAGGTACTGACTAGATAATAGGATCCAATAGTAGACTCACCCAAGTTATGTGGGGTATAGTAAAGATTAGGGTCATCCGAATTTAATTATGAGGTGTTAGATTCCGTGGAGTCCAGGTTGAATCTTGACTTTATAATGGTGTCATCTGTACTGAGGTAGAGGTCTTTTGGTTGTCCTAACGAAAGATGAAAATGTTGTCATTGTCATCAGTAAAATCATGTTTCTCAGGCCACTTCTTCTCAAAATGGACTCCTCCAGAATCTTGAAGAAAATTTGATCATGATGTTCTGATGTTAAATAAGTACAATAGCATCTTGGGCTGATTTGACCTAGTTAGGCAGGATCTATATTCTGAAGTATGAATCATTACTATTTTATGTTATATGACATCAATGGATGCTATTTCAGTTGCTGGACCCATGCTAATCCATGGCATGATTGGTACGGTTTTGGTCAGTGTCAACATAACAACACATGGTATGCGAGCACAAGCCGTGGTACCAAGAAGAGGGCAGTGGAGGAGGCAGCAGCAGAGGAAGAGGAGAAAAGGTAGACGATGAGGATGAGAAGTACCAGAGATGAGGCGAGCAGCGGGTGAGCGACAGAGAGCGGAGCAGAGAATGGTAGTGGCAGTGGGGTTGGAGTCCCCTCGCAAGTCCTAAGAGATCCTGCTGCAGCCTTAAAAGTGAAAAAAGAAAAAGATCAATTGCCGCCAAAAGAAAAAAGTGAAAAACCATTCTGGACAGTTTGGAATAAGGTGGTCCGTGCTTGGAACCATAAATACTGCTTGGTATGGACCGCTCCTGGTGAAATTGAGTTCCTTGTGCAACATCATTAAATAAAATAATGAAAAAGTGGACAAATGGATGTGCAGCATGCAAAGCAGAAAATGTGGTAAATAAAAAAAAATGGTTTTTTGTACATAAAACATCTTCTAAGAGTCTAACTGCATGTTTACTCCCTCAAAAAGTGTCAGGTTATCATGGTGCACATATAAAATTGGTTTCTTTGCGTGATAACTCCTATAAATATCATGACATGTCAGAAGTTGTTCATTATCATCTGTAATATCATATTTATCCCTATGCATGAATACCCTACTAATTTTTTATGGTCACATGTTCAATTTATAAATACAAAAACATTATGAGAAATTTAGAGGGACTTCATGGCAAAGTTTAATTTAGAAGTCTCAATGGTCTATTACCTTGTCAGGTTAAACAAGGTTTTTACATGTCAGCAGGGGCATTTGTGCAAAGAATTTAAATAAATTTAGGGTATTAAGATACCTTGAGACTTTGATGTAGAAATTTGTGATTTGATAATCTAGATGGCCATATGTGCAAAGGACATTTGTTATATAACCAAGGAACTAATTTATGATAATCTAGACTTGCTTCTGTTTCAGGATCTCAGATGCAGATTTTGTTTACACTAAGCGTGGAACCTTGAGGGAAAGATGAATGTATGAAATTTATTGTCTCATCAACTTCTACATCAATCTCATTGGAAGAAAAAGAAAAGAAAGTGTTCCTAAATATAAATCAGCACTGTAATTGCATGAAAATTCAGTATGAGAAAGGACTGTGAGTTTCTGGAAAGCTGACTATTCTTTATGGTGACCGGAGTTGTTTCTTGATTCTCACACATAAGATATCTTTGTAAATAGGTGCCTGATCCAGAGAATCCTCTTCTCAGCCATTGTTTGTAGGCAGGTCCCTTTCTTTGTAGATAGGGACCTCTCAAATGAATTGCTGTTGAATCATAATTGGGTAGATTATACCATTGGCATCTCTAGTCAAATGCATTAGTTTTTTCAGCTTTATTATTCCTTGCTCAGTGACTTTAGTCCAGTGACATTTTTCATCTGTAAGCTTGCTACTTAAGTTTGATAATCCTTATCAATCGAGACTTTTCAAATCAGCAGTATTATTCATTAATTCTGCAGATAAGCACCTAAATATTGATGTTGCAATTATTCTGCTGTTTTATGTGGTCTAAAATTGAATATGGCTCTCAAGTCTCATCATTCAACTTTCTTGATATTAAAATCCTGGAACAAATATTTTATGAAACCTTACTAGAGGAATACTGATTAGTTTGATTTACCAGCATGAATTTAGTCATTTGCCTTCACGACTCTTGGGAACTAATGCTGCCAACTGCAGCTTCGTTTTCTAATGGTTCTTCTCTCTTTCTAGTCAAGTGACTGAAGAAATGAAACCATCCTAAAAAGACTAGCTGCAACTGTATCTCAATGTTATTTTATCATCCATCTTTCCTATCACTTCTATCTCTTTTGTAGCCACTAATTTCTATCTTTTTTCACGTGCTTCAATATCACCATCATAATGTCCAATTTGATAACTATGGGAGCTTGTTGGTCCATTTTGCTTATTGGTTGTGCCTTCTTATACAAAGTTTTATCCTTTTTTTCTTTTTCCCTCAAGACTTTTGGTTGGAGTTGAAACACTTAAAAGGAGGAACAGAATTAGTTCTTTTTTAAGCTTTTTAGATCCAATTGCTATTGACTTTCTTACTCTTGGGCCTAATTGCTTTTGTGCTTCCTTTAGAATGCATTTAACCATAATATCACTTATAATTTCTTGTCTGTTTACATTATTGCCAAATTTTGCAGGATGTTGTGCTTATCTTGATGCAGAGAATGCCATGAATCCCTCTTTGGCAGAAACCATGGGTGTAAATACCAACAATCTTCTAATTTCAACAGTTGATTGTGCTGAAAAAACATTGAGTATATTGAATACTCTTGTCAATAGTGGATTTGTGGATGTTATTGTTGTCGACAGCGTACGTAACTACTGCTTTGCAGACATTTCACTATCCATTTACATGGAGGAAATTTTTTCCATAGCCTTCTATGCAATCACTCGTAGAGATAGCTTCTGGTTGTTTATTGCTTCTGTCTCTTCTCCCATCTCTGTTATTGTTGAATGCACTTATTCTTTACACTCATTTGGTCTAGTATCAGCATACATTGAATAGAGATAGAGATATTCAGAATCAAACTAAGTAAGTTGATTGCATGAATTATTAACTCTGCTCTCATTACTTATTTCTGCTCCTTGGATGCAAAAGCATGTCATGTTTTCCCAAAAATGGCCCATCACTTCTCATATATAACATTATTTTGATACTAGGAATTTTTTTAAGTTGTGTATTGTGTGAACAAGGTACCTTTGCTGTTGGAATATGCAATGACCAGTTGGACTTCTTGAGACCAACGTCCATCTGGTCAATGTGATAATTTTTTGACAAAATAAACTGCGGCATTTGCCATTTGAGCAATTTGACATATAATTGTACCTAAAGATATGTTTTACTCAATTCTTACATAGGTTCACCAGTGCATGCATGATTAGATGCTCAATATGAATCCTTTTGAGAACTAGTATGTATTCAATATTATTTAAGTGGAACTCTGCCATGGGAAAATTGATGAAACTATATATAATGATGGCAAACCTCTTATAATTTAAAAGAATGACATATTATTACTTTCTGATGATGTAATGAAATAATAAATTTTTAACCTAATGGCGATATCTCAATTCCAAGAATGATCACTTTCTATTCATATGGCTTGATAGATCTCAACAATAGCTAATTGTTATTTGTCACCTTCTTGAGTATGCTTAAATCAAACTGATTAAATGGTCTCTTGATTGCAATTGTTGTGGATGCCATAGGTGGCAGCCCTTGTTCCTCAGTGTGAACTTGATGGTGTGGTAGATATTTATCCCCGAAAGGTACAGTCGAGGTTGATGACACAAGCACTTCGAAAAATTCATTACTCATTGTGTCGGTCACAAACTCTCATCATTTTTGTTAATCAGGTATAAGCTCTTCTCCCAACAGTGCACCAATAAAAGAAACTGCTTGATAGACGTTTAGCATTGCATGATTGGATAAAATTGAACTTGCTTTATACATATTGTATACACTTCTTGTATCAGTGACATTTTTGAAATCAATTTAGCAATTCTGACTCTTCTCTTGGAGGAATGTTTTTTCTAGATATGTAAGATGAACAGTATCTTAAAAACAAGAATATGTTACAGATTTGAGTTTTAGCTGTGTCTATTTAAGTACTATCTCAAATGATACTGGTAAATTACTTATTCTGTTAATCTTACTTGAAATTAGGTGATTGTTTCTATATCTTGTGCAGCATTTCAACATAACAAATATTTCATTCAAAACAGAGTGTACAAATAACCTTAACAGAAATAAAAGGATCTAATTTGGAATCTAAACTTGGTTCTTTATTATAAAGTTATACAAGTTTTGTTGGTTATTCCAAGTAGGTTTTAGTCTCTAATAAATATCCTATTGATTTCCTTTCCTTCAGAATTAATTATATCGACCCTTGAAAATTTTGTAGAACTAGATTAACCATTTTTACCTATATTTTATTGATTTCCTTTCCTTTAGAATTAATTATATTGTCCCTTGAAAATTTTGTAGAACTAGATTAACCATTTTTACCTATATTTTAAGATGTTGCAATCAAGGATTCAAGTTTCTTGGTCTGTCACGGACAAAGAGATAAATAGGGTGTTCAATGTAATGTGCATGTATGTCCGTGTCGGTTTTTGTTCATGTTTTGCACAACATATAGCGGGTTAGCAGTAGGCTTGGCAACCCTAGTTTGGTTAGCTTTTGTGGTCGTTTTCGGCTTGTAAATGAGAGTTGTGTCACGTGGGCAGTTGTGGGATTTCAGTCTGTAACGGATCATGACCCTTTGTTGTGTCATCATTCAGAGCTTGTGAAGTCTATGGTTGTAATCTGCATTGGTTATAAAATGTTTGTTGAAATGGTTGCTTGTGGATCCCGAGCAAAACACTTATCTAACTTGTCTTCTCTTTTGTAGGTCCTAAGGGACTATAGGAAATTTCGAGGAGGTTGACCTTTGTGGATGGATATGCAAGGGTGCCACACGACTTAGGTAAAACCAGCTAAGTTCGTAACAGGCCAGATCCAAATGGTCTAGTATATACTAACATATATTGGCACATAATATGTTAGCATGGACGAAAGTGTTAGCATGGACGAAAGTGATGGAGAGAAGAAAGGAGGAGAAGAAAAAAGAAGTGGAGAGCAACTAAAGTAGGCAGAAGAGAAGGTGGAGTGTCACTGATGAAGGAAGCAGCGGTGGCATGAGGCAGCAGGCATTAGTGTTTAGGTACTAGCAACCGGTGATGAGGCAGTGGGCAGTATGGTGAGAGAGAATTGAACATGGGAGGAAAATAACCTAAAAGAAGACAGTTGTTGCTGTCAAGTCAAGAAAAAGAAAGCTAAGATTCGTTTGAAACTTTGACCATGTGAATTGTCCAGTCTAGGTACCGCTTCCTAGTCGGACTGATAAATATTAGGTAGTGCAGATTGGTTTACCTGGTTTTTAAATGCATGGTTGCAATTATTCAATGCCTACTAGAGTTGATGTTGAAGCAATCTTGAATCTACCCTGAGCAGTAGTCATATGTACTACTTAAGTCTTACTAGATAGTTGTATATGATAAGTCCGATCTGGATTAGCGACTTTTGGCACTATAGTTGCTGATATTGTTTAAAGTTAGATACATAAGATTTTAACAATTTGGCATATTTTCTTTCTTATGTTTTCTGATTAATTAATTATTTTGGAACGGTTTGCTGATCCTATTCTATCAAATCCAATCCCAAGTCCTTTATTTATTTGGAATCTATTTCCAATCCTTTTAGTATTTTAGTTATTAGAAGTTAGATATTGTTGAAGCTATTTCCCTCATGCAATTGTTGTTTGATGTCCTCGTCGTTGTCAAGCGACGTCATTGCCACTATCGCTATCGGCCATCTTTTTTCTTCCTCCTCCAATGCTCCCTTTTCCTCCTTCTTCCTCTTCCTTTCGCTTCCCCAACTATCTTCCTCTGCCTCCTCTTTCCTTTACTTTGCCATCTCTTCTACTTTCCTCTTCTCTATTTTCAAAATCAATACCGACTGGTGCATAGTAGTCTGACCACATTATCGAAGTAAATTCGATTCTTGAAACGATAATAATTCATTGTAAGGATGTTATAGTCTTCATCCCTAGGCTATGATACTAGATATAACATCAATGAGCCATCGTTTCTCAACAATTTGGGTTGGTTTTTTTGGATCTTTCTTGTCGTTAAACTTTATCAAGGGCAATAACATTAGTCAAATCTTCCATTATGAATTATTTTGTTTCTTATGAAGTTTATTGTGTCTTCATCAACTTTTTATTGCTTTGTTAATCCTAATTGACACATATTAATAAATAATATCCTTGATAAATAATGTCCATAATAAATAATAATCTTTATTTTATTTTTTGGTGACTTGATACGCATCTTAAATTTATTTTTTTAAATCCTATCAGTTTGATCCATAAGGTTTTATGTAGATCTAAGATATATATAATTTATAGGGAAACATTGTATATGAGGTTTTTGTTGATGAGGGGTTTGGGGAGAGTTACGATATAGTGCATAACTTGATGGTAGTGTTAGAGAATGAGATTATCGTAATAAATAATAATAATTTCAAGTTTCAAGCTATCAAGTTTTAAGATATTTAGCTCCAAGACAAAGCCACTATGCTCCAAGTCAAATCATCAAGTTCTTAGGCAATTAAGTCCCAAGGAATGATCAATGTTGTTTTATAACTTGTGGTCCTTTAATATGTTTTAGAACTTGTGTTATTAATTGGCGTTGGTGAGAGTTGAGGTAATTAATTAGGGTAGGTGGTAGTTATCTACAAAAGGAGGGGGGAGGAGAGTTTGATGGATAATATCTTGAATTCGTTTGTGAATCCTTGTATTTGAACTCTTACCTCTTAGCAAGGTTCGCATTATCGGTCTGAACTGCTAGTTACATGTGTCCTGTAAGCCAATCACGTAAGTGATAGCACGTGTGACACATTGTTCAATTTTTTTGCTTACTATTATTATTGACATATTTTCAATTTATGCTACTTGTTAAGATCGTGATAAGATCACATACTTTAGATAATCTCGATTATATGTTACTCGAGAGGGATATCGAAATAACTAGATAGACCGGTGTATTGTATACCCGTCTTATTGATGGAGGCGGCTGGTCTCATAGTTGCTCGTGTGGGGACACTAAGAGTATAATACAGATGCTCATTGAAAAATGAGTTCACATATTGTTCTGTTTATGCAATGTTGGATGATTAATGATATCTGACGTCAGACAGCGATTCCGTAGGCTTAGTTGTGTGTTTGGTCCTTAGACTTGAGACACCAAGATTGCATTGTTTGAGTACTCCTTTCTTTGACGTCAGACTTACAGGTTTAAAAGTTTTAGATCTAGTATAATCGGTTATCGAGATTGGTAGCCAACCTTACGAAGGCAATTGAGTGTCAATAGAGGATCGTCCATTCTCGGTATCACGAGAGAAATTCTTGTGTGCTCTTGCTCGGGCAAATCCCTAGCTAGGGTTGTTTGAATTAAGATAGAATGAGTTCTATGGGAGAATCCGATTAGAGAGAGACTTGGATGGATTTCGTATGAGGCCTGACAGTATCATGCCCAATAGATATACAGTAACTATGGACAGACAAGTCCAATGGATTAAATCCCCTGTAACGTCTGGGGACTATGGTGTAATGACCTAGTACGTTTATTGTCAATAAGTTGAGTGAATTGTAATGAGATAACAACTCATTGAATCAAAAGGAGTTCTGAATCAGAAAGAATTATGACAGGTGTAACTTACGGCCAGCTTGGTATTGGGCCTAGAGGGTCACACTCATATGGTAGATGTTGCGACAAGTGGAGGATTGGATATGAGTTATCCAGTAAGCCCCTGTTTCATTGGATGAGACCCAACATTAATGGATTTCTTGCATGAGGCTCAATTAGAGGCGAATTGGGATTATTGGATAGAGATCCAATATCCATTAAGGCATGATCTATTAGGATTTAAAGAGGCTCTATGTAAATAAGAGGGAGGGTTGGCTAAGAAAGGTGATAGATTGCACCTTTGGCGGGCCCCTTTTATTCTCCTCCACCTCCTCTCCTCCTTAGGCGACATATCTTGGAGAGGGAGATCCTATAGCGATCTGAGGAGCATCATTGTTGCATCCACCATGTGGATACCTTTAGGAAGGAGGACACACCTGACCTCCTTTATCATCTCCTTTAGATATGATCTTTTAGGGATATACGATCTCCCTAGGTAAAACATCTAACACACAACACACAGTTTTTTGTTTTTGCGGATTTTCATACACCAATTACCGCACGACGATTTGACCAACATGAGGAACTTATTTGTTTTGTTTTTCTGCACATATGTGATGCTTCTGATAAGGTTTCCCAACATGAATTGGTGTGTCAATCGATTGATGGTACGATACGTATCGCTTCACAAAAATGGTGTGTCAACATGAACTGGCAAGGCATATCGACGACACAAAAAATGGTCGAAAATAGGTCTAAAAATTTTTAAAAATAGAAAAAGTTATATTAGGGTTTTAAGTTAGAAATAAATATAAATTTGGTATAATTTTAGCAAAAATAGTTTAAATTAGGAAAGAAGAGTGGCATATATCTTTTTTGAACTTTGAGAAGTAGTCGTGGTACAGTTCGGACCGTCATTTCATTGATATTGAGTTATCTATTTTCACTATTGATCTGTTGCTTCGTATTATAAGATCGATCACTGTACTATTGCTCGAAGAAGAATGACCTACTATCATCGTATTACTATTTGGAGAAGAATGACCAACTATCACATCGAGCTCAATGAATTGAATCTTGGGTGGCATACGTAAAATACTTCTCCTTGGTCCATGCATCACCTTTAAACTGTGTAGAAGAAACCATCGACTCCTCGGCATTGTTGTCATTGTCGGTCGAGGCATTGCTGTCCATTTTACTGCTATGTCAGAGTGAGTTGTTGAATACGATTGAGAAGTTGTCTATATATCTTTGATCAGAGATTTTTTCTAGTTTAGGTGTTAATCCTCTCTAGTTAGTCTTTCAGGTTTGATTTAATTCACAAATCGTAGCCTTGTTGAGTTTTAATAGAGTACAAATGTGAGAATGAGAGAAAGAGATTGAGAGAGTGAAAGGGGGAGAAAAGGATTTAAAACACTTTCAAATAGATTTGATTGTTGGAAAGGGTCATATCTGAGTTGTCCGATAGTAGTGGTTAAAATTTGACTGGTACGATCGGTAAATGGTCAGTTTTCGATCGTTACTGAGTTGTATAGGCTCGTGTTGGGCGATACAAAGCCTTTTAATATATATCATCTGGTACATGGTGGATTACATATCGTTCCCCTATCGGACCAATGTGTACTGCTCATATCAAGTCATATATCGCGATATGGTAAAACTTGGTTCTTAGTCGTCTTATGAAAAGAAAGAGTTTTCTTTTATATCTTGTCTTATGTTCTCTCTCGTTGTCTTTTTTCTTCTTGTTCCACATTAATAGACTTCTCTTTACAAGTTGGACCTCAAAGACAAGGATTTATAGACTAGCTTAAGGTTATTCCTCAAACTCTCCTCCCCTCTCCTTTTATAGATGTTAGCAAGTAGTACCTACCCAAGTCAATTATTTAACTTTCACTAACCTTATTTAATGACCATAAGTTGCAGAACTTATTTGATAAGTCATCATTTGTCGTCATCAATGTGAGCATAAGAGCTCGTGAGGAATTGTTTCTTTTTGGTGAACCCATATGGCATGCTTGCAAGGAATTGCTCGCTTTAGGTGAGCTTATATGGTTTTACGCTTTTAGGGTGAGCCCCAAAAGGCATATTTGAGGATAAAAGGTGACTCTGACGCTTATAAGGTCTTAGTTCGCCGACCCAATCGATGTGAGACCTAACGTGTTTATCAGTGCTCCTAGTAGGGGAGCTGAGGCCTTGTAGGCGCTAGTCACTCTTTACCCTTAAAGGCACCTTTTGGGGCTCACTCCAAAAGGGTAAAACCGTGGGGGCTCACCCAAAACAGACAATTTCTCGTGAGCCTTGGTGCTTTCATTGATGACGATAAATGGTGACTTATTAGCTGGTGCTAGGAGGGGTCACGAGGCCTTAGCTTCTCTACTGGGGGTATTGATAAACACATTTAGTTTACATTGATTAAGTAGGAAAATTAAGGCCTTATGAGTAACAGAGTCACCCCTTACCCTGGGGCTCACCCTGAAAGGACAACCATGTGAGCTCACCCAAAGTGGACAATTCCTCATGACCCCTCGTGCTCATGCTGAATATGACTTGTCAACATTGATAAGCCACAAGTTACAAAACACAAGTTACAAATCCACATTGATTTGATTTAGAGCTTGGTGACTTTGCCTTGATAGCTTGAAACTTGAGATTATCATGATTTATTGTTGCAACCTTATTATCTAATACGACCATCTAGTTATTTACTGCATCATCCGTAAATATACAATTTTTTTTCATATAGTTGAACTCTAGTTACCTAGATTTCAAAGGTGTAACCTTGTGGCATCAGGCGCTCCTTAAAAATATGTAAAATCTAGACTTTTGAAAATTTGTCTCTATCTATTTCAATTGTACCAAGTTAGTTTTACTTGATTTAAACTAGTTCAATTGTTAGTGCCAGAATGTAGATTTAAAGGTTATTATAAATGAATACAAATATATCCTGAATATGCATAAATAAATAAGGTTTAGAACAAGGTTTGCAATTTCGACCTGTACCACATGGTACGTGCGGTACATACCGGTCCGCCAGGTTACCGGTACGCGGACCACCCGCTACCGGGCGGTTTCGTCAAAAATCGATCGTCGGCGGTCGATTTTGAAAGAAATCGACCTTCAGAGGTCGATTGAGTGAGAAATCGACCGTCGGCGGTCGATTGAGGAAGAAAAAGGGCAGAAGAAGAGGAAAACAAAAAAAAGAAGAAGAGGGGAATAAAGAATACCTCGCCAGCGCCGTCCTCGCCCGCCTGTCGTCGCCGCCCGCGGGTCGCCTTCCGCTTTTTCTCCCGCGCGAGGAGATAGATCGAGGCGATGTCGCCCCCCTTTTCTTTTTTTTTAATAATTTAATATTTTTAATATTTTATAAATATAATATTATATTATAAAAATATTATATTATATTTTAATACTGAGCGGTATGCACTGTGCATACCGTCCAGTATTGGTTCTGTACCAGTATCGATAATATATCGGTACACCGGTACGGACCGGTAAGTAAAACCTTGGTTTAGAATACCTCCTTGTTTTGGTAGACTATACTGACATTTATTGGTCTGACAACTTATTAGTATGGGAACCCAAAATACGGGCTGTCTCTCGGTATACCCAGTACTGGGTTTGTTGGTATAGGGTTTATAGCAGACAATTTTTTATCCATTTTTTCAGATTTGTTTTGAAACTCGATACGCACCAACGTACTGAGTGTGCACAAAATTGTGAGCCTTGTAAGTATCACTATCAATGAACAATATAATCATCTAAGGTTGATCCTTGAAGGAAACTAACTCATAATACTACATCTATTATCTTAATGGTAATGATAACTTAACCATACATCACTTTCCTACTTTAAATCTGTTACATCATTAGTGACTCGATCTTAAGTCTTTTTTTTCTTCTTATGTGTAATATTATCTTGTTGTCTTTCTCTCTATGCATTTTATTAGTTGTTCTAGTTAAGTGAGTTGCTTTCTCACTTAATGTCCTTTTTGTTTTTAATCCAATATAAGCCTCCTTTTGACACCTTTTGTCCTATTTTGCACAACTCCAATAGAAACTAGCAAAGTAACACAAAGGTAGCAGGTGTGTGATGGGGACTTTCTGTTGTGGTATAGTTTTATCTCTCATCAAACATAATGGGCCCATATTTTCTAGTAGAAAAAAGGTACATGTCCTTTTCTGAACTCCTCTTCCTATGTTTTTATGGAAAACACACATGGTATTAGAAAGGTTTGAACTTGGTTTGCATAAAATTTGTGAAAGACATATTTTGTCATATTTCTTGACTTATATAATTTAGTGCAGGATAGATGCAATTGTGATTATAATGTAGTGCAGTAATCTTGATTCCAGATACTAGCTATTGCCAATTGTAATGATTAAGCTTCTGAAGAGAAATTGTGAAGCAGTTGTGTTAGGTCTTATGCAAGATTTCTACAACCAAGGTTTTAAATCTTGATTCAATACCAATTTTGGTAATCTATCATATCGGTGTGGTATGGGTCTACCGGATGGTAAACCGGCCTATACTACTTGGTACCAGTTGGAAATAAAGTAAAAATAATATTATAAGTTCTTTGTCAGACCAGTAAATACTGTTCCACGTGCACTTTATCGACTCGTATCTGAAACCCAGCCCAGTACTATTTTTCCAAGTAAAATTTAAGGTTAACATGTTAATCATGGCAAGCATCACGCTTAGCTAAAACTACTTTGGAGGGAGGATGCCAAGTTGACCATTAATAAATACTCAAGGATGCCATCAAGAATCTTGGCCTTGTGTTTTAGTTTAATTTGTTGTGATTGGATAAAGCTTGCATAACAAGTATGCATGAACAAAATGAAAAAAACGATGACAAGCCTTGTGTTATTCTTGATTACATGTAATGTCGTTCTCTTTTAATGTCTTTTAGATGCATGCTTTTGTTGCATATTCCTTTTTTGGAATAATAGAGATTTTTAACTGAATGACCAGGTTAGAACAAATTTAAGATCAAGGCATGGGTTCAGGGAACAAGATGAGGTTACATGTGGTGGAAACGCCTTAAAATTCTATGCAGCAGTACGAATGAGAATTAGAAGGAATTGCTTGCTACATACTGAAGATAAGGTATGCTTTTCAAAACAAAAAGTTCTGTTTCATACTTGATTTAATTTTGAGAACCATAGTCATTCAGGCCTGTACCGAAAGTATTTGGCTTAACAACCCTCAGTAACTGGCTTGTCCCAGATGCAATAACCGAGAATAGAGGGAGTTTTTTACTCAATTAAATATCCAGGTCTCCTACTAAAAACTTTTCAAATTCCCTTTCTTCTCCCTAATAGTTGAAGTTTAAGTTTGAGCCTTTCCTGCGGGGGGCCTTTTTTTTGTCTCTAAATCCTTCCGTGTTGATATCCAGCCGAGGGATGAAGGAAAATAAGTCAACTGAAATAAAGGATTGACTGACTTGTTTAAATCAATGCTGCTTGTTTCTATCAGCTCTGTGTTTGAACTGATGTTTTAATCTTTTAGGAACTTTGACTCCTTGACACAACTTATGTATGTAATGAATCAATTCATTTTTGTGGTACAATTAATTTAGTTCCAATTGATGCTTTTCTTGTACTTGTTGGAATCTTGATTTTTTTATGGTATGTCATGGTTACAATTTAGTTTAATTATTATATAGAATCTAATGGTGCATGTTTTATTACATATTTTCATTACAGAAATGGTTCCTTATGTCAGTTTGTCAATCCTTGCCTTTTGCATCACATCTTAATGGACACCATGAGCTTTTACAAGTCAACTATTCTGTTATCGCAAACAGACCCTCCTGGATGTATGTTGGTTCAGGCTCATTGCAAATAATTTCTCAGATGTTTCTCAAAGTATTTCTTTCTTTCTAAACATGTCTGAAATTATCTTTGTACCAAGGATTTGACCTTCATTGATCTAGATTTGGCAGAAATCTTTTTTTGAATTTCTAGAATCTGAGGGGAAACTTCTGTTTAGTTTCCCTCCATTCACTATTTGTCATTAACCAGGGAACCAATAGCTTCAACCACCAATCATCTTTTCTAAATCTTAGCTGATTTTCCAATAGCATGTTGTATCTCATTACCAAGGACATTGTCAGCCAAGATGCAAATAACAAATGTGATTGGAAACTTCTGTTATAGGTATGAATAGTATTTTGCCTGGTTAAATTTTAGTTTCCCTATTTTGAGTTTTACATGTCTTTCCAATTTTCAGATGTAAGTTTTTCTATTGAGTTTTTTTCAGCATACAAGATTTCTTATTAAGCATGATAGGTTTTGGAGCAATAGCCTGATTCATGTGGTTTTCTCAATGCAACAAAAAGGATATTTATTTAAGGAACATTATGCAACAATGCAGCAGCCGATGGTCATTGTTGCTAGAAAACTTCAAAATTTGTGGTCAAACTTAGGTTGCATCCTTTTGTGGGGAATAAGTTGATGGATATTTACCCACTGTCAGAGACATGATTTGTTAGGAAGCCTACTAACTGCTGCTTCTCCAATTCAAGGAAATTAAGAGGCCTCACTAGGGACTAGTCTAACTAAAAACTAAAGGCTTTTTTTGGTGAAATAAGCTGTAAAATTGCAGCAAGTTGGAATATAACAGCAACGGCATCTTAAAGCTACTAATTTTAAAATAGAACAAGTTGTCCTAAAAAAAGGCTGTTATATACCTCTTACTACTGCTGATGAATTACCCTTGTTTAGGTGCTTGTGCTTGTCCAACTTTATTTGAGTTTTGTGTCTGGCAGAGGTCTTGATCCTCTTCCTGAGTTCTAGTAAGAATTGGAACTCCTGATCTGGATGCCAAAAGTTGCT
Organism: Ensete ventricosum; assembly: GCA_029747655.1. Classification (NCBI taxonomy): domain Eukaryota; kingdom Viridiplantae; phylum Streptophyta; class Magnoliopsida; order Zingiberales; family Musaceae; genus Ensete; species Ensete ventricosum. The sequence continues at coordinate 3,840,256 of JAQQAF010000003.1, forward strand.
TAGATCCATCTACTCAGCTGCAGAAGTGCTTGCTGGCTTTGGAAAGTGGGGCAAACTGCTTTTGTCTTCCTCATAGGAGCTGTGCATTCTCCAGACTCGGTAACAACCTTTACACAATCCTTTACTAGAGAATGAAAAGCAAGGTTGGCTTGTATGGCAAAACCTCTGCCATGTACTATGGTTGCCCCTAAGATGCACAGTCGAGTTGCAACTGATATTTAGGCTATAATCTTGGCATTAGATGAGTTTGTATCTTTCCTAAAATTGTTACATTTCGGTGCTACTTATATACACATCTTATTTTGGTCATCATTTCTATAGATGAAATGGATGGCATCTCCTATTCTTGGCATTCTCATTGAACTGTCATATGGAGCATATCTTTATCAGCTATGTGGTTATGATTGAGATCTTTTGTTGTGGCTTTTCTGCTCCCAGGTCACTGGCGTTACCATATCAGTGGAGGTTATAAAGAACAAGCTTGCACCTGCAATGAAGAAAGCCAACCTGAATATGAGATTTGGCCGAGGCCTTTGTCATGAAGAGGAGATTTTGGAGATGGCTGCTAAGCACAAAATCATTAGTAAGGAAGAAAATGGGTATTGGATAAAAGGAATTTTCTTCAAAGACCATCTAGCAGCCGAGCAGTTCCTTGCAGCAAATAATGATGTCGCTAGCGACCTTGTTGATGTCTTAAGAGACCAATTGTTGAACAGGCCATAAAGTGGGTGACATGCAGATTAGGAATACGCCGATCATTGTTATGGGCAAGTTATCATGATTAGAACTTGAAGGTAATGCAAATTTTCCAACCAAATCTATGAAAAGCTAACTTAGATCTTCTCAAGCTTCAACCTCTCGAGGGAAGCTTGCCACTGCTTTGAGGCTAACATTCTTAAGATCCGCCCCGTAAACCTGATACCAGTGATTTGTAGTTGAAGTGAGATACCTAATCAGCTATTGGCGACCCGAGAAAGCATCGATAGCAGTGATCTGGAAGAGTACACTTATTTAACTATATTTGCCATTGAGGTTTCTTGTATGATTGTAATACTTCGTGTTTGAATTTGTCCGATATATTTAAAGGCTTATTGTTGTATGGATAAATTTTCATTTGCCTAAGTCGATAGGAATTGGGATTCTACTATTTGACATTATTTAGTTACTACCAGCATCAGTGAGGTTGAGATTTATTGTTTGGCTACATGCAAGCATGCGATGCGTGCGTGTACCCTTGCTCACTCATTAGGCACGTACGGTCACAAACACAGGAGGAAGAGAGAAGGGCGTGAGGACACAAAACTTGATCCAGCAGACGTTATTTTGCATCGAATACACTGCTGATTTGTTGCATGAAGCATGGATATCTAATTATAGGTCAATGCATACATTGACGGTTGACTTTTATTTTAATTCATGCCTTTGGTCACCTTCTTTTTTTTTTCTTTTTTTTTGTATCTCGGAAGATTCATGTCGAAATATTATTGGTACGTGAGATTAGTTTAACATGATTACCTTTTGATGATTTAATAAGAGAGAGGTGAGATCTATTTTACTATGATATAGGACGTGCGAAATCGGAGAAGTAATGTGACAAATCTGGAGGATCAAGTTTCTTTTATTCGTCCATTTTTTTGGTTGCTACTGTGTGGTTTATGTACAAAGGCCTCTCTACATTGTTGTTTACAGGCACCGCTCGGCTCGTATCGCATCTCACCTCATCGAAACTTGACTTCTGCAACCATTGCCAATGTCTGCGTTTCCATGGCTTCCCCCCGCATAATAATCTACATTCCCAATGCCAGTTCACTTAAACACCACAACTTCACAAGTTAGCATGTCTTTTTTTTTTTTTTTTTTTGGGTGTAATAGATAAGTGACAGAAAACAGAATTTATGATCTTACTGGTTACTATCACCCATCAAAATCTTTACCAGTAAAGCTAGCTAATCATACTGATAAGAGGATGTCACTGTTGAATAATGAAAAAAAAAAAAAACTATACCTACATCACTAGCCACAGGCCATTAAATATTTTTATCCACCCGACAACTGACAATGAGACGATGCTACCAAATAATAGAAAGGCTATACATGCAAACAAACATTTTGTTTCTCTTAAAGAATTAAGTACTGTCGATACTTGTTTATAATCCTTTGATACATTGGAGCAGTTTAGGAACTCAAGATGACATGGCTATGCTTAGTTCCGTCCTCCATCCGTATCCAAGACTCGATGGAGAATGGCTGTTCGGTCATGGAGAGGATCCTTGATCCTCTTGGCCAGTCGCCATAGCCGCCGTAACCGGTGTGGCGAGCAAAGCACAACCAAAGGTTCTTGTAAGGGCAGCACCAATCCAATCCATGGTTGTGGCCAGCAAATATTGCCTGCAAAGTGGCACAAGACATGTTTGAATATATAGCACACGGATGCATGTCTTAATGCATGCCTCATCCTTACAAAATGCACAACTTCTACGGATCATAAGCCAATAACAGGACCTACTTGAAAGATTATACCTAGAAATTTAATGGTTACATTACACAAGTTTAGTAACATCATCATTCTAACTGCTTATCTCAGATGTTGCACATACTAAATTGATGGAGTTATACTATGTAGCTTTAACAAAGTAGATGCCACTCATTGCTTTCAGTTTATGTCCCTTTTAGCATCTTGAATCATCACCATGTTACATTGACATGTGCAGCTGATGATCAATCGATCTCTTTTCTCATAAGAAAACAGTAAATGCTTCATGAAGTGGAGAAAGCATTATTACCTTTTGTCTATGGCAAGGAAACTCCCTGTACTTTGAACTTTTCAGGTCTCAAAAGTTAGATTATTTATGCTATTTAATTCATGTTTTAAAATGAATGATTTGTTCAGCATTATTCAAGTCAATTTTGTGTTATTTCCAACTTTGACTAGTGATGTTGCCATCAACAACGCTTGCTGTTTAGATAAGATCCATGAGGCACGTGAAATGCAGTTGGGACCTTATGGCATGTGTATCTCGAATCTTCCAACATGTAGCAGGAAGTAGCCATTAAGCGTTGATGCCAACATGGATATGACACGGACACAGGAAGTAAATTTTAGAAAAAGATAATTTGAAATATCTGCATCTCAAGGTGCATTAACTCCATTGTAGCTCTTTAAGTGTAGTAAATTTTAGAAAAAGTATAATTTGAAATATCTGCATGTCAAGGTGCATTAACTCCCTTATAGCTCTTAAGTGTAACTGGGAGATGTAAAAGTCATAGTTCTACAAGAGGAAAAACCATCTCAAAAATGGGTAGGACCAACTTGCAGTCTAAGATTATTCAAATAGCATTTTATTTTATCCTCTAAGGTCAGAGAAGATATTCCTCTTGGTAGACCTAGGAAGTGATATTATAAACCAAAACAAGAAATTTCAATGCTCAAATATTACCTCCATAGATGTTAAATTGGGAAAGAAATTGTCCCGATTTTGATTTGTTATCAAATTTCTAAAGTGAAAGGGAATCAATTCACAAGCCGAACATTAGATACTAGAGCAATAGAATAACATGCATATTTTAGAAGATTTTTCTCTTAAAATCTGGGTACATAATAAAACACCCTCCCAACAGATGAAACTATAGACACCGACACAAACACAAGTAGAAGCGCGCTTCCTTAACGCATTAACTAAGATGAAATTCAGGGGTAGAAGGATGAAAAGGAACCTAAGGAAACGTGCCCTACAATACAAGAAAAATAAGATAAATAGAGAGAATTAAGCTAGTAAGGAGAAAATCAAACTAGTAACTCTAAGAATAGGACCCGGGCTAGCAATACCTGAACTTGAAACTGGAAAGCACCTCCGCTCTATTAGAATATAAATACTTAAAACAATGCTCGACGACTATCTAATGGACTCAACTCGAAACACAGGCTTTCGCTACTAACTATAGGAATCGGTACTACTGGAAAGAATGGAACTGCCGTTAACAGGACTTGAGCCGGGAACTCAGACTTACTTTCCTGCTTCGAAGCCTGCCACCAGCCGCTACTGTCTTAGAATTCAATACTCACTATCAGATTCAACTATGGCTTTTAAGACTACAAACACTAATAAATAGAATTGCACTCGCGCCTTTCACTACTCTTTTAAGCCTGAAGCTGTTGATAGCAAGATTTCAACAAGTAATAAAAAGAATGGAACTTCTGACAAACATACTCGAGCACTGCCCTTATAAGCATTAATCCACTAACCGAGCCTGCCGTTACTGACCTGGAAGCTAGACTTACTCGATCCTACACTGCCCTGTCTTTCTTTAACTAATGCCTATAAGCCTGTATTTGCTTGCTTTCATTCTCGCTATGCTTACCCCAATTCTTTGACTTCTTCTTTAGAGCCTTGCTTTCTTGCCCATAGGTCTATATCCCCTAAGCCTTGATTCTATTACTGCCAATCTAGATCCCCTTTCTATTGTTTAAGTATGCCATTGCTTTCTTAGCCGACAGTAGTTGATTACATGGCTGGGAACATAGTTTGTGATTATCGTTGTGGCCAAACTAATTGCAAAAAGTGAGCTGTCTCAATTCAAAATTTCAATTTGAAAGGGTAAAATCTGGAGAGGTTTGGTTTTATAACAAAGCATAGTCATTGGAACTAGAAAGAGGTGGTTTTTGGGAGAAAAAGTAAAGAGCTTTAGTGTTTAATATGGGTTACAGGGAGTAGCAGTATCTAAAATGACATGGTAAGATCAGATGTCAGCAATGGGTTTTAGGATATTTCTTCTGTACAATTTCAACCAAACCTGGTGCTATTTGCTTTTCTTTTTTTCCAAAGCAGAACCAAATGAAGCTTAACATAAAAGAACCCAAACTGAACCAAGCATATTGGTTATATGTCCTAGGGACATTATAACTGGTTTTATTGGTATATCTATGTATATCATGATGGTCATACTGGCCAAGATCCACACTGTTGAAGTCAACAGGTTGGTAGACTACTTGAATCCAGACAAAGTATTATAGTATTTTGGAGACTTAGATGATGTGCACCCCATAGCATCAAGTGAGGAATACCTTGTCTGCTCTGTGTTGAGATTTCTCGAGTTGACCACAAAGTAAATCTCTTTAATAGATTTAATACATGTTGCTACTTGACAAGAATATTAGGTGTTTCAGGGCCATTGATTGTGATGCTCAAACAACACCAACTGGGAGATAATTGGTAGAATTGATATAGGGTTCAAGGCTTTAAATTGGTGGCATGGGATTTCTCAAAATCTTGCTAGCTTGATAAGGCTAAACACCATAAAACTTGACATGATTTAGTCAACTCACCATTATGTCAGCCAAAAATTACTTTAAAAAATGGCCTAGATAAAGCAGAGAATGTTTAACACCGCCTTAGCACGGCAGATCTCAAGATGAAACTTCCTATGATGAATTAAACTTCAATCCCTGATGGGCTTAATAGAAATAAATTGAGTTCCAAGTGTTTGGAGTTATGCTGGCCAATACTTGCTCTGTACAAGTTATTGTAGAAATAAGAATCAACACCATGATGAACATCATGTGATGGTGATAAGATTAATAAATGGCTTTAAGGACTTAATAGATAATATATTGGCTTGAACATTTTGAGCCAACGTCTTACTTACCGGTCCGTACCAGCATACCAACATTTTGTTGGTACCGGTACAGTATAGGTACCATGGTGATACACACTGTGTGTACCACCCGATATTATTAATTATTATAATATAATATAATATTAGAAATATTAAAAAAATAAAAAAATAAATGGGCGACGTCGCCTCAGTCTCTCTCCCAGCGCGGGGAGACGAAACATCTCCACGAGTGGATGATAGTCGCCCGTGGGCTGCAAGGGCGGCGACGTCTCGCGAGCGACCCGCGGGCAGCGAGGGCACGCGGGCGACCCCCCGGGCAGAGACGGCTCGTGGTCGACCCGCGGGCAGCGCGTAGGCGAGGACGGCAACCGGGTACTTCTTCTTCTTCTTTCTTCTTTTCCTCTTCTTCTTTTCTCTTTTTCTTCTTCAATCGACCGTCAACAGTCGATTTCTCCGTCAATCAACCATCGACGACCGAAATCAACCGTCGACGATGGGACCTTACCGCTCGGTAAGGAAAATCAAAATTTGAGCTATGTTTGCTAAGGACTACTATATACAACTTACTAAGCTAGTCTACTGGTTTTGTAATAAAGAGGGAATGAGAACAGTAATAAGGGCAGGATTTTTCCAAGACAAAGAATGAAGAAGTCAGTAACTTCTACATACACCTCAAAACAGGGACAGGATTTTTCCATTCATCATTTAGAATTTGTAAAGAACAATATCTAGAAACTGAAGCAGAGCAATAGTTCCAAGTATGGCATAAGTTTCAAATGCTGATTCAGTGCAACTACCTAAACTTTAGACATGCATATGCAATTATTTGTTTGTTAAATATGCAAAATTCTTGATGCTGTTTATACATTTGCACACAGGCAAAAGAAGTGTTCAGTGAAATCTTCATACCTTAACGGAAGGCCTATCTACAAATATATCCATGATCCCCCATTCAGCTTCTTGTGGAGCCACTCTTTCTTTGTTGATGGAACCAACACATGGTTTATGTATTCTAAATATAGGCATGGGAGCTACTTTCTTATATGCTGTACTTGGTATATGCCAAAAGATAATCTCAGGAATGCTGCAAATAAAAAGTTACAGGCATAAGATATTATCACAAAAATGCAACAAAATTAATACAAATTTAAAGCAACACTTTTCTGCTTCCTACCTTGCATCTGGGTTGATCTTCTGCGATTGCCTCAAGAACCATTCAGCTTGAGCATTAGATACTACTTCTGGGTATGAACCACCACCAGAATCAAGGAAGTAGAGGAAAACAGCTGGTGGTTTTGGGTCTTTGGATGAAGATACTTGCAGCACATAATTGGAAACACTGGGCCAAAGGTTTTTAGGACCACTGATTGAATAAGACAACCTATTATTGCCGATCTCAGCACTGCTCAACTTGACTCGTGTTGTTCCCTTAAAGTCGCAATTGCTTAAAACTGCATCATCCACTTCTCCATCTTCCAACATTTTAAAATATTACAACTTTTGTGTTAGATATGGTTTTAAGATATCAAACAAACCGTATCAGAAATCTTGGAGGATAAAGTTGTAGATCAAAAGAACATATAGCAACTCAAATAATTTAGATATTTATGGCCAATTTTCATTGATGCAGAACAAAATAATATTAGAGTACCCCTGGAATGAATTGGTCTCATATTTTATGAAAGTAAATTACCCATAATATTAATATATTATATATTTAGAAACATACCACACTTATTTGTGACAATGATACAAATCTTTTAGTTAAAAAGGGTCCTGAAATCTAACAAGGATCTGGACTTATTTGGAAGTCATGTCTACATAAAGTTTGTAACAATGAAAGAAAACAAGTAAATACGACCTAAGGTATCATAAAGGCCACTTCTCATCACTGTTATAGTTCAAACAACTTTTTCTTAGGAAGATTTTCCTTTTAAGTGTTATAAAACATTATCAATTAACTTGATGTACTAATGTAGTAGTAAACATTGCATATCTCCTTGAACTCCATTGGCAAATGTCTTTTAGTTATACCTGAAAGTGAGATATTTGCAGATGGACAACTGACTTGTGGAATTCTGGTGGCTGAAAACCACTCAGATGGCCATTCAAATGGAGCATCATCATGGTTGCCAAACACAGTAGACCAAGGGATTCCTCTGCTTCTAGTAGAAGAAAGTGCCCTATCCCAGTACGAGGTTGCATTAGCAATAGGAAGGTTGTTTGCAGTGATGACATCCCCCAAATAGATCACAAAATCTGCGATTGTAATAAAATCTCATAAGACCAATATGCAATTATAGTTAGTTTTAATTCATCAATTGTAACTTTAAAACCAGAAGTTTAAAGGAATAAATTTGTTCACCCTGAAACAGAGCCCAACGGAGAATAATCATCGAGCACGCACAGAGTTTCATATCCCTAGTTTAAATAGGTACTCATACACAACTTCTTCATGGATTTCACGAACTGAACCAATGTACAATTGATAAACATTCCGGGGATCAACGTTTGTAATACCACTTGGTACGGTAACAACAGTATTTACCGGTTCGATAATATTTCCCATACCGCTTGGTACGGTAAGAACAGTATTTACCGATACACTGATAAGCAAACCAGGGTAAACTGGGTGGTATGAGGACTTGTTCCATACGAGACAAGATCTATACCGCCCGATACAACTTGCATCGTCTGATACGAGGCAGATGATACAGGTCCTATACCAGCCAGTTTCTTTTTTCAGAATTTTTTAAAACTCGATATATATATTGGTGTACTGGCACTTGATAAACTGGCATGGATCGGTACAGTATCAGTCTGAACCCTGATCGGTACACTGATGGTATACCAAATCATGAACCTTGTTAGGGACTACCATATAGGAAAACCTTAGAATAACACATTGTGCATTGGTTCATGACACACAAGCCATCCAAGAAGAGTAAAAATTTCTAATTGCATTTTAATTTCATGAAACAAAGTCGAATCACATCCATCGAATAAAATTCTTCAGACAACACACAAGAGCAAAGTCCAAATTTTGACGACCGAAGTGCATCTCATCACTTCGGGGCAGGTAAAGAGGCGCATCACCTGGGATCTCCATATCGAGCACGGCCGACATGACCCGGTCGGAGTTGTCGTCCTGCGCGGGGCCCCAGTCGGTCCACGCGTTCTCGCCGTAGTGGAGATCGGCGAAGAGAGCGATCTTGAACGCCGAGTCGGCGGAGAACCGAAGGGGGTTTTGCCAAAGCGACGGCGCCTCGTGATGGCCTCGGCAATCCGACGTGGCGGCGAGAGCAATCACCAAGAAGAGGAGGAGCGCAGGCGTCCCCATTCCGGCTTCGTAGATGCAGCAACTGAGACTTCGCGGGGGAAGCACAGTGACACTCCATCGGCACCACTTTCCTTTATCGAAGGCCGAGCGGAACGCTCTCTCATGGAAGGAATATACCAACTCGCACCTAACGATGTACGAATTGCCGCCGTCATTGTTTGTCACTCTGCAATAACAGTTCTTGCAGGAGACGACGACAAATGATGAGAAGACGATCCAACAAATGTACGAATTAAAAAGTTAGATCTTTTTAATATCCCGATTTTTATAATTAAACAAATTATATTAAAATCTTTATAATTATATCTCTTCTTTTTAACTTAAAAAATTATATTAAATTTTTTATAATTATAAAATAAAATATTTGACCTTATTTATCCTAATATCGTCGACTTTACTAACAAAAAAATATATATATAGATCTAATCAATATTATCTTTTTATCTATCATTTTCATATCATTCATGATATCGACAAAGTTGATCATCGCATCAACACAATAGTCATTCATGATATTATTGTATGTTATAATTATTAAAATTTTTTTTTTTACCTATTATTTTTGTGTCATTCTTGCATATGTTAGTATGTGTTATATCTTCTATCGGTAAAATCAATGGCGTTAGAGAAAATAGGATTAAATATTTTATTTTCATAATTATAGAGATTTTAATATAATTTTTTTAAGTCAAGGTATAGGAATGTTAAAGAGGTTTAATTATACGATTTTAATATAAATTTTTTAAGTATAGGGATTGAGATGCTTAGGAGGTCTGATTATAACGTAATTAGTATGATTATTTTTTATTTCAAGAATTACCTCAAACATTAAATACAAATAGATAAATCTATGCACGTAACTGCCGGTTTAAATCAATCAGAGTGATCCCTCTTTGATGAATCAATATAATTTCATCATTCTTATTTTCTTTATCATTTATTGACCACGACTGATGTAATACTTTGGTTTATAAGTGATATGGCAAATGCCGACCTGGCTGCCAAGTCATCACGCCCTGGGACAACTAGGCCGCTGACGTGGCCAAACCAACATAGCTGGTCGACCGGATGTACGAAAGACACCAGGTGCCGTACAGCCGACCTGGCACAGGTAAGGCCGGTAACCCCTACCTGTCGGCGCACGCCTCACCACCAGTACGGCAGGCATGGCGAGAGGCGCGGCAGCATGGTGAGTCATGAATGCGGTAAGGTCGTCAGGTACGAGCAACCCACAGCACCCACTATAAAAGCTCCTGCACCTCCACAGGGCAGGGGGATGGAAAAACAGACTACAAAAAACTAACTTGATCGTCGGAGGGGTCACGTCGGGAACCTACCCGATCCGACCTCCTTGCAGGAACCTGCGGCCAACCCCAACAGGACGATCCCCTCTTCGTCCGGGCTTCGCCACTCCAGCATCAGAATTCCCGAGCCGACCCCTGAATCACCGCTCATCCGGACCAGCTCCGCTCTGCGCCGAAGAGATTGTGAAGCGGGCGGCCTAGCGCACACGGGCCTGGACCAGCAAAGGCTTGATCAGCATATTTGAAGACGGGACGCGTCCTCTAGGCCAGCACCAAATTCGTCCCTATCATTTTTTGGCGCTAGAAGGAGGGCCCATGTCGCTAGAACGCCCACTTGCTGACTCGGGCACAGAGCACCGGACGGAGCCCGATCGCCCTCGATCGGCCGAGGAAGCCTCGGCTGCCATGCCGACTCCCAACCGTTTTTGGAGAATGATGACCGACCCCGGGTTCCCATCGCCCGCGTCGAATCCTGCGCCCCCCATGGTCACCGCCGAGGCCTTCCTCGGCCTCACCAGCCAAGTCCAAGCACTTGCAGGCATGGTGCAGACTATAATCCCGTACCTGCCACAACTGATGCATACGGCGGCGCATCAATCAGCGCCTCCGCGAGCGGAGTCACCAACGGCCCCAGGTCGGGGAATCCCGCCAGTCACCGAGGTGCCACCACCCCGGGTGACCGAGGCCCCACCACCTCGGGTCCCGGTTTCGCCGACATCGACACCAACCCGATCCCAAAGCCGATCTCACAACCCAGCGCCGACTGAACCTGATCCGGATATTCTGTCAACCGACTCCACCGACTCTCTGAGGAAGCAGGTCCGCCGAGTCCATCAGCGACTTGACGAGGTTCAGAAAGAAGTCTTCAAGTCGAAAGACGAGGTCGGGGAAAGCTCTAAAGGAGGCTCCCCATTCACTCCTGAGATACACTCAAAGCCCCTGCCGGCAGCCTTCAGGCTACCAGCCCTCGAGCCCTACGACGGCAGCGGAGACCCGGTAGAGCATGTCGCTACATTCCGTGCCCAGATGGCCATTTACGACACTTCGGAGGCACTGATGTGTCGAGCCTTCCCGACCACCCTCAGAGGATCGGCCAGAAACTGGTATGCTCGGCTAAAACCCGCTTCCATACCGTCATTTGATGTATTGGCGAGGGAATTCGAGTCGAGTTTCCTGGCAAGCTCGTGCCCGAGGCCCACCACGGCCTCGCTCCTCGGGATGGCCCAAGGAAGTGACGAGCCCCTCGCCCAATTCGTAAGAAGGTTCACCTCACAAGTACAGGGCATTCCCGACCTCCATCCGTCCCTGGCCATCCAGGTATTTCTGACGGGGCTGAAGCCGTCAAGGTTCTTTTGGTCGCTAATCGAGCGGCCACCAACGACTCTGCCCGAGATGTTGCAACGGGCACATCAGTATGTGGCTGCCGAGACCCTAATAGCCGGCAAGCGGGACGAGGCGAAACGCCCTCGGGGCGAACAGTCTCGGGGGCATCCAGCCCCGCCTCCCAAGAAAAGGGAGGACAGGTCGGGCCTCAATCTGGTACTGGAGGTCGCGACATTCCTCGGTGTCGTGACCATACTCTCGATGGAACCGACAGTACCTCCTCTTGTCACGCCGCTCAGGATGCGACTTCATCGGGCTTGGCGCCTTCAAGAGTCCCTTCTCCCGTATTTGGAAGAAGATCTCCGTTCGGGTTGAGTTAAGGGGAATTGAATGATGAGACTAGTAACACCCCTTAAAAAGTGATAACATATGCATGACTTATAAAAATTGATATGTATTATTGATGACTCGACATGACTTGTTATTGTCCTAATTGAACTAGCAAGATTTAGTTCAATCTACAGTCTCAACCTAATCATATCAGGAGCCGTATAGAAATTAAATGTCTCTCCTTATATATGTGATAATTTTAGTAATATAAATATCTTAGAAGCTTTTTATTGTACTCATATCACTTGATACTGCGTTCATTCAAAACTAAACAATATCTACTTCGTACATGATATTTCGGGTTAGATATTTGAAGAGTTATACTTTTACACATTTGAAGATGATAAAGAGTTTTCTTTATATGTCATACTTTTACACATTTGAAGATGAAAAGATATTTGAAGAGTTATACATGCGTAAAACGTATAATTTTACACATTTAGAGTTAAATATAAAAAAAAATCTGAAACACCTAATGCATCTCTTTTACTCACGATATGTTTGCTATATAGACAAATATATATAAGTGGTTATTATATCCACCTAACATATTTAAAACATTCTTTTTGTGTTTGATGCATCCACGTAAAATTAAAAAAAAATATATGAAGCGATCAACGTGTCCCATGTCCTAGTTTACACATCATATGTATGTGTAAGATAAAAATTGTATTTAAAGTATCTAACATGCTCAAAGCACCCTTATTTGCATGAGATACATCTTTTAATACACATTCTTTTTATGCATATGTATCCATTCACAAAAAATAACATCCAACATGTCCGATGTGACTAGAGCGTCTCCTTCGCATGTTTAATATAACCAAAAGCATTCTTTTTCCCTCAATAAATTTAATTAGAATGGATATTATGCTTGGATAAGTCCTTTCATAAAACAAAATGTGGCAAGGTAAATGAAATGATCATAATTTCTTATCAATTAAGTTTCAATATCGATGTCAATATTTTTTCGATATTAGAGAGACTAGGTAGGAGACATGATATATTAGCGGGACATGAAGTAATTAATTATCAAATATCATTATGGACTTAGTAAATTAGACATTGACTTTTAAACTACTTGTGAACATTTTTCTCTTATACCCAACATATAAAAAAAAACTTGATCGAAGTCTTGCTAAATATACTCTTGTTATAATATTTTTTGCAATAACATAATAAGGAGATACAGATCCTTGAGAAATCCTTGAGTCCCACATCTTCTCAATAATTTTTTTTAGATATACAATCACTCCAAATAATAGTTAGGTTTGATTAGTTTGACCACGTTAGGTTGACAATTAAAATTAGTTTAATATATATTCTCTCATCATTATCTATTAAAAATTATCCATTATGTTGAAACTCCAATTTACATCAGTAGCCTTTGATATTTTATTTTAAGGACAAAAATATCACTAGTGTTTAGGTATTATGGTATGTATATACTCAAAGAAACTAACATTCATAAAATAAAAAAAAATTAATGGAGATGATTTTAATTTGTAGATCTATAGATGGTATACTAAAATTTATAATGGTAAATTTGCTATTTCCAAATTTTGCGACATTAAATGCATAAAATACCTTTTAAATACTACATTTAATTTTTTATCTAATATATTTTTTTAATTTTTATTAAAATATGAGGTCTAGCAGTTGAACCGCTCTCAATCGGTCGCCGGGTCAATTGTCCGGTCCGACTCAAGTAACGACGCTCTCTCAACCTAAAGGAACTCTAAAATGAAGCTTCACGAGACACATCAAACCCTACTCGAACTCTCCCTCACGCCCCCCTTTGTTTCCTCGACGCAGTTGTGCGCGTTCCATCTCCGAGTTCCCGCGGTAGATGCTGCGTTTGGGCCGCGGTGGTGGCCAAATCCGAGAGTTCCTCTCCCCTTTTGGATGCTATTATTCCCCCGCCGCCTCCCTCGGCCTCCCCTCGTTTCCTCTCGTTTAATGTCTTCCCTCCGCCTCCCCTTCTATAGTGGCCTCTTCCCGATCGGGTTAAAAACCCTAGATTCTTCTTGTTCCAATTTACGGCTCCCTTCCTCCTCCGGTCGCCAGAGAACGGATATTTTGCTCGAGATATTTAGGCCACTTCAACGTGCGTCTTTGGTTTGGCAGACAAGATGAGTGATCAGCAGGTAAATTATTTTTGCCCCCTCCCAATAATCTGTTTTTAGAATCTTCGATATCTATCACAGATGTCATTGGTAATTGCTGGTATGTCAATTTTGAACGTAGAGTGTTGATTTTGTTTAGTTTGGCGCTCGGATGAAATTTCATGTGTGTATGTCGTTTTAATCTGCGACAACTGTTTGGTTGATCGTTGATGCCCTCAGTTAAGTAAACATCTGAATTTTAGATTCTTGGCTTGTATAACTATTGGATTTTGAAATTGTTTGCATGAAAAAAAAGAAAAAAAGACAGTCTTTGTTGGTCATAAGAAAATCATGAATTCATTTTCGCCTAAATGTTACTAATATGATAGGCCCAACCTAGGACTCTCTTTCATCATAGCCAGTGCTTATTTGGCTAAATTAACATTATTGGTTATTGAAAATGCCCAGACATCAGTCAATTTATCATGTTCAGCCCAATAAACATTGAAGCATCCCTTCAATGCATTTATTCAACTAGATTTAGTGCACAAGAGTGCGGTTAAGTATCTTGCTACTCTTGTCCATCTTGGTACAAAAATCTCTCAATCAGAGGACTATTACATGGTATTGGAGAAGGCAAGGAGGCCTATTTTATTTTGTAAGAGGATGAACAATTCAATCATAGCTGAAGTTCAAGTGGAGAAATACTTTCTCAAGACTCTCCCAATCAAGGCAGGAATGGATATGATTAATATAGTGATGTAGGACAAGCACATAAAAGAGCTCATAAAGCGAAGGAAAAATATGTATTTTTTTCTAGGATTTGATTATTATGGAAGAGAAAGACATAGAAGGGAAAAGATTATCCTCAAATTTACTTTAGTTCATGGACATCACACTGGGGATAAATACAAACTTGTTTAGTTCTAGGAGTCTCATCTAGGATGTGTCATCACATCATTTATATATAATATGGGAGAAACCAAAAAGAACTATCTCATCAGCCATGTTCATGAATGCAAACCTTTCCCTTTTTATATAGGCCTAGTACAAAAGGAAAAAGGAATAGAAGTATTCTAAGTTCATGTTGTTTCAAGGCCAATCAATCTTCCTTCTACCACTTATGGAGAATCAATCTTCCTTCCTTCTTGGTTAGCTCTCTATTCGATACACTGAGAGCTATTTCTCCTTCTGGATCAAAATAAACATTTGTTTGAAGTGTCACGTCTGCACTAGGCTTGGGAAATCCTACAAAAATTTTCTCATTGCTTTATCATTCAGTGGCATGCTAACACTATGTCAGATACTGTAGTACTGGTGGTTTTCACAATGTATCTTAATTGTTCATACAATTTAGTTAAATTAGCTAGCGTAAAAATCTAGAGCGTGAGCCTTGGCTTAATTGTTAGGTTGTTCCTTTTAGACCTAGATGACTAAATTCGAGTTATGAAATACCCTCTCTATGTAGATTAACCTTTTGCAGATTCTGCCTCAGAGGGGAGCCTTGTGCAGTGGGCCACCCTTTTTAAACCAGCATAAGAATCTATGAATCTGCACGAGCATGATTAACTCATCAGTAGGAGTCATGTTGCTTCCACATTATGCAAAAACATTTTCACCAAAGAATTGATGAAAGATGACTTCATTTTGCTTTTTGAAAAGACATTTGTGATTTTTTGATGATGTTGCTAAATAATCTTTGATTTGGATGTTCAGCAATAGGAGTTTTGAAATTGAAGCAGTATATATTTCAGATATACTGCAACCAATTAATTTTTGCTTTTTAAATAGCATTTGATGAATTTGCTTATGATGTAAAAAACTTGATTTTTCATGTCTGGAAGGAAGTTTTGCTGTCAACTTTATTCTTCTTTTCAAATATGAAATAATCAATGTGTGTGTGTACACACATAAGGGTTACAGATTAGTAAATGTTGGTCAAACAAATTCCTGGCATCAAAATGTATAGCTTGATACCCAGACAATGTTATTCAGATTTATTTTTCTTATTTGATTTAATGATATCGGTGATATAGTTTGGTATACAACCTGGTATACCAGTTCCACACCGTCTGATAGGTGATCAAAGCCAGTAACAGGACACCAAAATCCTTGTGCGCAACCAATATATGTGTATGTGTGCATGTGTTTGTATATGTGTGTGTGTGTGGTAGTAAACAAATTCCTGTGTCTTATTTTTGAAGGTTTATTTATCTGATTTTTCTTGGATTCATACACACCACATCACATAAAGAAGAAAACTAATAGTGCTGCATTAATTTTGTATTTCATTTTGGGCCATATATATATATTTATTTCAAGAAGGTTGTACCATTATTTTTGCATTCATAAACACCAATCATTTTGCTTTAATTATTTTATCATATCAAGAATCAAAACTAATCTTTTTGGATTCATTTTGCGTCATGAAAGGTTGTTTTTATTTTGTAGGATTTTGGTTCTTCAAGATTAATGATGCTCCATTATTTTATTCTTCTTATATTCTTTTCTGCATTTGTTGAGACAGGTCTTAGTATTTGGGTCTTTTACAGAAGATGAAACTAAGTTATTCCAAAAGCAATCAGGTGAAGATGATACAAGTCATATAGAAAAGGCAGGATTGCAGTTTGGATCTTTGACTGTAAGTTCAGACAAAGGTTCTACTACTGAAACCAAACAAACTAATTCATCTGTAAGATCGGAAGGTATCCAACTACTGAAAACAATTGCAAAGGACCAAATATGCACTACTAAATTAGCTTCCAAACTTGACAAGTTACCAGGAGATACAAGAGCCCAAGTAAATGGAAGCTCCAGTGTGCATTCTTCCCACATTGTCGGAGTTACTGAAAATGGGAAGGATAACTCTGCTTCAGTTTCTCTCCGGATATCTGAAACAGGAATTAGGGATACATCTACTTTTGCAAGTCCCGAAGTGCAAGGTGTACTTCAAGAATCAAAAAATCAGGGTGTACTTGTTGACTCAGTGTTAGTTGCATCCCCCATGGTGGAAATTCTGAAAACTTCAAGTGAAAAGGAACCAGTGGTTAAAGGTTTATTACCACGAGGCTTAATAAATTCTGGAAATCTGTGCTTTCTGAATGCGACATTGCAAGGTCTGCTCTCTTGTTCACCATTTGTTCAGCTTTTGCAGGATCTAAGGAATCGAACTATTCCTAAGGTGACTAATCATTTAGAGAACTAATTTCATATTCTAGTTTTTTCCATTTTTATATATTTTTATTGCTTTTCTCTGAATATTCCTTATAAATTGCAGAGTGGCTACCAGACATTGCATGCATTTGTTAATTTTATATCTGAATTTGATATGCCTGGTGATTCAAGCACCAAGGATACTGGAAAGAGAGTTCTTGAGACTGGGAAGCCTTTTAGTCCAATTATGTTTGATGCTGTTTTAAAATATTTTACTCCTGACTTGCCAATTGGAATATTGGGAAGGCCAAGGTGTGTGCTTTTCTTGAACTGTCCGATTTTGTTTAATTATATGGAGATTACCTTTGTGTTTCGGTCTTGACACTTAACCCAAGTTCTTAATAACTTTTTGTTGAACATGAAATGTTGTTGAATGTTGAAGCCTCTTGTAGGATTCACTTTGTTGATCTTTGACATTAAACTATCTTAGTTAGCAATTTTTTCATTGAAGTTGAAATATTGAAGAATGTCGGAGTCTCTTGTCGGATGAAACACTTTGTTAATCTTTGGTATAAATCTATCTTAGGTTTAATATTTTGTGTTTTTAATTATTACTGAAAGGCATGCTAAAAGGATCCCTAGTTTAATCAATCTATATCGGAAGACATTTGCCATGTTGGTCTTTTTAATTACACCAATGATGTTAAGAGGTGCTTGGGTGCTCACCTAGACCTCGGGCAAGGCGAGGAGATTGAATTTGGCAGCGCCTAGGTGGACGCTGAAGTTTGGGCACTAGGTGATTCAGGCTCTAGCTCAAGCGCTCGCTTGACATATCCATCTCAAATCGTGCTTAGATCAAACCAACATCGAGCTTAGATCAAGCTAGATTGAGAAATTTGATCCGGTCAATCTTATTAGAGTCGATGAATTGGTTTGTCAAGTTAATTTAGTTGAACTCGATTTGAAAGGTATTAAAAAGCAGGAAGACCAGATCAAATTTTGTCAAGGGGAAATTGGCCCCTGATTTTGCTATTTCAGTTTGCTGTATTGCAAACAGTGTGAGTTGTACTCATGTTGCTCAGTAAAGGTTTACTTTTGTTGCTTTGAAAAAAGTATTTAAAAAATCATAATAAATTAGCATCAAAATCAGTTTAGATCAATTAACCTTACCAATTAAGGCTGGGTTTTGTCCATTTGCAATTAGATCTAACAGAAGAGAGAAGGAGAAGAGAAGAGGAGGAAGAGAATTAGATGAGAATATGAATTTATAGGGTGAAATGGAAAGAGAAACTAATAACCTGACTTGTTATTTTTCAACTGATGGCTTTTTTGTTTTCTCACCTGCAAACCTTATGATGAATTCTTATGGCTTTTCTTGAATATGGAGATTATGGATGAGATTTTGAAAGAGTAAGAGCCAAATCAAGAGAAAATACCTGGCATGACAGATGGAATTAGTTCTGTTGTGTAGTCTTTTCAAACCTCTAAATAATATATGCTTACCTAGTGCCTCTGCATATTCATATTCTGGCATTAAGGTCTCGTTTGAAGGATATATTTGTATTTATATTATGTAGGGATATAATATTTTTATCATATATGTATATGTGTGTATATGAAATCTGTATTCTTTATTATTTGTGAATTTTTATATATGATCCATCCAATTTTTCTTCCAAATCTTTTGATTAGTCCTAAGTTGGACTTTTAGTGTGCAAACATCAGCAACTATAAGCACTCATATATTTTAAATGTCATGAAATTTGATACTTCAGTTAGATTTGGTGTCAGAAAGAGGTCCAAAAAAGAAAACACAAATCATGGAGGCCTGTGAAAGCAGGGACAAAAATAGTTATATTTTTACATTGCATTAATTATGAAATATTAAGAAGGTCAAGGTGAGTAATAACTTTAATTATTTGGGAGGGGAGAGGGAGATTAGCATTGTAGGTCAAAGTACTCTGCTTGTGGACTCACCCAATTTTTATGTGTCTCAGTGTATGCAACGCGGAAACCTGTTTCAATTAATTTGATAGAGAATATTGATATTCTTAACTGAAATTATTAGAATGCCATTATTATGCACTTTCTTGATATTCTAGGGCCAGTGATATACCCATATTTGAAAATATGGATAGATAGCATAAATGCATGATTTTGGCGTGAAATGATTTTCAGCATATTTGTCTTGCACCACATGATCTTCATCATTTAAACTTTTCCTTTAATATGGATGGCATAGAGTACAAATAAAGTATTCTAGACTATGTGAAGTTATACTTCAAATAGATTGTTGTTTGACTTTTGAGTAGGGATTTCAATTTTGTACTGGGTACCGTACCATTCTTGGGCCTGACTTGTATATCCTGAACAGTACTTGTGTACTGATACATGGTACTTTGGCCAAAGAGGGAGAATGAAAAGGAGATGAGGAAGGAAGAAGAGGAAGAGTAGGAGGAAGAAGAAAGGAGTAGAGGAACACGGAGGGAGGGAAAGCAAGAAGAGGAGGCGTTGGTGGAGGAAGAAGAGGATGCAGGAAGAAAGAGGAGGATGAAGGTAGAGGAAGAAGAGAAAGGAAGTAGAAGAGGTGGTGGAGGAAGAGTGACGAAAAAGAGGAGGCGGTGGAGGAAGAGGGAGGAAGACAAGGCTGTGGAGGAAGAGAAGGAGAAGAGGAGTGTACCCTATCAACGATGACACATGGTGAGCTGTGGAGAAGTAGCACGTGGCGGTGAAATTTTTTGTGTGTATATATATATATATATTTATATATATATATGTCTATATGTCTGTATGCATATATGTATGTATGTATGTATACCTGGACTATATACACAGACTGGACGGTCCGAAATGGGTTGGTTCCATGTTTCGGTTCACAAAAGGGTTTAATTATTAAATATTCATGTTAGATTCCTAGCTTAATCAAGTTTAGGCAAGCAAGGGTTTGCTTGATAACCTTTATGGCTAGTTGGTGAATTGAGAGGACTAGTTATGGGCGGCAGCTGAACATTGTTCGACACTGGAACATGCTTTAAAATTTAAAGTTCTGCTATACTTACAAAGTTCAAAAGAGGGTATGATTTTTAGCTATAGAGTGGCTGCCACGCAAGCTTTTTATTGCTTAAGTTACTAATGCATTTAATTTAGCAATGTGGCCTTTTCTCTTGCTTCTGCCTGTATGGGACATTTTCAAAAGTATGCCAGATGTGTTTGTGGGTGGCTTATATGTTGGAACTTTTAGGTATCACTTAAGAATATCAAGTAATAGAATAACCTTTTTGTTTGAGCTTCTCATAAATCTACATTTTAGGGATTCACTTTCATGAATCATTAAAAAAAGATGTTATTAATGACTCAATAGAAGCCTTTCCTAAACGTCCTTTATCTCCTTCCTATCTCTTTCTTGCATTGGATAGTTATTGGTGTTTTTAATCTGTTTCTCATATCCATGTATACATGAACAACTTGGATAGAAGTGGAATCACTTTGTTCATTACCACTATTTTCTGCCTCTTAGGTCAAAGAAATACTTCTAGATGTTTTTGTGCAATGAGTTTATCATCTGACACAAACGATATTGTTAACTGTGCCTATTCTAAATGAACAAAAGACTCATTTGGTGAGTCTCATTGTACTTGTAGATCTAAGTTCATTTTTATTTCAGACAGGAAGATGCCCAGGAGTTTTTAAGTTTTGTAATGGATCAAATGCATGATGATTTGCTGAAGCTTGAAGGCTACATGTCAGATGCTATTGGAAGTCAAGCACCTCTCATTTCTTCTGCTGAAGATGATGGCTGGGAAACTGTTGGACCAAAGAACAAGTCCGCAGTCACCAGAACTCAGAGTTTTGTTCCTTCTCAGTTAAGTGGAATTTTTGGGGGTCAATTGAGGAGTCTTGTGAAGGCAAGAGGTTGGTCATGTCTTCCAAACATATCTGCTTATTTAAATTGTTGTTTTCCTAAAGTTCAGATGCGTTCTTGCTGAAATCTTTTTGCTTGTGTTTTTCATCATTTTTCAAGTAATTCCAGTTATTCAAAAAAGCTGGTAGAACATGATGTTTCTTTAAATTGCAGATTTCAACTCTCTGGCTTATTATGTGTATGAATACTGCAAACTTTTACATCCTCTGCTAGTTGTCCTTTTCAAGTGTTTCTGATGTTAGGTATGGAATATGTAATCACCATTAAAAAGCTCAGAAGATAAAAAGAAGGCTTTCAACATATGAAAGTTGTTATTACCATTATTTATTACGAACTGTTGTTATCCTTATATAGTATTGATGGTGCTAACCGCTCAACAGCTTGACAAGAATAGATAACATGTTATTTCTAATGGTTTATTGCTGGTGTCTAATTGAACTCAGAATCTGGCAAAATCACCACTTTTTTAGAGTCTGTTACATATGATTCACTTTGTTTTCTTGGTTGTCATCTTTGAAGTCTTTTTGAGTTCCACATTATAGCTGTTTACCGAATTTAATTTCACGAGTCTGATGATATTGTGATGAATGGAGGGAATGTTGCTATTCGTCTCACAATGCAGAACATGATCTGTTCCAAGGTTTTAGTAACTTCAAATACACATACTTTTGGTCATTAAGAAAAAAATCCAGCTAATTCTGTCATTTTCTGATATAAGATTTAGACTCAGATTTTATTGGTTTACTCCCACTTATTTGATCGTTTTACTTAGACTGCTTCATTTGGGGTGAGGCTGTGACTGATGATAATTTTGCATTAATTTTTGCCGAAGACTTTTAAAACAAACTCAGGTTTGGGACTACTTTAGGTGTTGCTCAATGACCATAGATAATGATTCTATAGCTTGTTGCTAATTTTCATTTCCAATTTAAAGTAGGCATTGGTACTAGAATCTTTTGGCTGTATAGTTCAATTATAATCTACGTACCCTCTTGATGTAGACAAATGCACTGATATGGATATGATCTAGGACAAGCATATGGAGAGCCTAGACTATATTTTTTTTTGAATTTGATAATTGAGGACGCAAGGTGATAATGATGAAAGATAAGGAAGAGAAGACTATTCCATATTCATCCATTTCTTAGTCATGACACCTAGGGATTTGGTCTCACGTCAGAGTTGCCTCTTGCATGGACAATGACATTGCACATTGGAGAAAAAGGTACCAGATTTGATCCAGTTCCTAGGTAGACTTGTATCACCCATACATATTAAAGTAAACAAATAATTTATCCACCTTTTGATGTTTCATGTTAACAACCCCTTTCACCTGTTGTTGACTATAAAGAAGAGACAGAAACTTTAAAATGATAAAAGAATACAATCAAGAAGTTAGCATTCCATAAGTAAATAAATAATTTCTTCTTCTCTGCATTATATAATATATAATTTCCATTTGAATTGATAAATGATCTTTCTTATTTATAAAATATTTGGCTGATATGTTTATTATTTGTAAATTCTTCAATCATGACATAAGCTCCTAGGGATAAAATTCTCAATTGCTCCCTCAACATCCACTCAAGTCCAATTTTGACTTTTTACTGTTGTCTTTCCTTTTCTACTTCTTGAGCTATATCTAGGAAAGTAAAGTAGAAACATAGATTTTGCCACATGGCAACTTATGATGTTTAAAAAGAAACTGTATTCATAGGATTTATTCAAAAGAAAAAATAAATGACAATTGCCCTCTACATCATACACTTTGACCGAAGCAGATTTTTTTGTTATTCATTTATATTATGTTATTCTAATTTTGATTTTCTTTGTTGATACCAATTTTATTGTAATGTTATAGTTGTAATATTCTTTATTCTTGTAATATTACTATTCTTTGTGTACCTAGAGGATCTTAACACAATTTATTTCCTAATTTTAGGTTTTTTGTCCCGTGAGAAATAATGAAATAACGTGACAAGTTATTTCTTGAATATCATATGACCATCAATTCATCAAAAAATGCTAATGTATTCATCTATAGGCATTGTTTTGATGTAATGTTTTGAGTTGATTCATCCAAGGTTTGACTTACTGGTCCGTATCGGTGTATCAAGATTATCTCGGTACCGGTATGGTACCAGTACCGGGTGGTATGCACTATATTATATAATATTAATATATTAAAAAAAAGAAAAGGGGTGATGTCGCCTCGATCTTTTTCCCTGCGGTGATGTCGCCTCGATCTCTTGCCCCGCGCGGGAGACGTTCCGTCTCCTTGCGCGGGAGATAAAGCGCCCACCGACGAGGGCGGCGACGGCGCGTGGAAAGTAGGTTCTTCTTCTCCTCTTCTTCTTTTTTCTTCTTTTCCTCTTCTTCCCCTTTTCTCCCTCAATCGACCGTCAACGGGCGATTTCTCCCTCAATCGGCCGTTGATGGTCGAAATCGATCGCCGACGGTCGATTTTTGGTAGTACTGCCCGGTAGCGGGCGGTCCACGTACGGGTAACCTGACGGACTGGTATGTACCGCCCATACCGGGCAGTAAAGATCGAAATTGCAAACCTTGGATTAATCAAGTGCTGCTAATGAGATTTGAATCTACTTTTCTTTTAGCTTTTCTTTCATTTCATCCAATAATATATTGGATTTTGGCATGGATGCAAAAGTTGCTTTTTAACACTGGTCCATTGGAGTTTGGCTTGATCTGTGAGCTCCATTTCACCAAATTGTACTCGACTATCTTCTGACATTTTATTTTAGTTAAATAGTCATCCATGTCATATAACCAATCAATGAAAATTTTTGGGGTCCAATCTGTTACCAAATCTTGATGCTTCTACCACGATCATTTTGGTAATGTCCTTACCAGGTTTCTTAACACTGTCTATCACGACGAATGGAACACTGGTATTCACGACTCATGCATGTTGTGGCCATGCATTATTATGTAGGTTCTGGTGGTGCATGTGAGGGAGCATGAGGCTTGATATGCTCTATCCAACTCATGATTGTCCTTAGCATGATTTGGAATTGTTACCTTAGATTGATAGTCTTGATATTTTGGCTCTGTCAGTGTTTTCATCCATTTCCACTAAAACTTGTCTATTATCCGAAGCATCTGCAAATGGTTCATTTTGGAAACACTTGAATCATTTCTTGAGGTCACAACTATTACTCGAAATAGATGTCCTCTTATTGCAAACTTGGTGTGAACCAAGCTGATATGACCTAGGAAAGAGTTCTACTTTTTCCTGCTTGGCCCTGAAAAAACTATTTTAAGTGAAATTTCCATTTGTTGTCATTTACCTATATCTTTAATTTATGATTTTGATCACAGGGAATAAGGCTTCAGCAACTGTCCAACCTTTCCTCTTGCTCCATCTTGACATTTTCCCTGAGGCTGTTCATACCATTGAAGATGCGCTTCATCTGTTTTCTGCTCCTGAAACTCTTGAAGGATATAAAGCATCAGCTGGAAAGGTACTTTATTTGGCTTTATGTCTGCAGAGATAGCCTTATGTTTGAATTAACTTTCTCTAATTATTCACTATTGAATTTTGGACAAGAAAGAACTCAAAAGAATTAAAACTAAAAAAGATTATTAGTATGATTTTTTTTAAAAACTATGTTTATTGGATTCTTGTTTGTATGATTATTATTATTTCCTTAATTTGAAGGGTCTTGAAATTCTGTTATCTTGGTATTTTTTGGAGAAATCCATAAAAAATTGTAGATGCTTCGAAATGAAAAGTATCAAGGAATCAGATCGAGAGAGAGAGAGAGAGAGAGAGAGAGAGAGAGAGAGAGAGAGAGAGAGAGAGAGAGAGAGAGAGGGATTCAAACCCTCGGCACAAATAAAGGACTGGTTATCAACTACTTTAGTTTACTTAGCCATATCTCTCAATTTAAATAAAATTAAAACTTGAAACATAATTTAAAATTAAATTAGAATTTATACATTTCAATGAAATTTCAAATTAAATAACAATAAAATAAAAGAGTAAAAAAGAAAAAAAAAGTTTGTATTTGGAAATGTTTTGTAATTTCGGTTACCAGACTTGTGTCGATCCATGACCAGACAGGTACGGGTCTCGTTCATTCCTATGTGTCATTTGTCGATGTAGCAGGAGGTATTATGGAACTGTAGGGGGAGGGAGAGGAGAGGTGAAAGAAGGAAGAGAGGGTGGAGGAGGAGGACGAGCATTTTGGTCGCATTTGAGGCTGAGAGACCCAACATCTATCTTGTTTCATATCTTAGGCATTTGAGGAAGATAAACAACAAAAGCATGAGGATGTTGATCGAAAAAGGTAGTACCTGGTGTTAAGACATGACCACAATTTAGGTAGTGAGTCTTCTAGTGGCCATGACAAACACGTCAAACATCCAATCACAAAGGAAAGGGTTAGACTTCATAATCGGTTGATGCAGTCGATGCAATAGACAACAAATAAGTTCCATTGGGTTATGAGACACCTCCCTCATATGTCACACACTTCATAAGGTTTGCTTAAATAATGGCAATATGAACAATAGATATCCATCGATTACGGTGGTCAAGACTCGATAAGTCTCATATTCCCATTATTGAACATGTAGTCAGGTGTGGCTTGTACTGAGGAGTAATAATTCAGTCATGCCAACCATGATACTGACCACAGAGCACAAGGACCCACAAGTTTCATATCTATCTTGTTTCATATCTTAGGCATTTGAGGAAGATAAACAACAAAAGCATGAGGATGTTGATCGAAAAAGGTAGTACCTGATGTTAAGACATGACCACAATTTAGGTAGTGAGTCTTCTAGTGGCCATGACAAACACGTCAAACATCCAATCACAAAGGAAAGGGTTAGACTTCATAATCGGTTGATGCAGTCGATGCAATAGACAACAAATAAGTTCCATTGGGTTATGAGACACCTCCCTCATATGTCACACTTCATAAGGTTTGCTTAAATAATGGCAATATGAACAATAGATATCCATCGATTACGGTGGTCAAGACTCGATAAGTCTCATATTCCCATTATTGAACATGTAGACAGGTGTGGCTTGTACCGAGGAGTAATAATTCAGTCATGCCAACCATGATACTGACCACAGAGCACAAGGATCCACAAGTTTAGCCATAAAGATAAAGGGGAAGGTAGTTTATTCATATGAGGAGATGAGATAGATTTTACATGATATCGAGATAGGCAATAGTTTTTCATATTCTCATCCTTCCTACGATCTCGGTTCTCATGGTCAACACTTGCATAGTGATATCTTGTTTGAAGTTGGATGCACTTGTATGATATGCAACATCAACGCTAATATAGTTACAAGAGTTGTAGCTTTGGTGCACTATATTTTATAGAATCATACTTGCCTGAGGTGGCTCCTACCATATAGGTGGTGCACGATGACGAGGTGACACCTGCTAGGCTGCTGCCATATATTTTTTTCATCAATGCCATATTGTTTACCGATATTAAGTCACATTAAAGACCACCACTGCACGCGGCCCTCCCCCTTCCCCAACACACACACACACATTAAATGGACTCACGGTTATCATTTTGGTTGTAAGAGCAAGTATTTGTTCATATTTTAAATCAAATTCATTATTCTTAAAAGTTGAAACTTGTTCGTGTATACATTCATTCTTCATATACAACTTAAATCATGTTCTCCATTTTCTGTGGAAATGTGCAATGTATTTATTTCTCTTTGGTTTTACAATGTTTTGAGAAATTTACTTAAATCATGTTTTTGAGAAATGTCCAATGTACTGGCTTTCTAAGTTGGTTAGGAGTTGATTGTGGATGCTTATTGGTGGTTGCACTTGTCTTTAGTAGCCTGCTTGACCGCATTAAAATCTCTCCAGCAAAGTTCGTTAAGACTCATCTTTCCATGATTGGAAGGTGTGGCGTAGGAGTCCTGGGATAGCAATCCAGACAATTCTTAAGACTCGGCATTCCATGATAGGTAGGTGTCTTAGGAGCCCTAGGGTAGCAACTACTGGCTGTTTTTTCTTCATAGGGAATTACTTTGAATTAAAGATGAGAAGGATAGTGTGTTTGAAAGAGGAACTCTTGGGCTAGTATGGAGATTTAATGTGATATCTTGGGAATGAATATTATCATCTTATTGGCAGCAGACATTTATCTCGTAGTTCTTTATATTCTCTGCTTATTTCTTTATTTTCTGATATTGGAATCTCAGAAATACATCAACAGCTTATTGACCATATTTCAACCCAAAATTGTTTATATTCAATTTTAGGCCATCGAACTGTTGTAAATTCTTGCAATTTCACGCAGATCATTTTTTTTGCAATCAATCACCAACATGAGATCAAAAGCTCCTATCGAACCAGTTTATTCTAAAATTGGTAGTATCGTGGCAGTTGACACTAAAAAGAACATATGACATTGCACCAATCATTTGTGGATCTATTTGAAATTCTTGTATTTTAATGAGCATATATAGTTTTAGAAAATTTTTAATCATATCTAAGGGAGGAAGGCTTCTTTAGAGCCTATGATGGAAGCCTCGAGGATCCACCTCAAGATTGGAACTGGTATCACAAGGTTGTGGATTATGCATCATTTTTGCTTCCTCTCCTAATTACACAATCATAAACTTAACCATGCATCAATTTCTGGATGTGCTTGTCTCCATAATATATCTATTTGGTCTATCTCATCTAATCGCTTGGTTGTTATTTCATGTATATTGTCGAGTCTGGAAAGGAAATATCATTACCAACTTAGTTTGGTCAACATCATAGTCAATTTATCTACCAACATTACTGGATTATGAACAAGAGAACAGACCATGTCATTTTTATGGTTCTCTTGTAACTTTGATACCATAGTCCATGTAAATATGACAACTTCTAACTAAGGTATGTCGTACCATATTGTACTCTCTCAGTAAGGGTGGTACTTACCTATTTGACAAGAGACCGGTATGTACCAGTCCAATAAGGGATTGGTACGGGTGGTACATGTTGGTTTGTCGATATGTCCCACCATACCGTGTGTCGATACATCAGTACGGTTCGGTGTGTACCATATCGATGGCCGATCGGTACACCGGTATGGACCCGTACAGCGAACCATGCTTCTAACTGCCTTGCAAAGTTCTTATCCTTTAAAATGAGTTTCTAATCTAATGACCTTAATCTCAGTTTAGTAAACCAAAGATATAGCCAAATGGGATCAAAGCATGAAGCAAGATTGATGCTGTGTATCAATTCCATTCGTGTAAGGTGTCAAATTTATTTTATCTAGTTTATGTGATACATCGGCCCATTATTCATGAAGAATAAGTGGTTATTAATGACTGCACGACCCTAGTGTTGATGGCCGCCTGGAATTAATGAACTGAACTCTCTTGATGCAGTCTGGGGTGGTTAGTGCCAGCAAATCAGTGAAAATACAGAAGCTTTCGAAGATAATGATACTGCATTTAATGAGGTTTAGCTATGGAAACAAAGGAAGCACAAAATTGCACAAACCTGTTCATTTCCCACTTGAGCTGGTTCTTGGGCGTGAATTACTCGTTTCCTCATCATCAGAGGTCAGTTCCTTTTAATGTTTCAGTTCTTTTCCAATTCTTTCTGTTCTCTACACGATCTTTCATATCAGAGTGTGTGCATATAGACGTCTTTTTGGTCATCTATTTCGGTGCGTAGTTTATCAACTTGCTCCACCAAGAAAGCTTTTGCTTCATACAGGGAAGGAGATACGAGCTTGTAGCCACGATCACGCACCATGGTCGGGAACCCTCCAAGGGTCATTATACTGCTGATGCAAGGTATTCCAATGGCGTCTGGCTTCGGTATGACGATGCAACTGTTACAGCTGTCACTACAAACAAGGTCTTGCACGACCAGGCTTATGTCCTCTTCTATAAGCAAATGTAGAGTCATCTCTTATTCTTTATTAAGATGGCAATCCTAAAGCCACCTCCATCTATTGTTTATCTGATCTGCATGTAAAATTACTGCCTGATGGGGGGGTTAATCATACGGTGATGTGTAGATCTATTGGTTCTCATTGCTCTTTTTATTGGTTGCCTTATGTGGATCAAAAGTATAGCACAAACTTCTAATGTAGTACCTGCGGACCGAAATGTGCAGTACCCTTCTAATGTAGGAACTGAATAGTATGGTTCTGTTTCTTTCGATGTTCTACTTTGTTGTCGGATGTAACACATTGTTTTGATCGAACATGGAAAGATCCTTTGCCGTGTATGATCTGCAGTTGATTTGGCTATCTGTTTACAGTTTTGGGACAGATTGAATTGTAAACGTATTATTTATTATACATGGGCCAGAGAGCAGGCGGCATTGCTACAGATGTGTTGACCATATCCAGTTGACTTCTTGGTACTTCATCCAGTGTCAAACTTAAGATGGCTTTCAAAAATCATTCCGACTTAGATATGCCAACGGAACCTGCCCCGTGTCCACAATTGTTCTTTTGGTATGTAGGTTCAACGGATGACATTTAATTGAGAAGTAACTAAATAGAGCCATTTGTATTATTTTTTGATAATGTAAATGTCTTATGTAAAACTTTAAATATCTTGGACTGTTTATTTATCAAGATGAAGAGCTTGATAAAAAAATGTTATTCATATAATAAAAATCAGATGATTAACGTGAAGAGGAGCTTAAGGAATCTTATATACTCAACACTATATATATATAATAAAAATTAGATACTTTTGTTAGACCAATAATATTTTATGAATTTTATCATTGAACACTATATATATATATATATATATATCATTTTATTTCCTACCCACTATTCTTACTGGATCTATTAGATTAAATAAATTTTTTCGTACCAACAACGTGCATCCTCTTATATTGTTTGTGCAAAACACCAATAATATACATATTTCGGGAAAAAGAGTAAATAAAACAAGAAAAATAAAAGAACCTGTGGGCGGCGCATGATAATGCAGTGAGGAACACGGGCAGGTTTCACTGCGGTGGAAAAAGGTTGTGTTCGGGGCAGAGATGGCTTAGCTGGAATTAGCGGAGAACAGCTGTCTGCCTCGTACGGCGGACAGAAAGAGACCATCCGCCAAACCCCTCTGCACCGCTCTCCCGATCACCCCCTCGTTCACCGGCTTCATAATTCGATCCATCATGGGTCCCATCATCGGTTCAGCAATGTATCCATTTGGGTCAGCAACTGGAGGCGTAGGAAAAGTACCGGTCGCGAAAGATAGAATAATATAATACGCAGCACCCGTCGCCGCACCCTCAACCCTCCTTCCCCAATGCCAGGAACTGCTCGGTCGCGCTGCCGGGCCCCACCACCCCCCCTCTGGCTCCCACGTTTCTACCCTATCTACCCCTTCCCCTGCCCACGTACCGTGCGGAGCGTTTCAGTTTATGCTCCTTTACAAATCTCAATCGTTCGTTTGTCGTGCGCTCTATGTGATTCAACCGTTGTGATGATGCGTCCCTCGTGATCAACTGTCACTATGGTCAAAGCATTGACCACAGCGAGTGATTACGGCGGCGTTATCGCAATTAGATGCCGATCACATGCCCTAATTCGGAGCCGCCCAAGGCTTACACGAGTAATAAACGACACATGTCACGAGTCAAACACCGGGCCGTCGCAAACCAGCCGGAGTGGCAAATCCGTCATTTTCCCGATCCCGCCCCTCACAACTCATCTCGCTGTCCTCTCTGAACTCAATTTTATATGATTTTTTTTTTTGTTATTTTTAAATATTTTGTATTTATAGAAAAGCCGCTTAAAAACAAGAAATCAGGCCTTTATTAAACCCTTCTCTTCCTCTTCCCGTCGCTTTCCTCCTCCCCCCCCCCCACCTATGTATTCTGTTCCATGCTTGTTCGATTTCTCTTCGGCGCTCGCGTGAGACTTGGTCTCCTCCGGTCCGGTGACTTGCCGCCGCGCTCCTGTTACTTCGCCCTGGAAGGTCGGCGGATGAAGTGATCAATAAAAGGGCGATTGGGCTGTGGCTGATGGGGGGTGCAGGGCTCGGGCTGGCGGCGGGTTGCGCGGTATTGACGTGCGCGATCGCCGCGGTGATGGTTGGCCACAGGGTTAGGAGCCGACGGCGCTGGGGGCGGGCGGTGGCGCTGGTGAGGGAATTCGAGGAGGCGTGCGCCACCTCCGTCGGGAGGCTACGCCAGGTGGTGGACGCCATGGCGGTGGAGATGCACGCTGGCCTCGCTTCGGAAGGTGGCAGCAAGCTTCGTATGTTGCTCACCTTCATCGATAATCTTCCCGATGGGTAAGCGTCCTCTAACGCCATGTTTCCTTCTCCGTTTACATATTACATATCATTTCTTTTCAACCTTTTTGGTTCCTTAACTTGCCAAAGATCTTGCAGCGTTTCTAAGGTCTTTGTTCCCTTTGGGATTCATTGTTTAACCCGACCTGTTTTTGAACTTTTATTGCAGTAGGAAAGTTTTATTTTCTGTGGGGATAATGTGCTTATATTGTGATATTTGGAACATTGACTAAACTTGTAATTGATGCATAGTAGACTTATCTTTGATATTCTGCGTCTTGTACAGTTGTATTTACTGTTGTATACTTTTGATTGTTGGATTGTTATATCTGTTTGCTACTTTGAATTTGTTTCTGATCTTTATTTTTTTTTTTTGATTCCAGTGGGTCTTTTAAAATTATTTGATACCTTATTCTATTAAATATCTTTCAAACTTGCAGTAGATGGTCTGAATCCATTAATTCCTATATAAAGCATAAAATCACACTTGCAATAGGTAAATTATAGCATGTTAGTCGTAACGGGATGTTTGGATTTAATATTTCCATGAGATTGTTGAAAAGGCCAACAGGGATGTAAGATTGTTGAATATCCTCAACAATAGACAGACTCAAGGAGAGATAAGGTTCTGGTCCAGCTGGGTATTCTTATCATATCCAACTGATAAAGGGGCTTGGCAATCAAAATTCTAAATCATTAGGAAAATTTTATGCCATGACACTACAAGATCTCAGATTTTTTAATGTTGTGGTATGATGTGCCCTATTATTATCTTTTGCATGTCTCAGTATTATTTTATTTGCGCGCCACTCACTCATCAGCACGATAACTGAAATGATTAATGCATCAGCACGGTTATTGCATGTCTTCTTGGCTTGAATAACTGAAATGATTCAAGAAGAATGTTGGTAGACTTGGCTTGTATAGCTGAAACAAATTTGAGAGGAATGCTGGTAGAGTAGCAATGAAAGCTAAATTCATGACAATCCATCTTTTAGGCTTTGAAAATTCACAATTTTCCAATGGCCATCCAAGAAGATATAGATTTTTGGATAACCAATTCATTTCTAAAATAATATCAAAATCTTTTGTTTCTAATATGGTCAAATCATCTAGAAATTCATTACTGTTAACAATCCAAGATTTAGAAACATGGGTAGCAATTATTTCTACATTGATTGAGGTATTTATGCACAATTCAATATCTAAAGACACATACTTCAGTTTATGTTTCTTTATAAAATCTACATACACAAATGAATGTGTGACATTCGAAAATAAATAATACTGATGCATAAATAGAAAATAATAATAGTGTACATAGTAACAAATTAGAAATTTGTGCATCTTGTTGCATCCTTGCATCAATTTTTTTTATGCTTTAGACTTTTGATTGTCGGCCTTAGTTTTATCAGTGCGATATGATGAGGATGTTCTGAAAGGTTGGACCTTTCTATGTCCTTGAGCCATCTTTTGTTGAGGACATTCAACAATCTTATGGCTCTATTGGCCACAAAGAAATCAAGCCCCAGAAAACCATTGATATTCCTTATCAGCATGAAATTTGTTATAGCGCTTGCATTCAACTTGGTTGACATTATACTCTCTTTCAGTTGGTTGAAAACCATCTTATGGCCCTAGTTTTATCAGTTGATGTCTAAGTCAACAAATGGGTTGGCACTGCTTTTAAAAATAGGAAGATTCAATCTTTTAATTTGAATTATGTTGCATGTTGAAGTTAATTGGCATTGTTGTTGCATCTCCTATTGACTCATCATAACTCCAACTGAAGACTGCATTAGTTGTATCATTTCTACTTGACCCTCTAGTCCTTTATCCTTCTCAGTCTCTAGTAAGGCTTTACTCATTACTTGAAGGTTGAGAATGGCCAGATTATTGCACTTGAATAGTTTTGTAGGTTAGCATGGTGTAGGACGTTTTCAATTCTCCTAGTGTACTTTATTTTGTCCTACAATCATAAACTCAATTGTATACAAATTATAAATGATAAGAATAAATTTTATGAATCATAGGTAGACTTTTAATTAGTTATTTTTACCCGTTGTATAACTTCTAACCCAATGTATCACAATATACATTCTGGTACCACTAAATTATAATGCCCTAGTCTAGTGAAAAGATAGCGGTATAACATTTCCGTGATGTTATATTTAACTTCATGGTGTAGGTTGTCTTAGGGTTTAGAAGAAATAGTTTCTAAACTTAATACCAATTTCTGATCCCTATTGGGTGGCTACAGATGATAGCCATGCTAATTAAAATTATATAAATAATATATAAGCAGTTAAAGTTATTTACATATTTTATTAATAAATAAGAAAATCATATACCATTGCACTAATAATTTTCAATAATCAGAATAAATAAAAATAAATGCTTTATAGACCTACAAATCTTTATTCGACATATCTGATTCATATATTATATTAACTTGATAAATACACATAATTTTTTCAAAAACAAATTAGGTGAAGTCACATATTCTTGCTATTATTTGTAGATTGTCGAGATGAACATCATA
This sequence comes from Ensete ventricosum, assembly GCA_029747655.1. NCBI lineage: Eukaryota > Viridiplantae > Streptophyta > Magnoliopsida > Zingiberales > Musaceae > Ensete > Ensete ventricosum. Next base: position 3,874,230 of record JAQQAF010000003.1, read on the forward strand.
ATTAAGGCCGAAACTCTTTTCCTAATTTAAGGAAAAAAATACTAGTCATACATAAAATAGAAACTTGTAATAATAATGAATGTCGACGCATTATTTGAATTAATGCTCAAGTTCTTCCTATCTTTTCTTGTTTCTCTTTTTCTTCTCTTTTTTTCTTATTTTTCTCTTAAATCTTTCTATGTTACAATCTCTTTCTTCTTATCACCCAATAATAATAAGTTGTGGTGGCTTGCCATGACATATGTATTTTCTCATTTCCTTTTCCCCTTTTTTGTTCATTCCTCCAGTTTCACAATTTCCACGGTGTGTTCTGGTGGCAGCAGGCCCCATGGCTTGTTGCAATCCCATTTTTTTTTCTTTGTTCCTTCCTCACACCTCTTCCTCCACTTCCTCCTCTTCTATCCTCCTCCCTCTTCATCCTCTTCCTCTACTGCATTCTTTTGTTTCTTTGGCTTCCTCTTCTCATTCCGTCGCCTCCTCTTCTTCCTTTCTTTTCCTCAGTCTTTTTTCTCTTCCTCCACTGCCTCCGCTTCTTCCTTTCTCTTTTTCGTCTTCCTCTACTGCCTCCTCTTCTTCTTTCCTCCAGCCTACTCCTCCTCCTCCATTGCCCCTTCCTCTTCTCCTCCTTATTTGAGTCTCCGGTATATACCGATTTTGTGTGTCAATACGCTGATACCAACTGGTACGTACTGGTGACTCGAAGAAGAAACCCTTTCTAATAATTATAATTATTAGAAAGGGCTTATTATGATGGTATTTATTGAATACCATCACTTATTAGGAAGTGGACTGTAGGGTATAGACTTCACTTATTAGGAAGTGGACTGTAGGGTATAGACTTCACCTATTTATTGAATACCATCATAGGTCTCATGTCTGCTTTTTCCTGGTAGGAGTGAAGAAGGTACATACTATGCTCTTGATCTAGGAGGTACAAATTTTAGAGTCCTGCAGATTCAGTTCAGTGGTAAAGGGTCCATGATTTTGACTCACAGAGTCCAGCGACAGCCAATTTCCCAGGAATTGATGACTGGCACAAGGGAGGTACTTTTTCTATTCTATTTGTTTTGTTCATTTTTCTTTGTTTTGTCTGGTAATTCTTTTTCACTCAGTTGATTTCTTAATATTCTATGCAGGAATTGTTTAATTTTATTGCTTCCACATTAAAACAATTTGTGCAAAGAGAAGATGATGGTATTGATCAAATACCGGATGTTAGAAAGGATCTTGGATTTACATTTTCTTTTCCTGTGAGACAATTGTCTGTTTCTTCTGGTGTTCTTATCAAGTGGACTAAAGGATTTTCAATTAAAGATGCTGTAAGTTGAACTTTTAGATTGATGATTCATCTTTGAACTGATGTATATTGTTGTAAGGGGACTAAGGGAATACCATATCTTTGGTAGCTATTTCATCTTATTACTAAAAGGTTGCCTATTGCCTGTGCTTGCTTTCTTGTCAAATTGTTTGATTCACACAGCTTGAAATATCTGATCATGGAATTGAATTTATAAGGGCTTGTGCTTTTTTTATTTCTTAAATATAGTTATCATTCCAAATATTTGTACACAACTTGAAATATCTGATCATGGAGTTGAATTTATAAGGGCTTGTGCTTTTTTATTTCTTAAATATAGTTATCATTCCAAATATTTGTTGTTCAATAAGATCTTCTTGAGAGCTCAACGTGTGGTGTTCCTTAAAAATGGAAGTATTTCTAATTAGGAAAATATTAGTCAACTCTAAATTGTCAAGCTGGAATTTCATTTGGGTACATTTTATCTTCTTAGGAAAAAAGTGCACTTCATCATGTGTCCATTCATCTAAGAAAAAAAAATTGAATGTGATGAAATTTCAGTTGTTCAATAGGTTTTGTTCTAAAAATCTAATTTTTGTTAACATTGAACTTAATCTATGAGAAGCTCTGGTACTTTCTAGATTTTATAATTCATTTATGCTTAGTAAAGTAACATCATTAAAATTTTTGATTGCTTGTATTCATTTTTTCTAAGCTTCTATTTAGATACTGATAACATGGATACTATTGGAAAAATAATGTTCCCATGGCCTGATTACAGGGAAACGACTAGCAAGTTATTAAGTTTTTAGTGCCATTTCTCAACATTTTGTGTTACAGTAGTCGAACCTCATGTCTATCATTATACAAATGAAGTAGCTCGCCACTCTAGTACTATTCTTGGTCCCTTAATGCATGATATTTTCATGTGGTTAAGCATCTGAAGTTGGGATTGTCCATTTTAGTATATTAACTTGATTTTTACTGATCATCTCTGATTATTGTATGGTGGCAAAGTTATATATTTTTGATATGAAATATAATGTGATATCGTGATATCCAAGTCCGTTGTTCATAAATAATATAGTGATCATGAAAATAAAGCTAGATATTGGGATATGTCCATGAAAACTCTACAGCATACTGAGAACTGAGAATTTCTGAGGTGATTATTTCTATTTAAAATTCTATAATAAAATGGTTATGGATATAAGCTGTCTTGTTATCCTGAACTAAATGCTTCAATCTGTTATTTTCTTCACTAAAGAAAAATTAATGCTGTCTGCTAAATTGTCATTGGTATGAAGTGCAATAAAGTTTCACATTGTGTGATTTAACTAATGTTAGCTCTGGGATTTAGGTTGGAAAAGATGTTGCTCAGTGTTTGAATGAAGCCATGTTAAAGACTGGACTGAACATGCGGGTAGTGGCACTGGTATAATTTTGTTCCTATGGTCGTTCTAGCTTATGTTTCACTAGAGTTGTGGATATTATATTATAGTTTTCATTCATTTTGTATTTCAATGCTGAATCTGTAAATGCACCCAGTCTCTTAAGTACCATTTTTGTAGTTATATATATCATATATCCTATTCATGCAAATGTGTGCTTAGAGCAGTGTTTGACATACCACCCACATTTTCCAACCTATACTTGACTTGAACAAGTAGTGCATATATGTTCACATTGTGGGCAATATGGCACGGAGTTATTCATCTCATCTTTCTCTCTCTCTCTCTCTCTCTCTCTCTCTTTTGCATTGTCCAATGTCTAGGCAAAATTGGTCTGACCATTTGTTTGGATATGAGTTGATGGATCAGCTATGTTCCATCGTTATTAAATTGGTTGGACAGATTAGGATTGGACAATTTTCACAAATGTTCATAGTTCCATGATAGCTAGAAAACTTTTTTCGAGGAAGCAATTTGGTTGTTGAATTCGAGAGCCAGCTTTGGTATGCCAGTAATGTTGCTTTTGCAACCTAGGAGAACATGGTTTGAGTTATGGAAACAATCTTTCTGGTTATAGGGGTTAAACTATGTATGTTGACCTACTTCAAACCCTAAATTGAAGTGAGCCTCACTCATTGGATTCATCCTTTTTCTAATTTGTTTGTTAAAATTGAATAGGCTATATAGCCGCATATCAAAGAGACAAATCCAAAAATATTTCTGCCATTAGAGAACTCATTATAAAACTGATTGTCAGCAGCAATTACTAATTCTCCGATGCGTAAATGTTTAAATAACCCTTTGTGCCTGTTTTGGTGTGAATTCTTCATTTCCTTTAGATGGATATTTCTCATGGGGGATATAATCTCCTGACAATCTCAAGTGTTGGGACCAACAGGTTCTTCATTATTTTGGACCAGAAATTTTAAATTTATTGATTCAAATCCAAAAATATTTATTAGATCATTAATATGTAACATTCAGAAAATGTAGCCTCAAAAGAATTAATGGACTTTGGAATAACTATATGCAAAATTTTATTCATTTTTAATGGTGGATATGGAGTTGTTGGATTACTTTGGTGACCAAAGTTATCACAAATGTAAAAATAGAATACAACTAATATTTGTTGTTAGTTAGAAGACGAAGATCATGCAATGTGAAGATTCATTGATGACTCCATTAGCAACTTGGGAGCACATATATTTTGCTGTCTGTGATTTTGATAGTTTAGTTTGTGCATCATTTTAAATCTAATAGGCAAAACGTTCAAGTCATATTTCCTATCTTGGGTGTCCTTTTCGTGTCCTCTTAGGAATTAATATTAGGGAGAAGTTTCTTAGTAAGTTTAGTGGTACGTATCTTAGCATAGAGTTTTTACTTTGGTTATATCTTTGTTAATGTTTTCAAATTTAGTTTTTGAAGTATATTTTTTTAACCTAAATAGTATGCAGCTTTTTTTGATTTGTTAAACTATGTAAGAAAATGGGGAATAACAGGATATAGTGTAAGAAAGGATATTTATTTTGAGTTATGATTAAATAAATAAGTTTGTGGTATTTAAGTAAATAGGCAATTGAATAGTACTAGTACCCAAATGGAATATAGGATCATGTTTTTATGTGGTTGGTTGGTCTTTGTACTGAGCCTATTAACTGCTCTACCATGTATTGGCTTATTGCACGATCTTAATACTGGAATGATTGATCACTCCAACTGGCCACTGCACTACTTAGTGGTTTTAACGAAATGGTGGATCATTTATGTGATGTTCTGGAAATTAGAAATGGTCTCTTGTATTTGTTCTGTTCTGTTACTTTTGATTTTGTTATTGCCCGTAAAGAATAGCAGTCTAATGAGCTTGATATACTGGACCCAACTAGGTGAATGATACTGTTGGCACATTAGCTCTTGGCCATTATTATGATGTCGACACTGTAGCTGCAGTGATAATTGGAACGGGGACTAATGCTTGCTATCTTGAAAGGACTGATGCAATTATAAAGTATCAAGGCCTTCTTACAAACTCCGGTGACATGGTATCTTATGTATTATTCAAGTTACATGATTTCAAGCCTGCTTTTGTTCTGCTGCAGAATATATTCTTTGTTGCTGGTCATATGTGTCCATTCATTATTATGCTGATTAGGTTGTCAACATGGAATGGGGAAATTTCTGGTCATCACATCTACCAAGAACCCCCTATGACATATCTCTAGATGATGAGAGCCCCAATCGTAATGACCAGGCAAGACTTTACAGTGTGCTTATCCTTTTTGTATACTTTTGTCACCTGAGAAGCCTTGTAACATTGTCTTTTTTTTTTTTGTTGGTATAGGGTTTTGAAAAAATGATATCAGGGATGTACTTGGGTGAAATTGTTAGAAGGGTTCTTCACAGGATGGCAGAGGAGTCAGATATCTTTCCAGATGCTGTGCAAAATCTGTCAGTCCCCTTTGTCTTAAGGTATGATATTGATGCATATTAAAGTTTTCAGCAGGTCCATGTGTAAGATTGTCACCTGCAACTTCAGTTTATTTCTTGTATTTTTATGGTAACATTAAGGCATTCTAGTAGTGATGAACATGGTTAATATGTTTTATATCAGTAGTTTGTAACATAGCTTTTAACCTTTGCATGGGTAGTCAATAGACCTTTTTCTTTTGTCAGAATTTATAGCATTAGGACCAAGGGTTGCTGTTGCATCATGGTGGGTGGGATTCTAATTGTGGTCAACAGACCCTTGTGTTAATTAGCATCGATGAGTCTAGCCATATCTCATCCCCTCTGGTATGGATAAGCACTGATGTGTTGTTACTTTTACAGTCTGATTCAACCCATACCAACACATCACAACGAGTAGTACACTATCATGCTTAATTATAACTTTCTTTATGGTGTCATTGAGGGCTATGTTAGACTTGATTTATTGCAAGTCTTCTTCCCAGCAAACAAGGTGCAAGATAAATCATTTTTGAAGTTTTTTTTAGCATCTGCTTTTGCTTTAGAAATGGATACCCAGTGTTATGTAACTTATTTTGATCCATAGTGTCTTGTCATGGGAATTTAATTTTTTGGCCAGATGGATCAATAATCGAATGCTGCCTATCAAACAATGCTGGTAGTTATCCTGCTTCGTTTGAGAGTGCAGTAATGTTCATAGATGACAGTTGTACTTTAAATTCTCTTTGTTTCTTGTCTGGAAGTGCATTAGGTGCAAATAAGTCCATTTTATTTGTGACTTCCAATTGGTAATGTCATGAATCAATATTCTTTGTTTCTCTTTTGAGTGCTGAGAGAGCTCTTGAGTTCCCTCAAACTTCCCATTTTTTTTCTCCCAGGACACCTTTGATGGCAGCAATGCATGAGGACGACTCACCTGACTTGAGAGAAGTCGGGAGGATACTTGAAGATCATCTGAAGGTATCACACTCCCAATGTTATCTTCATCTTCTATGTCTACAGTCACTATCGTCATGAGCATCCTACCATTTCTTCTGGACTAATCTCATCAGATTTCTGGAGTCTCACTGAAGGCAAGAAGGCTTCTTGTTAGAGTATGTGACATAGTCACGAGAAGAGCTGCAAGGTTAGCTGCAGCGGGTATAGTTGGGATACTGAAGAAGATAGGACGAGATGGGAGTGCAGGCGTTGCAAGCGGAAGAACGAAGGGCAAACCGAGAAGAACGGTCGTGGCAGTCGAAGGAGGCCTTTATGTTGGGTACTCGATGTTCAGGGACTACTTGAATGAAGCCGTTGCAGAGATCTTAGGTGAGGAGGTTGCCCCGTATGTTTGTCTTCGGGTCTGTGAGGATGGATCGGGAACAGGAGCTGCTGTCCTTGCTGCAGCATATTCATCAAACCGATAAGAATACCCTACACATATTGTATCATTCTGTGCAAAATGTAAAAAAATTCAGTATATAATGCATGTGCAAGGTTGATGTGCAGAACTTTCAATTATCCTGCTTGTGTTATCATTATATCTACTCTGTTTAGATCTAGGTTCATAATCTTGTGCATTTTAATTTCGTATTGTACTGCCTGATATGATAGTGCTTATCGGTTTACCAACAGATCGGGGTGCGGATCTCTCGTCATGGGGTTGTACAGGACGGTAACGATCGAAATTTTGATCGTTATAAATTTAAATATCATTTTCATGTTTTAGTTGAAAATTATAATTAAGTTTATAATTTGAAGGAAAAATTAGTTTATGATAGAATGAACATAGATTAGTTAATTCTTTTTTAATGACTAATTTTTATAAATTTAAATATTATTTTCAGCTAAAACATTTAACTTTATTTTTTTCTATTTTAAGGTATTTTTTTAAAAAAATATGCCTAAATCTCGATATATTGGTGTTGTAAAAACGTCGATTTCGTGTACGACGTATTTGATTAGTATCGCGTTTCTAACAACGGTCTAAATAGATCTAAAGAAAGTGTCTATCGATGTACGTACTGCTTAGTTTACTCTGGTTATGTACTTTATTGGATCGATGAATACTATCCGTACCAAATCTTAAAGCGATACATTGAGACATCGAATGGCACACAAGATGAGTTTAGAAGCCGCCGGACCTCTGAAGCCTCGATCTGAAACAACTGGAGGAACCTGGCCACAGTTTACTGCAAGCTTTCAAATGTATTGTAAACCTAAATTTGCAGCCGTGCAGTGCTGGTCCTTCCCAGGTCCACATTGTGAATGCAAATATATTATGTGGAACTCTAGTGCTCCGTATTGGCTTCTTCAGTGCGGTATTGATTCTATGATCGTATCATGTCACCAATAACATGAATGTAAATGATTCATTTAGTTGCAATGCACAATAGGTTAATCTAGAGTCTTTAATTTTCATTCAACTACTCAGAACCCTGAATAGTGAGTGCATAACAAAAGATTTCTGGTAACAAAGTCTTCTCATGAAAAGTCTTTAAAGTTGTTACACTTGGGCAATGATTCGTGAAAGAAAAAAAAAAGGATTTGTCATGATTGTGTAAAGCAAACAGCAGAGGATGATAAATCATGTAGACATCATCCATATTTATCATTTTTTTCTCGTTTTGATGCAAAGATAAACGGTGAAGACGAAACTTGATCCCAAAATCTTGCTATCGACGGTCGGTCCTTACCAGCTAAGAGAGCTATCATCATTTGCTTCTGCCCTTCTTATGCTTCCTGGGGGGAGGCTTCTTGCCACCCTTCTTGTTTGATCGGTGCTTTGCAACTCGTTTCAGCGGTTTCTTCTTCACATCTAGGCCTGGCCTCTTTTCAGTTTTGCTTCCGATCATAGGTATAGCATTTGTTCGATTAAAATCATCCTCTTCATGGGAGATTGCACTTGTTGTAACTGTAATTGTCGTGTCCTCGTCTTCATACATCTTTGTTTCTTCAAAAGAAAAAATGGCGGCGTAAGTTAAATTCTTGTTCAAATTGGACAAGAATTAATCAATACATCTGATGAGGATCTTCATTCACTGTTGACAACAAAGTTCCCATATCAATTATTTTACTTGCAGTAATACAACATTACCTGAAATAGATGCCATCAAGTCCTGATTATCTTGTTCAGAATCACCCGCATTGTCAGGTTCTGAAACACCAGGCAGTGGATTCTCTGAAGATAAAACTCTTCCGTATAAAGCCATTTCTTTATCTTGTTTCCTCTACACCAAAATAAAAGAGCAAGATCACAAATCAAGAACAACCATATGCTAGTAGGAAAAAATTTCCCACTCACGTCAATAATTACTGTTTAAAGCTTTCAGCATAGTAAACAAATTAATGCAATTTATTCATAAATTAAATAAAAGGGCACCATTTAACTAACATGCATCCACATTCTGAACATTCTAAATAGATGACAAGAACTGAAGATCATATTACAACCATAATGTGGATGCCTTAATAACTCTGCCTTGCATTTCAAACCGCCAACGTTAACCCATTTCTTCTTATTATAAAGCTACTCTACTTATTTTCCTATGTTGCTTGACCAATTATGTATTCAATCAACTGATGTTGCCAAAAGTTTTCATAATAAATTATTTGTGAATCACTATTGTTCAACCAGACAAATGCATGAGGCTTCGGGCAATGCAAGATCACTTATGTAGGTAGTCTTATCATTACAACCAAATTATTTCTGTGACAGAAACTTGACAATCAAGCCACGAAAGAGCAATTAGCTATATTAATAGGTAAATAGTTTGACCATTGTTGGCCCGTTACTCTCAGTGTGCACGTTTCTATTCATTTAAAGAGGTTATATAGGAAACTCAAAGAAGGAAGCTTTAGAAATGATGCAAGAGGGAAGAGTACAAGACTGGTTGGATCTCGGACTAATAATATCGATTGGTATGAATGACATTTTAAAAGTTAGAGCCTCCTACTGAGTACTCCTTAGTTTGAGAGAAAAATCGGTTCCAAATATGAAAAAGAGAAAGATACAATTACTAACTAATGATAATTCTATTGCAATAAAGAAAGATAACATTTAAAGATACAACCTTACACTTAGAATTGTTATAACCCACAAAATTTAGGGACCAACATAATTTAGGGGAGACGAGTTTGCTTTTGTGGAAATTTCATAATCCACAAAATTCATCTAAAGACATGTTTAGAACTCTCTAAAGATGTCTTAATGGTTTTCCCAACCCAATTTATAACCAAAATAGGACTTTATCAAGGATACAAAGAATTGACTCTAAACTCGACCATGCTGAAAATATCGGATATACATCCAAAAATAAGAGAAAATTAAAATATGGCTGAAAGACTTTTGTCCACGATAAGGCCTCCAAGGGGTGTAAAGGTCTGACTACTCTATAACAACTCCCTATAAAATACCATCATGATATTATGAAGAAAATATTATGTAAGATCTAGGATGGTAGAACTATTTGCTTTCTCAAGCAGGCAAAAACAGGTTTGACTCAGTCTGCTGAGAATACTGATCTTAGGCATCCTCTAAAGATGCCCCAGATCCCTGAAAAAAGTCTTAGCAGAATTAGACCCCTCTCTCCTGACAATCAGTACCTGATCAGTTGGGACTCTGTTCTCAATCAAAAGCATATGTAATATTGGCTTGAGGAAACTTCAGTTAGTCAAAAAGACTATGGGTGAAAAGGTTTATATCTTAGTACTCAAAACAGCTTGACACTGCCAATTATGGTAAAATCAATCCTTGGAGTTCCACAGTTAAAACAGGCTGCTCCTGGTGATAAACATAATTTTTAAGGATGTTAAACCATATGAATTCTACAGGTAAGATCACCCAGTCAAGACCACCAGATTCATGGACTTTCAGTTCAAATTGATCTAGTATGAAATATAAAATTGTTGATATCTTCTACAGTAAACACTCTCCATCATAGTACAACACTTCTTAAAATAGACTCCATGTATATATATTATAACTTTGAGCCATTCTAGAATTTTTTTTTTCTAGCTTAATATTTTACATCATATATTTCTCAAAAATTTCACAACAAACATACTGTAACTATCATTTTGAGCTATGCTTTGCACGATCAACTATCCATACGAAAAATAAATTTACTGATTGTAGTAAACAATAAACTAAATATCCACAAGTTAATGATATTAAACAGTTCCTTGTTTGTCTCTCTTATTTTATTGCATTGTCTCCAGGCATGGTTTTGCTTCAAATAATCGTCAGAAAAAACTGATGTTTGATGTAGAAATACATAACATACATCTCTATTCATGGAGAGCTATTTCTTTATTCTTTGCATGCACTACAAGAGTACTCGTCTTGTGTCTATCAGAATGCAATAACCTAGTCAAGTGTTTCTTTCTTTAACTTGCATTAAAAGTAATTCACAAAACATATTAACAAAAGAGACAAACCTTCTTCCGAGACTCGATCCGCTTCAGTCTCTCCTTTTCTTGCAACTGCCTCTGAGCTTCTTTTCTCCTTTTCTTCTTTCTTTTATGGAAACCAGTAACAAAATCCCTGCCACATAAATGCTTGTTAACTAGGATCTTCAATTACATATGATACCTAGCAAAAATATTCTGCAATTTTCAATAGATAATTGTTCTCACAATTAGACAAGTCAGGATATTTTGTAAAATAAGTACAATGCTAGTCAAATTTTCAAATACCACATCATATCACAATAGGAGAAGAAAGCTGTCAATGTAACCAATTTATTGCTGATATAGGTAGGAAGAAAGCGAACAGAACATAAGCATGCCCATATCCTGATAACATAAATCGAAAAGGCTGCTCCAGATAGTTATAATAACATATAGGTAGGAAGCAAGCGAACAGAACATAAGCATGGCCATATCCTGACTACATAAATTGAAAAGGCTGCTCAAGATAGTTATAATAACACACCGCCCTGCTCTCAATGTCATCATTAGCTCATTGACAGGATTTTTGGGTCTAACGAAACAAAATACCTAGAGAAAAAAAAAAAAAAAAACAAATCCGCCTTTGACATCTACAAGATAAATATCGCTAGGGTTTTTCTTGCCATCGGGATCAGAAAATCACAGAGGACCAACCAACGATTATTTCTCAGAAAATAAAAATGTAAAGAACGCACAGAACCAAAACAAAAAAGCAGCTAAAAGAGATCGTTTGATTAGGATGCGAGTGCCTGAGTTCTTTGTCGTTGAAACCGACGGCGAGAGCTTTGTTTTTGAGAGCCCTCTTCTTGATATGCTTTGGCACTGTGACCGTAGACAGTTGCCCCACCACCACTCCCTCATCGAAGTCATCTTCTTCATCGCCGGACATCCTCCGCCGCCGCTTCGCTCTCTTTCCCTCGAGCAAATTGGTTTCCAGCCAAAAAGGGCGGCGCGTGGAGTGCGAACCATTCAGCAATAGAATTTTAGTTCACGTGATATGCACGTGACAAGGTGATGGGAAAACGGCCCCTCCTCTATCGGTGACGGTATTCCATAAAACCCGAACCAAGATGAACCTATTTAAACCGGAAAGCGAACCGAACCGCGATGAGCTCGCTGTCCATCTGCGGCGGTTTTGAGGGGTTAACTCGAGCTATTCCTCGCCTGTAACTTCCCCAACCCTAAAGCCGGAGACAGAGAGAGATCAATGGCGGGCGAGAAGAAGCCCAATTCCAATTCCAACGACAACAACTACAGTAAGGGGAAGAAGAGGAAGTATCTTCCGCATGGGGTAAATGTTATCTTCGTGTACAGGAATCCAACGTGATGAAGGAACTTGAGCCTTTTCCCCTTTCTCGTTCGTTGTTCTGTTTGATGATTCGTGTTATAACGACGCAGAAACCGGTGAAGAAGGGATTGTATCCGCTGCGCCCCGGCGTACAGGGGGTTTTCCTTACTTGCGATGGAGGGAGGGAGCGCCAGGCGACCAACGAAGCGCTTAATCTCCTAGAAACCGTCCGTTCTAACGCTTTCTTGCTGGTTTCTTTTATTCTTATGGTTGAGAGTCTGGTTTTGGTTTTCTTCCCAAATCTAATCTTTACTCGCCCTTATTGTTGTTTCCATTGGGTTTTGTTCTGAGTCGTAAAACCGTTGCTGATGTTGTTTTAGCCAATATGAGATTTTTTTTTTTCGTTCTATATGTTTATTCTTCAGTACTATCCCATAAGCTTTTGCTTCGATCGTTTCTGTGTTCCAACATGTTTTAACCTTAGAAACCATTGGTTATGGTCTATGTACTTTGCTTGACAGTGTTGTTTGCTGTCAGAAAGTTAGTGAACTTAAATCTTTGTGTACCTTTATTTTTAGCATTTATTTAAAAGAGGCCTCCTCGTTGATCTATTTTTGGTTCATAACATCTCATGAATTTGATGTTATACATGTTAGGATATTTTATGATGGTATCTCTCGTTCGTTTGATGTGCAGTACTATGAAGAGCTAGTGCATGGGAAAAAGTCAGATGTTAAATGTAGTGCTGTTCCTAGTAAACCATTGAATAAAATAATTAAATTCAGGGATTCTGATTCTTCTAGTGATGAAGATGAGGATAGTCCTCATGCAGATGAGTCAGATGCTTCCCTACGAGATCATGGGGACCTACAAACAAAGAAGGTGAAAGAAGATGCCTCTCCTAGTCATGAAGAGGAACCAGAGATGCAGAAACCTGCAGAAGAAACTGAGGACTTACCATCAAAGAAGCAACGTGTCAATACATGTGCAGCTAAAGTGGAAAATGTAGAATGTACTCAAACCGATGATAAACCTATTGATGAGTTAATTGAAGATGAACTCAGAGAACTAGGAGACCGGAACAAGGTTGTTTTCCATTGTGATTAGTGTATTTATAACTGCAGTGTGATCTTGTTCTTGCTGTTTTTTTTTGGTAGAATATGAAAATTATTATTGCTCAAACAATAATCTGAGCTTTCTATGTTTATGAACTAAAAACTGAAATATATCATTTAATTGCATATCTTTTCACTTTGCGGGTTTTCTTGTTATCTTTTTCTGTTTGATAAAAATATTGAAAGGAACATTCAGTTATAATTTTGTCAATGCCATTGACATTGTCACTTTTTTATGGTCATCGTTATCCTATTCTTCTCTACTTCTTGGGCACCTATCTTCTTGGACCTTGCAGTTTATTTGACAAAAATGATGGGGAACAAAATAATTTCTACATTTTTCAATTTTATTTTTTTATTTGTTTCTTCTTAGATATACTAGTCTTAAGGATATTCAACATGGGAACATATGCATATATTGGTCTTTTGTTAATTGCTGAATGCTGAATTTTATGTTTCCTTTATATTTGCTAGATCGACTTGATGTTCCACTATTTATGGTATAATCACTTTGAGAATATTGAATTGATATTTAAAACATTGAAACACAAAAAAGTTTTCATTAGTGGGGTATAATGGACTAATATCTTCCTGATCTTTAGAATATTTTGCCTTTTAGATTCGGTAATATTCATGCTCAAGCTTTCAACTAATGTTATTAAATTACTTCTCAGGCAAGTTTATGTTTTGGATCTATTTCACTAAAATGAGGAGATCAATGAGTTCATAGAGTAAAATAAGTTGATTAAGGTGGATAGGGGTATTGGTGATTTTGTGTTTTCATCAAGTGCATCTTATATTAAAAGGAAAATTGTAGTATGGCTCTAAGTTTGTAGGTTAGCCATCCTTTATAGATCCGAGTGTTGGGCTGCTGTGAAATATATAGAAGAAGTATGTGTCTGTGTAGTTGAGATGATAATGTCGAGAAAAATATTTGGAGTTACTAAAAAAATATTTAACACTGATAGAGAATAAACAAGAGATTTTTAATCTAATATGATATGCACTTGGTTTTAGAAGATCCATAGATATTGTGGTTAGATAAGGTAAGATAATTATCGTTGGTGGTATGAGCAGAGATGGGGAGATATAAGAGAACTTTATTATAAATAATTAGCTGGATATATTGCATTGTACATAATTCAATGGTGGGACAAGCTCCATGTAGTTGACTCGAAATAGTTAGAAAATTATGGCATGTTGTATTTGTAATTTTCGTATTGATTTTATTTTTTATTTTGATAATTAAAATGCATCCTTATATCCTCTACTTTTATTTTCACTCATACATCAAATTCTCATGCAGCTTTTGCCATGAAATATATTATTATGCATAATCAATAGTCGTTAGGCATTAATAAGTCAATTTCTATACTTTTTTATCATTTTCCTCTCTTTCCTTTTCCTATTTGTTTTGCTTTCTTTCTTTGAAACTAAAATTTCTAAAACATTTATATTGAAAAACAGAGGCATTTTGTGAGCCTTGACTCAGGTTGTAATGGTGTTGTCTTTATTCAAATGCACAAACGAGCTGGAGATCCTAGCCCTACTGAGATTGTACAGCACATGATGACTAATGCTGCTTCTACAAAGAAGCATATGTCAAGGTCCAATCTTCTTTCATCATATCTTATCTGCAGTTTACTTAAATCGTATTTGTTACTGTAGTTGTTCTCCTCAGTGTAGAAAGTACAATTTGATCAAATTCAGTGCTCTCCTACCAGGTTCATACTGAGAGTTATACCAGTTGAGTTGACATGTTATGCATCAGAACAGGAAATTTCAAAAGCAATTAAACCATTAATTGAACAACACTTTCCTAATGAAACTCTTATTCCACAAAAGGTATGGTTGCAATTGTATATCCTGCCATTTTCTTCTTTTAATGGTATTTTATTTTATCTTAAATATTCTTTCTGATCATGTTTATATAAGTCTAACAAGGATATATTTTACTCATTAAAGATCATGGAAGAAACTGGGAGTAAATGATGTGACAGTTTGCTTAGAAAAAGCTTCTATCTACCTTTGACGTTATGCATACTTTTGATGTTTCTTTTGTAACTTCCTTATTAGCTATAGTTTTGATTCTTTACCTCTAGTCATCTTAATATATCCTAGTTTAGAGGGTAAAAGGATGAATGTATATCCTCTCTATTTTGTTACTAATAATTTATAATACAATAAAAGTTCTTTTATGGATTGATAAGTCATATGGAACAAGAGACTAGAAAATAGAGAGGATAAGAAATAAAAAGAAGGAACTAAGAGGAGCGGATACAAGATATGTGTAATGCACACCCACAACAGATATTTGTTTAAAGCCATCAAAGTGCTTAAGTGGGTCTCTCCTTGTAGATCCCTTTTTATAGATCACTAGATAGTCTAACTGGGAGAGCAGCAGCGGCAATGCAGTGGGCAGGTGGTGGTGATGCAATGGGGAGGCAGTGGCAGTGATGGGGTGGGGAGGCAGAGGATTAGAGAGAGAGAGAGAGAGAGAGAGAGAGAGAGAGAGAGAGAGAGAGAGAGAGAGAGAGAGAGAGAGAGAGAGAGAGAGATGGAAAATAAATTTTGATGGGTATTGATCTACAATTTTTTTGCTGTTCTTGGTGAGGTCAGTAAATATTGTATGATGTGTATTAGTCTGATCAGTATTTGAGAACTTGCTTGGAAGTATGATATTTCCAATCAACTCAAGGTCCAATAATAGTCTCCTAATACTTTGGTCTGATAAACGATCACTCTTGAAGATTAGCATAGACGATGAACTTGAAGGATGGCGGATCATGTTGAAAAATTGGGTGTACTTGTTAGTATAGATCAATATTTACCAGTCCAAAGCTCAATTGGTACATGAACCAATCCGTTCACAATTCATACTTGACATATTGCGAGGTATGAGTACCACACTGGTTCCTTGAGCAGTGAACCTTTGTATATTAGGCATTTAGCATAATATCAGTATTTGGATTTGAGTCCCATCTCTCACTCCTTTAAACCCACTAGCTGCCTTTTCTTCCTGTTTCAACATCTTTCGTATTCTCACTCTCCAATCTTTTTCTTTCTCAAATTCACTTCTACTGTTGCCGCTAGTCTTTGGTTGCAACTAGGAACCAAAACTGTTCCTGTTTATGCTCTGTTACCATTAATTTTTGTCGTTGCCACCCTGTCTCTCCCGTAACCAGTTTTAATGCATCTTGGGCTCTGCTTCTTTTATTATATTTAATCAATTTAGGATTTGAGTCTTGTGATCTAAGTCATGTTAGTTTTTGTTTACGTTTGATTTCAATGAATTGTTTTTTTGTAGTCAAATCATAATTTCTTTTGATGTTTCTAGGTTTAAGTGATATATTAACATCTAACTGACACTTTTATTTTGCATAAGAATGGTCATTGTATATATTATGTGAATCTACTCTCTAATTCTCGTCAAGGTTTGGTACTTTTAGTGCGTTTTTGGTATTGTCATGTGTGCTGGACTAGTAACTAGTATTTTTCTTATTTGTTTGCTTTGACTGATTTAAAAGTAGTGACTATTTTGTTTAACTTCTTGTAAATCTATTCCTAATTTATAAGGTTTATTTAGGATTTTTTTTGGCAGTTTCCTTATTGTGGAAACGACTTTTCCGATTCTGAGGGGATTAGTTTTATGATCATGAGAATATTCCTAATTTTGTAGAGATTAGTTTCTTGATTTGCAGCAGATTAGTTTTCTGATTTTTCATGACTTAGTTTCCCCATTTTGTTGTTGCAACAAGTTTCTTGGAACCAAGCTGTTATGTAATTCTTTGTTATATGCAGTTTGCAGTGCTATATGAAGCACGATCTAATACAGGTATTGAGAGGATGACAATTATCGATGCAGTTGCAAAATCTGTTCCTCAGCCACATAAAGTGGACCTTAAGAACCCGGATAAGACCATCATAGTCCAGATTGTAAAGGTATAAAAACACTGTAGGTTGTTTTAATCTTTCATATGCTTTCATTTGCTGTTTTCAGTGCACAAAATTCAACTTATTATTTTGATGATTAACATGTCTGCTAATAAACATGTTTTCAAAGCAATAAATTTGAATGCCTGCAATGTCCTTAAACTGACATTTATTCTATGATGGACCTTGTTTGTCCAAGGAGTAATTTTTTTCAGCCTGTGCTCTGATATCAGTTCTGTAGAATCATACTAAAACTATTTGCTGACTAAGTTTAGCTGTTCAAAACTTTGGCGAATTGTTCCGGGCATCTTTGGATGTCCATGATGGATAATTTCAAAAGTGCGAGGCAAGATGCTTCACATTGATTATGAGAGTCTAGGGTCGGAAGCTGAACCTATTAAGTTAATCTGACCCAATGTGGACACAACTTGTATAGCATAACTTGGGCTCATGGGCTGGGTTCAGGTCAAGAGATCTTGACATGCTATCAGATTGGACCAAACATATCAGTTCTTCTGAGGTTCAGTTTGACCTGAATCAAGTTGATCTAAATCCAATGTCTTGACTTATCGATCTGATCTGATATGTTTTAATCTGATATATTGTGGTCAGATTCAGATACAAATACTTGGCTCCATTAAAGGGTTGGATGGAGTTCAGATATTCTGTACATGTAATGACTATTCACATTTCAAGTTGACTTGACCTCACACGGCCCTAGAAAATGTACTTTAAAAACAAAGAAGAGTAAAAGAAAGAAAATGATTCTTAGATATTGGCTTTTAAAAATGTGCTCTGAAAGAAGCATTTTATCTTTTGCTAATTTTACTATGTTGAAAATCAAGTTATATCTTCTGGACGAATTGCTTGATTTCAACATTGCTAATATCATTACTCTGATATTTCATATACAAATATTGACAAAGGATTCAAGCTTCCTTGGGACTTCTGTTATCAAAGTTGATGCAACCAAAACTAGCTACAACTTATTTCTATTATTTACAAAGTCGACCTGTGTGAAGTTTCTTGATAGCAAACAAAAAGTCATATCAGTAGGCAACTTAGCATACAGTTCAGCTCAAGGTTTTGAATACCGATCGAGCCGATACATTCTAATCAGTATTTTTCCAGAACATATACTTCGATACTAGCACCATACTATTCATTTTTAACATTTGTATTGATTTATTCAATGATACCGGGCAGCAATGATTTAAAAAGCGCTAGGCGCTAGGGTCTCAAAACACCTGAGGCGCTAGGCGCTCGCCCGAGAGAAGCGAGGCATTAAAAAACAATAATAATTAATAAATATATAAAAAATATATAGTACACTGTTAACAATAAGTTAATAGTACATTGTTAACACCAAGTTAACAGTAGAGACGAGGTGAGGTGCTGATCGAGAGCGAAAGCTGCTTACTGAGCGCAGTAGAAACGAGGCGATGAGCTAACCTGATCGAGAGCGAGAGCGAGAGGAGCAGCAGCGACAGCGACGGTGGCGAAGAGCAACGACGATGGTGAAGACCACCGACTGCAATGACGGCGGCGAAGAGAAGCGACAGCAGCGACGGCGACGAAGACAGCAGTAGCAGCACCGATAGTGAATGAGGCAGCGGTAGTGGCGAGATGTCGGCGACGCAATCCTGATTCGAGATGAGGAGATTAGGGTTGACTCACGAAATATATATTGCTGCGTTAGTTGGTTCGGTTGAACCAACTAACGTGAACGAAGTCACTTGATTTAACCTGGGCGTTCGTCCGAAGTGCTTGACGCCTCGGCTCGGGCGAGCGCCTCTTTGAAGTGCGTCGCCTGGAGTTTGAGCGAGGCGCGCTCAGGCCTTGCCTTGCCTCGCCTGAGCGCTTAGGCGAGCGCCCGAGCACCGTTTTAAATCATTATCGGGCAACATAAGTTGGTGCACCACCCAGCATGCTAATAACGTATTGGTTTTGTAGGTTATGGAACCAGCATTTATATCTTTTGTTCATGGTATAGCATGGACTGTTATCCAGTAGTACAATACAAAAATGACATTTAGAATCCATAGTGGGCACTTGCTTTCCATTATTAACACTTGTATCACAACTGATGTTTACAGGTGCAAGTATTTTGTCTGTTGTACAAATTCTTCCTTTCTCTTTTCTACAAGTCTTTAGATATAACGTCTCCTAATTGTCTTATCTTAATCATGAACCACAACTGACCATACAATTATCTTATAAGTCATTCCTATGAATCTTAGGGGCTCTCAGTGGTCACACGACAGTCTTGATGCCCTTATTTATAGATACTGCTGCTTGTTGTATACAACGATTTAAATAGGCGCTCGCCTAAGCGCCCGGGCGAGGCGAGGCCCGAGCGCCTCGCTCAAACCCCAGGCCGCGCGCTTCAAAGAAGCGTCGCCTGGGCGCTCGCCCGAGCCCAGGCGTCGGGCGCTTCGGGCGAGCGCCCGGGTTAATCCAGGCGACCGAACCAGGCTTTTAGCTCTGGTTCGGTCGTTCGCGTTAGTTGGTTTAATCGAACCAACTAACGCAGCTATATATCTTTCATTACTCAACCCTAATCCTCATCTCGATTCGGGATTACATCGTTGCATCTCGCCGCTGTCGCCGTCGCTGCTCTTGCCCGAGCGCCCGAGAGCCTGGTTCGGTCGCCTCGATTACATCGTCGACACCATCACTGATGTCGTTCCTCTTCGCCGCCATCACTGCAGTCGCTGTTGCTCGCTGTCGTTGCTGCAGTCGCTATTGCTCGCCGTCGTCACTTCTGCAGCTTGCCGCCGTTCACTGCTGTCGCTTGCCGCCGTCGCTGTCACTGTCGCTCCTCTCGCCTTCAGTTAGGTCAGCTTGTCACCTCGTTTCTACTATTAACAGTATATTAACACTTAACAATATACTGTATATTAATACTTAACACTACAGTATACTGTTAAGTTAACTAATTATTAACAGTATATTATATTGTTAACAATATAATAGTATATTAACAGTATACTGTATAATGTACATTAAATATTAACAGTATACTTATTAATGGACTATTAATAGTATACTATTAATTTATTGTTAACAGTATACTATTAAATAGTATACTAATAACAATATTTTTTATTTATTAGATTAATAACATATTATATCAATTTTAAATTTTAATAATACTAATCCTTATTTGAAATTATTGTTAGATTAAATAGTATATATTTTTATATTTTGGCGCCTCGCTTCGCTCGGGCAAGCGCCTAGGCGAGCGCCTGGCGTCTCGAGCATTTTGGGACCCTGGCGCCTTTTGACACCTAACGCTTTTTTAATCACTGGTTGTATAACATATTGTGTATGTGATTGACTTAGTGCTAACAGAAAGTTGTGCTTAAGAACTTCTTGAATGTATACTTCGTACTTACAAGAGAGGAATATTATCAGGTTGTACAACAACAACAAAATTATAAGTCCCAACTATTTGGGGTTGACTACATGAATCTTTTGTTGTTATTGAGATCTTTGTAGGCTTTTAATTTTTTTTGCTTCTTCTAACTACCGCATCCATAGGTTCCCTAAGCACATGCTCATATCATTTTAAACAATTCTCTCATCTTATCTTCCATCGAATTGATACCTAGTTATTCAAGAATTATAATTTTTTTTCCTTTCTTTGCTAAAGTATTGTTGGTTTCAAGATACATTTTAAACAACACTCGGAACTATAAAGTATTGTTGGTTTCACAACTGTCTTATAAAATTTTTCGTTTAATGTCAAAGATATTTGGTGATCACACATGACTCTTTGACGCCCCTCGTCATTTTAATCATTTTGTTTTCACTCTATGAATTATATCTATATCAATCTCTCCATCTTGCTGAATAATTGATTCAAGATACATAAGACTTTTACTTAAAGGAACACCTTGTCCCTCCAACTTAACTTTATTCTCCTGCCTATTCCTAGTATTGCTAAAATTGCATTTCATAGTATGGCCCATGATTTTAATTTATCTATAATTAGAATAGTTTTGAATAGATAAATTATCTATACTAATTACCTATAGTTTCTTCCCATATTCTTAAACGCTAATCTTTTACACCTTAGATGATTTCACATGGACTGTAACACCAATAGGAAGTTGTAATACAAATTTCCAAACTTTCTTCTTACATGGTTATCATAATACTTGTACTTCAATTTGAAAAATCCTTTCTCTGCTAAACGTCAGATTTTGCTTTTTGGTGAATTATCTGATTGTGAGACTGATATGCTAAACTTTCTTCAGACTATTTGCTTGATAGGGGTGGTTGAAAGGTACAAGGGGCTTTCCAAGTACAACCTGAGGGAACTGACATCGCCCAAGCAATAGCAACATCAAGCAACACATCAGTATAAGTTATCTGAGCTCTCGCCTATTTCCTCGAGAACCGATGGCATGTTGCTAAGAGCATTGATGTTGAAAAATTCCAAGAGCTCTACAGAAGTTTCAAAGTATTGCCCAGCCTTGTGGTGTAACTGACCAGCCATGTTTGCCAAGATCTATGAGTTTTTTCTATTTTCAGGGCAAAAACTTGAACTGGAGCCATCATCTACGATGACAAAACCTTATTTCCTAACGCCATAAGTGAGTTTGTTATATATTTGATTAATTATGCACTGATGCAACATACGAGGAACAGTACATGTTCTTTTTCCCTTGGAAGCAGTAATTTTATTTCCTGCCAAAAGATCGTTCGTGGATGATATGTATCAATCACGATCGGAAACATGTTTCACCATTATTTCTTAAATATTTGCAGTTTTGGGCTATAGGCAGTAGGTTCTCCGATGTGGTAAGAAACAAAGGGCAGCATTTGACCGATACAGGTTAGCTCTACCTTGCTACCTTAACCATGTATCTATATTCCATGAACTGCGTTTGTTTTGGTCGTTTATTATATGGAAATGTTACATATCAGTAACTGCTCTTGTATTTGTTTTTTCAAAAAAAATATTATAAACCTATAATTTTTTTATTGATGAAATGAAACAATGTCATTAGTGCCAACGCAAACCAAAGATCTAAATTGGGAGAAAATGAATTCCTTTTCTCCCGAGGATTTTGAACTGATATTATATGACTACCATTGGGGCGTGATTGAAAGGCAAAGATTTACCAATTGTGCAGCATGTCTTGCAATTTTCCGATGACTGCTGACAGATGACCACAGAAAAATGACTACTTTGCTATCCATGAACCTATAAAGTCAAAGCCTATCTTACTTAAATCTGAGATGGTTCATATCCTTTACGGCTCGTGCATGACCAGACATCAGCCGCCCGCTGCTGTTCGCAGTCTCCGTTTCTTCTCCCACCTTTCTTTTTCCTCCCTTATTCTCTCTCTCTCTCCACCAAAAGATATATTTTAATATATTTTTATAGTATATTTAAATATAATATAAATATTTTATAATATAATATTAAAAATATATTAATATCTAAAAAAAAAGGACGACGTCGCCTCGATCTGTCTCCCCGCACGGGAGAAAGAGCGCCCACGACCCGCGGGCGACGACAGCACGCAGGCACTGGCAACCCGTGGGCAGCAAAGGCGCACAAGCGATAGGTATTCTTTTTCTCCTCTTTTCTTTTTCCTCCTCCCTTTTTTCTCACTCAATCGATCGCCAACGATCGATTTCTCCCTCAATCAACCGTCGGCGATCGATTTTCTCACTCAAGGTTGTCGAAATCGATCGTCGACAATTGATTTTTTATTGAACCGCCCGGTAGCGGACGGTCCGCGTACCGACAACCTGACAGATCGGTATGTACCGTCCGGTAAATATCAAAATTGTAAACCTTGAGGCAAACTAATTATAACTAAGCCAATTAAATATTCCAAGGATTTAACAATTCCAACTAGTTACCATATGAGGGACGTCTAGGAGTCGAAACAACCATTTCTAAGCTGATAGACGAAGGAAGCAACAATGTTATAATCTCAATGCACAATATCCTTATTAATGTGGAACTAATATGCTTAATTTCTTTGACATTTAAACAAACAGTATATATAAATCAACTATGTAACTAATACAACAAAAGTTATTTCCATACTATAATCTACACACAATCTTTGTTTGTGCCATCCGGCAAGGAACACAAGCGTACCTCGAACATCTTGTCCACTGAAAGAAGTACATTCTCGATTTCTGGAAATGAAGTTCCGTTTCTGGGTTTCACATGATTTATCCCCATGTTTTTATGATCAACTTTAGCTCCAGTTCTGAGAATTATTGATACAGTCATGAACAAACTTAAATCTGCTTCACACAGTCGGCAAGATAACCAGAACCGAATAATCTTGCAAAAAATAATTGAATTAGAAAGATTCCGATGGCTCAAAGAGACCACCACCATATAATCCATCAAACGGTGCAATTTCCATCATGTTGCATGCATGGAAAGAATATTGCTTGAATTGGTTTTGGGTGTGAGGATTAATGTTGAGATCATCTTCTCAAAAGCTTCAAGACATCACCCACCAAATGCAATGATCCTGTGACAAGAACCTGTATTCATTCTGTTAGTCCATTAATACTAACTCGCCTTCAGCTAAGAGCCAATAAAGCTATCAATCATTTTTATTAGGTAGAATTCATCAAGAAAAACCTAAACCAGGATTTATTCTACTAGGTAGTAGGTAGAATTCATCGACCAAAACCTAAACCAGGTTTTTCTCGGTCCAGCCAGTTTGGACTGTATGCCAATGTAGTCGTATACATCAGTACATCATCATGTAGTGGATTCATACCAGTCCAAAAGGGACCAATACGACTTCCATGTTTAAAACTGTGACTGGTGCAAGTACCATTCATTCTCTATTATTTTATTCAATGATTCTAGGTGATATACATTGGTATTGTATATGAAACTCAATATCAGACCAGAATTTAAAAACCTTAATTTAAGTATACGTTCATTTAATCAAAAATTATAGATGATATACGTACACAAATGTTGTGCAATTTTTAGTATGCAAGCTGGCATCAGAAATGTCATCGGGGATTAAAAAAAAAAAAGGATTACTATGAAATTTACGTTAGTGCAAAGAATGATATCTAGTGCAAAAAAATTGTAGAGCTCCTCAACATTCAGAAATTGATTATCCTAGTGCATATACATGAAAGTAAACAGATAATAGACAGTTAATTCCCCTAAGCAAAAACCAATAGCAACAGCTAATGACAGGAATAATTCAGAATTTAAGTATTGAAAATAGCTGATAAATACATTACATATGCACGTAAGTATTTGGATGCATAAAATCATACAAAAGTATGCAACATTGTAACATGTAAATAATCTGAATGTAACACGACATTGTCAGCAAACTTTCATTTCACCACTCTTAAAATTTGCTATGGAACTTCAATAATTGTGTGGCATATCTGCTAGTCACTTTTTAAAATTTTAGAATGTAATGTCTTTACCTGAAGACAAAGAGAAGGGTTGTCCTTCGCATAGTCTCTCAACCATCTTATAGCCAATGGTAAAGATGGAACTACTGCACTGCGAGAAAGATCTTTAAGAACAGGAACACAATTTTCCAGAGGCTCTCCAGTGACAACTTCATGAGTTTTCCCAAGCTTCTGCATCTTGGAACCGTTATCATTGACGAAATCTGACAAGATATAAAAGACAGAATTTGAAAGTTAAATACAATTTTCCAGTTGACCTGAATGTTGCAGAAATCAAAGGACTACCTGCTTAATAGTTCACAGCATAAAACCAGAACATTAAATAGTGTAACAGGAGAAAGACTCCTCAACTACATATCTACTTGAAGATATAAATCAGCACAGAGTTGATCCTTCATCCTCCCTTACACAGCTCTCCTCAGAGTAATGTCAAGTAAGAAAATAATAAATTGATCACAATCTCATATCAATATGAATGAGGATACTGATCTTTTTAATTGCAGGAAAAATGATTGACACAGTTCAAAGTAAAAAAACTTAATCGTATTGGACAACTGCCAACAGAATAATTTCAATTGATGGAGAAAGGAAGATGGTGAAAGATAAGCGCTACAGGAACCAAAATAATGGCATAAATTAGCATTGATCAGCTTTAAGGCCTTAACAGAGGCATGGTTCGTAGTGCCATGCCTTGCAGGATTATGTGATCCGGATCTGATCTAGTTGACTCAACAGAGGTCAACCAAATCAGACCATCCCAGCTTGCTTATAACAGATTTGCTCATATTATTTCAGCAAATATTATCGACCGTTGCAACCAATTTCTGGCTCATTTCAATAGATTGTAACTGATCTGAACTGATTTGAATCTTATATCCTACAGCTGAACCCGAAGATAATCTTGATCTTGCAAACTATGGTCAGTGCATGGCAAACATCATATCTCATAATCTCAATAAAGAAATAACATTTGCAACAAGAAGAGATAGTTGGATTTCACCTTTTTCTTGGATTAATTTATCCCAAGTTCTTTGGAGGGTGGACTGCCATGACAAATTTGCAGGAGTAGTAGGTGCTACAATTGATGACCCGGAATCAACTCTATGATGCACTGACATGCTGGGAACAAAAAGAGCTTTTGAGAAATAGACACCTGAGGAAACACAGATAACATTATGCACAAATCAGCAATAAACATAAAAAATAATTCTAGTTTGGAAACATCTATAGTCAATGATAAAAAGGATATATCTGTCGTTAAAACGGATCATATTATACAATCTATATCATTTAGCTCTCAATGATGGACCTTACCACTATATCCCCTTATTACAGTGTATTGTTTGAACTTTTAACATTGATCAAAAAAATTTAAAATATTTTTCACTCTCATTCCTTTCCTTCTAGACCAAGTCTCAAATGCTAGAATATGCGAAAAAAAAAAAAGGTAAGGCTGTGATTCATAACAAGCTACCATGCGAAAGATCATGAACATCAAGAAAAATATGAGCAATATCTCTTTTTTCTTTTTGCAAAGGATATGAAGACCTTGCTACCAACAATCAAGGTCTTTACCAACTACCTTAGCTGATATATCCAAAATTTGTTAGATGAGGTTTCAAAAACTCAAATCCTTAAGTGGGTCTAGTACACCACCCACAATGTTTTAGGTATAAAAATAGAGCAATATCACTCCATAGTAACATTTAAACAAGATAAAACTAAATAGTATCTTGTTTTTAGGTGGTAAAACTGAAGAGAGTGCAGTGTTGTAAGAATTAATACCATTTGAAGCACATATGTCGACAAGTGGTGGAAGCAGAAGTTGAGGGTCTCTCTTCTCCATGCAGTTAAACAAAAGAATCTATTGAAAAGAATTAAAATAGCACAATGGAATTTAGTACAGGCCTCTAAACAGGAAAAAGAATAAGCAAGAAAGATCTGTATTTAACAAAGTCAGATGACTTTATAACCAAATCTCACCTTCTTAGATGCTTTCTTAGATTCACTAGAATGCTTATTCTCATACAAACTGGAATATCCAAGTTCTTTCACAAATCCATTCTTCACAGACTGCTGGGCTTCTCCTACAGCACTGGAGAACCACCTTGCACAAACCTCCATGCTTTCTGGACTATGAGCACCATCCAAGTAAAAGATCAGATCACCAGAATTTCCATCTGGGATCTGCTCAAGCATTTTTGGTTTGTCAATAATAGTTTGAGCTCGTCCACCAAGTCTAGCGGTCGAAAGGCCTCTGAGAAATCCTTCTGGTAAGCCTTCTTTTGGGTTATCCTGATGAAAACATATAAATTTATTCATATATATAGCTGAAGATGAAACAAAAAATATCATACTATATATCAGGTTTGCGTTACCGATGCGTAATACCCAGTACGAGCGGTACATACCGATCTGAGAGATCGTCGGTACGTGGACCGCCCTTTACCGGGCGGTAACAATCGAAATCTGACCGTTACTGACCTGTACCGGGTGGTAACGATCAAAATCCGACTATTACCGACCTATACCGGTCAGTAATAATCGAATTTCGACCATTACCAATCAAGGGCTGAGATTACCCTATTTCAAATGGTCAATTGATCATTGGAGGCAACCTAAAGGGTTTTAAACCCTTTCCTCCCCCTTCTTTCAGCTCCCAACCTCTTATATTAAATTTATATTTATTTCTAACTTCAAATTCTTATTCTAACTTTTTTTTCTATTTTTCAGATAATTTTGGAGGGTTTTCAACTCATTTTGGGTATGCCAATGGTACATACCATCAATACACCTCGTATGCTCTGGCATACCGACGGTATGCTCTAGCATACCATCAATACACCTCGGTACATACCGTACCGAGCAGGGCTCAGTACATTGGTACAGACCAAAATTACAAACCTTGTTATATATTTGCTTGGTAGATTTAACTATTTGGTATAGAATAACAATTCCAGTGCTCAGTGTACAATGCTACCATATATGCATAAATACACAAGATCATTTCTTACTGAACCTTTTCTCCAGTAAATAAAAATTTTATTTCTCATCACCAAAGTACAGAACTACTGGAACAACAAAGCATTTGTTGTTTCTTTTATGTGAACAAAAGCATTCTTAGTCTTAGATTCGTGGATCAAACACATTTTTTTCCATCAAGAACGCTTTATGAAACTCTTTGACCCCCAAATTTGGGGCATCCTACTTTCACGTGATTCTCAGGGAAAGTAGTGACTAATTAAAATTTCATTGCTATATCTTCTATGTGAAGGCAAGTGCTAGAGATCCAAAAACACTATTTTTTTTAATCATCCTGCAGTGGGTGCTCCTTAGCAAACTTTGCTGCTACTGTTTTCTCAATCTTGTTTACTGGTAGTTCTTCATGAAAAAGAGGTTTGCTAGAAGTTGATTTATTTCTTTCAACCCAGATTATATAAATTGCTGCAATAAGCGGACTCTTTCTAAGGATTTTCACAAGATCATTACCAGAACAATTAACATGATAGCATTTCACTACCTGACCAAAAAATAGCAGTAGTTATGTGCTGCAAAAATTTAAGAGACAAATACTTAGTAGCTGAACAAGAAAAACAGTGGTGACTTTCATTTTCATTGATGTTTAACAGAAGATGTAAGTAGAACTCTGCAAATCCTTTTCTTGACAAGATTTCGGGTGTCTTATCTTCATCTAGGACACAAGAATAAAAGCGTGCATAAGTGAGGATTTAAACAACAATCTGACATTGGTTTCAGTGACCTATTAAACTGATACGATAACCGTACATCAGGTGGTACACCAACCACACTGCATCGATATCATAGAACAAAATAATAAAATGATAAAACAATAAAAATGAACCACATATGTAGTACTATCAATCTATACATCGTGATACCAATACTTTGTCAGAGTAATAAATACTGGTTGGTATGTGTCGGTTTGACCAGT
Source organism: Ensete ventricosum (assembly GCA_029747655.1). NCBI lineage: Eukaryota > Viridiplantae > Streptophyta > Magnoliopsida > Zingiberales > Musaceae > Ensete > Ensete ventricosum. The sequence continues at coordinate 3,902,596 of JAQQAF010000003.1, forward strand.
ACCTAAACCTTGTGCACAAGTATGTGTTTATGCCATATCCCCTTATACCATCCAATGAGTTAATTTTCTCCAAAAGCAACTCCAAGTTTTACATTTCTTCCAGAACCTTGGAAAATAGGATCTCAAGTTAATTGTCTATCCTCCTTTCTATTGTTATGTGCTTCAATCACCACTGTTGCTTCATACACAAATCTCTATCCATGCTGGCCCACATATTTTACATTTTAAGGCCATCAATGGCAAATGCAGAATATTCTCTGGATTTTCTTGCAAACTGCATAAGGAAAATCCAAATTTCATGCATAACTTAATTCTAAACATTTCTAATATGTAAAAAGACCAATTTCTGTGTGGTCTTCAAATATATTAGGAAATGCATATCTTCACCATTATGAAAATAAATATATAAAACTTGACAGTTTCCTCCTCTTCCTAAGAAGCATAAGGCAAGAAAGACTATGATCTCCTAGTCATAAATTAAATTGTGTTAAGTGGTCTACTTTTGCTAAGATTACTCTTACTCATTTGTGTATCCTCCTTCATAGTGAGAAAATAAGACCTTTATACCTTACTCTTATTGTACATGTCACTATTGTCTTTGCAAACCTCACAAGAGGCAAAAACTAAGGATGAGGTATTGTCATATAAATGTACTTATTGATTACATACACAGTAACCTAACTGCAATGAGCGACCTTTCTTTTTTCTCAACGGATGATAAACCAACTCTGACATACTTTGCTAGGATCTATGGAGGACTGCCTGTAGCCCGACCATGTCTTGACACCGGGCCCTGTTCTTTCTCATACCAGGCAATCTCCTCATGTGATCCCTATTGATCCTCTTCCTCAGATGCCCTCAAATGAAACAAGATGAACATGATGGATCTTTTGCCTCATCCAGAAATTGAACACCCTGGTTCTTCACTGCACACATCCAACGTAACATGGGATTTGAGCAATTGTTATAAAACTCTTGGTCAAATGGAACTAACTCGGCCTCCTCTGTTTCTTTATCTAGCTCATATCCACACTTATCTAAGCTGGATTCGCAAGGATCTCAGCAGATTTGAAGCAATCTTGATCAAGTCCGAGCTTCTCTGGCTTCGATTGAATTAGATCCAAGTTATCTTCATAGACTAGGATTGGAACGAGTTGAAAGAACATAGAACTTAAGAAAAACTAAACAAAACTTCAACAAAGAAAACTATCCTAAATGAGCTAATTTTTTGTTTCGGGTTTACCTTTATTTAAAGGTAAAACCCCTCTGTTTTTAGTTTAGTCCTTGATTAAGTGAGAATGAGAGAATAAATGAAAGAGGGGAAAGGAAAGTAGATGTGATAGGTTTAAAGTTGAGCACAGTTCTGAGAGCGGGCGGTAGGATCACTACACAGTTTGTACGTGTACTGACTACTAATCAGTACACATAAAATGGCATTTTTATGTATCTACTGATCATATTGATGAATCTTCCACTCAGTATAGCCTGTCTTGAATCGAACTGGGGATATTGGATAGTACGCCCAATCTTATAAATCTTGTGTAGGACCAAGTCCAAGTACATTAATGCACTCTCACCAACTGAGAAACAACATGAGATTATAGTTAAGACAGATGGAATTTATTCTACAAGCAAAAGTGTTGGATACCTTGGATCTATTATCACTAAGAAATTGGCATTAATGAGGACACATTATTTACAGAGTAAAAGTTGGATGGCGAAAGTGGATAGGAACATTGGGGATTTTGTGTAATCATCGTGTTTTCCTTACAGTAAAAGGATAATTTTATAACCATGCTTAATGGATCGAAGTGTTGAGCAGTCCATGAACATGTATAAAAAAGTTAGTTAGCTGAGATGACAGTGTCTAGGTAAATGTGTGAAGTTGCTAAAAAAGATACAATGATTCATGTTTTCATCTGCATGACAAACAATTAGATATAGCTTCAATTGAGAATAAAATGAAAATAATTTAACATGGCCTAAACATGTTCAAAGGAAACCTACAAATGTGATGATTAGATGATGCTAATCAATTAGGATTAGTGGTGTAAGGAGAGATCATGGAAGACCAAAGAAGACTTTACAAGAAACAATAAGAGAGACTTCAATGCATTGACATAACCAAAGATATCTTATTGCCCATACCTCAAATAATTGGGTCATCATGACTAGTACTAGCAACTTCCATTTCTTTTGAGCTTTATATTTCCTCATAAGAGCCTTTCAATTTTCTCTAGAATCAAATTTAACCAGAAACACTTGACCTTTCATATTTGAATGTAAGACTAAATTAGCACCTCAGTTCACTTGGCAATTCCCACCTTACTAAAAGATGATGGAGCATCATTTTTTTTATTATAGAATATGAAAACTAACAAACAATCAGGTCTTTTAATTTGCTCACATTAGGAGCGAGTTCTGCATGCCCGGTTCTCTGAAGCCAACTTGTGCAAAGAGCAACAGCAAGACCAGCATTTATGAGCTGGTGATCTCCAGCTAATCCAAGCGTTAATCCATTCATCACTGATGGGTCAAGTGGGGGAGCAAATGTCAGAGGAATCTGTATTTGGCAAGAAAGGTGAGATCAGTTTTATTTGATCTTGATAATGATGAACTAAATAGGAAGATGGTAGAATTCACAACTAAACCCAAGCATAATAAGGTATCAAGGTTCATTGCAAAAATTATAACTTAGAGATTGGTGTAATGAACCTGATCTAATCAATTCATAATCTTTTTAAGTTTTTATCATGGAAAATAATCTTGCAACTAAATAACGTTTTGCATGAATTGAGATTACCATTAATTCGGATGCTCTCTCCTCAAGAGCAAGCATTGCCTCAGGAAGTTGGGGTACTGTGAATGCAGGAACATGAGGCTTCATGGGGAAAACATTTTTCAGAAAACTCTTCATAAAATGACTGCATAGTTGGATAATGAATACAAAAACAATGAAATACATTATCCATTTTGAGATACCAGCTGCTGCCCAATTCAGCTGGTAAAATGACAAATTGATACCTTGAAAATCCCAGCCTTTGCTGAAGCAATTTTTCCAATGGTATCTCCTGCATAAACATTTTGCTGTCAATTTTTTTAATAATTTGTTAAGTAAATCAGCACAGAAGCTTCATCTATCTACTCTCTAGTATGTTGCATAGATAAAACAAACGCATAGCAGGTGTGAACCAGCAACTTGCAATTGCTTTAATAATTAAACAATATATGAAAAAACAATGCATCAACCAAATTATTGATTCAGGAGAGAGGTCCCCAGTGATTTGGCCCCATTAGCTGATTTGGCGTATTTATGGACCATTCTAATTTTATCCATTTCCCTTGAGAAAATCAAAGGAAGAATTGTGCTACTCAGTTTGGTTTTGTGTAATAATCATCTTGGTTAGATGGTTCGCAGATGGGAGAACCTGAGTGTGAAAGGTGAAGAAAGCTTCTTCCACCTTTCCCAATGGGGTATCATTTAACCTCCTTTTCTTCTCTCCCCACCAAAATATATATTCATATACACATAGACAAATATTAATAAAACCTATACAATGACGTATATATACAAATATATAAAGCAAAACAAACCATGGGAATGAAGCACTACCAAATAATGATCCCAATAAGGACTGATATGTCAACTGGCATGAGTAGGAATATAATCGACTGATGCATGCAAGAGGCTAATTTTGTTATGCTAGCTAGCACATGGGCAAGCCAGCAGGACATTGACATGCCAACTAGGCGAACAACAAACTCCTACGTCGTGAATGGTCCCAGTAACACAAAATGCACAATTATTAGTACTCATGGTAAACTATGTGGTAAAAAGGTAGTTTCATTTATCAGGGTTCTTTGTACTAGTATCCTATTGATCCATTGGTTCACCACTATGCCCCAGTTGATACGAAATGGGACTTACATAAACCAATACAAGCCAATAACATTGCCAAGACATGTACGGTGGTACACACATAATGGCATGAGACCCTTACTAGCATTGTTCAAATCATGCAGGTATCACACATATCACCTAGTATGTAACAATTTAATTGTGGATTAATAGGCCCATGACATCGAGATTATTTCCACAAATATTTTTTTAGGTAGAGCAATTGGTATTGATGCTGTATTGTTTAATATAGAGTAGTCTGATAACTTTCTTAAAATGGATTGGACCATCATTTGAATCCATTTGCTAAGCAATACCTCATGAATACAATATGTATCAATCAATATGATAAATCCTTGACATGAAAATTTCACAAAGTCATGGATCTAAACATCATTTTGAGGATTTAAATTGTGGAGGTTCTGTTAATATTAGTTTGTCTAGGTGGAAAGACCAAGTCAATGAATATTTGTGCTGATCCATATTGGACACCAATCATACCTAAGGATTTAAACAGTAGTCTATAAAACATATTGGACTAGTGGTCAGCTTGATACAGTGTGTTGATATAATATACCATGGTACTGCATCTAAGAAGAACTATCAGAAATATGCAATATGTTGATATTACTTCAGTATAGTCAATGTGTTGCGTAAGTGCCATACAATTAAATACCAATTAGGACAGTGATATGGTTCAAAATATTTGAGTCCTCAATCATGCTAACATGCTCGTACCATGAAATTTAAAACCTTTGCTAATTGTAATGTCAAAACCAAAGATACTAAATATCACACATATTCTTGTGGAACTGTTTAAAGGAAAGTAATATGCACATATGCCCTTTCTCCAAGCAACTACGAAGTAGTTTGAACTTTGAAATCTGAAAGAAAATCATGAGAAGTTCATAGTACGTGGTTCTATAATTCAACATACTCTACTGAAGTTTTAGTAAATCTTAAATGGAGTGGAACACGAACAAAAAGCTTGTATGAATCAATATTTTCGTGGAACTATTTAAAGGATAGTCATGCACATCTACCCTTTTCCAAGCAACTACAAAGTAGCTTGAAGTTTAAAAGAAAATCATAAGGTTTTTAGTTCGAGGTTGTATGAATCAACATATTCTACTGAAGCTTTAGCAAATCTTAATTGGACAGGAACACAAACAAAAAACATGTATATACCAGAATAGTAGCAGCTTTATGTGGAAAACTGAACACAAAATAAAAAATGCGACATAGAGGATAAAAATTAATATAAAATATTAAAGTATATGCATTGTGGTTACATGCTCACTCTCGACAATGCCTCACAAATCTGCTGCAATATTTTTGATCCAGTCTCTGAGCGAGACCACTATTGCATGTCTTCCATTGTCCTCCACCTTTGTCAAATTCTTTGATGCATGAACAATGGTGTCTCTTTGGACTCCTCTGAGAACCTTTATTGAATATATATCTGTGTCTACCCTAGGCTGGATGACTCTTAGTATATAATATAAGAGTAATAATCAGGATCCACATGAATACAAATCTTTCCATATAGATGGGTCAATCAATCTATAAATGACTTGATTGATCCACTTGTATGATCATAAAATAGCAGGATTCAATTACCCTATAAATCGATCCAGCCAATCAATCCACATGCTTAGATATCTCAGCAGAGCATGCCTGATTAGGTTCATTGATTGAGTCAACTGGTCTGTCTTGCTCCATATACCCTGAAGGGTGTCGACATCTATTTTAGCATGAGATAGACTAGCAACACATGATGGATCAACAATTCATATTGACCCTTTGAAAGAGCATAAATGCATATTTTCTGTGGTTTAATTTATGAGAGGGTTAAAAGAGATTACTGACTTCAGATGATAAAATTTAGTTTACATGAGAAAAGACATAATCCCAAGGAATACATTAATTTATAAACATTTGAAATCTCACAAAGTTCAAATTTGAGTAAAAATAGATAATGAAGGGGATGAAGATTGCAAGCAATTGGATTTAAGAGATCATTAGGCTTTAGGTATAGCCAATAGGACACTACCATGATATATATATATATATATAAGAAAAGTGATTAAGAAAGGAGTCACACACAAATAGTGATAAGAAAGGGGAGCTAGAAGCCAAAGGAAGGGGGAAAAAGAGGGGGGAGGAAACAAAGCAGTAAAAGAAGCAACTAGCAAATGTAGGTGGTTAACGAACAGATAACAGACATTAGAGTTCATGATATGTCATATGGGCAGGAAAATGTGTTGACATTACATATCATGTTTTTGATTACAGGATGCCAACAACTCTCTAACACAAGGATTGAAATTCCAAATGAAGGTATTGCAATACTTTTCTAGCATTGCACGGCCCCATGCCAACTAGCATAAGCCAAAATGTGATATAGCCAGGTTTCAGCATCACTGGCATAGCTTAGCATGATGCACACCTCTACCTTTCTGGCATTATGTGACAACCTGATCACAATAATAGATGGCTTCGATGTCAAGTTAGATATTCTATAAGTGATATTAAAAAATTTATACCCATAGTCATGCAAAAATACACCTTTTACTTTAAGGTGAATCAGCAAACTCAGATTATTCGAATGTTATTTGATATTATTTGACATTACTTCTGTTTGTGATCCACATACATCTTAACAGAAAGTAACTGACCTACTGCTTAATCCAGAATCTTTACTAACAAGTTCAACTTGTTGCTAGCTATTTATTAGTTATAATACCCTTCATATTTGGTGGCTGGCTTGCTTGCCTCCAAAAGATAGAGAACTGATTTATGACATCCAAACTCAAGTGATTTTGACAAAAGACATCTGATACCATGCGGAGACAGAAAATAGACACGCCTATGACAAATATATGGTACCTTCTTTAAATAAAATGCAAGACAGTTCAACAAGGTGACAGATTAAAAAGATGTAAATGTTGTGATGCAAAAATATGCTTTTTATTTGCACAACATAAATATATAAAGGTGAAGGTTCTTGCTCAATCAAGATAAGTGGACACAATCTCATAGCATAAATTGTCTATCTCAAAAGAAAGCGTGTACCTAAAATCTCCATGTGATCCATTCCAAGTGAAGTTATTCCACAAACAATAGGCTCCTTTACCTAAAATTTTACTAAAAGAATCAATAATTTACAGAGAGATGGAAATATTCCAAGATAAAAAAATATCATAGAAAGAATATTATGTTGATGAAATCCCATACTGAATTTTATAAGTGGTTCTTGTCAACCTGTATAAGTTGGGATGCACTGAGTTTGTTCATGGACAAGCTTCTCAAGTGAATAACACTAATAAGTGTGACAATGTCATCCATGGCAAAGTAGGAATACATATACTTAATTTATTTCAAGAATTCCTACCTTAATTCTTACTAACTAGCATGCCTACTAATTGATTCTAGTCAATTAACAAATGTTTACATGTTTTATATTGATAGGGAATCTACCATCAGCCGAAATGTGGTTGCCACGTGAATCCATGTCACCCTTCACCCATTTGCCTACGTGGATAAAATCCAAGTCATCCTCCACCCATCGACCAACGTGGACGAAGATTTAAAGCAGGAAAACACAACTTCCTTCTCATTCATTATGGCAAGGAAGGCAACCACAAGCTTCCTTCTTTTCCTTTATGAGAAGGAAGGCAATCTCAAGCTTCCTTCTTATCCTTTAAAGTGTAAAAACATATTCCGAACAAGAGGGAAGCTCTCCTTTTTTTGAACTACTCAAACCCACATATGGGAACTTCAGATTACTAACTTGAGCATCAGAGGGACCGGATCGGAAAAGCTCTCTCAACCTTGGTCTTTGTGCTGTCGCACCTTGGGAGCACGAGATCTCCACCTCGGAGACAGTGAGACACTTAAAATAATCCTGCGCACACCTCTTAGCGCCAAAATGTTAAGGGAAAATGTCGTTGGCATCTTGGTCAGCTTGACGTGTTCCAAACCTGTGTGGGCAAGATTATCCGAAGTATCTCCGAGATAAAAATATCATGCTCCCAAGGTGCCACCTGCACAAAGACCAAGGTCAAAAGAGATTTCTCGACCCGATCCCTCTGACGCTCAAGTTAGTAATCCGAAGTCTCCAAATGTGGGTTTGAGTAGTTCAAAAAAATGAAAACTTCGGAATATGTTTTTATACCTTATAGGATGAGAAGGAAACATCGAATTGCCTTCCTTGGCATAAAAGAAGAGAAGAAAGCTTGCGATTGCCTTCCTTGTCATAATGAATGAGAATGAAGCTTGTGTATTCCTGTTTTGAATCTTCGTCCACATAGGCAGATGAGTGGAGAGAGACTTGGATTTCGTCCATGTAGGCAGATTAGTGGAGGGTGACTTAGATCTCAAGTGGCAATAACGTGACGGTAGATTCTCTATCATTTGCCCCTCCCTCGAAGGCGTGCTTTGAGACTCTTGCGAGAGGGGTTTAAAGCATGTTGTTTAATTCATCTAGCATGGGAGTGTTTGGGATGTCATCTTGCGGGTCAAGTTTTCTAGATTCAGATATCTCGGGCATGTTGGGGAAAAAATAATTACATAAGTCATGCTTATTCGACCAATACATGATTTTTAAAAAAAATATAATATGGCAATATGAATAAACAAGAGATATGGTTGTAACCAACATTAAATAACAGACAGTTCGATAAATACCACATTTGTTGAGTCTGTTCTTCCCCCAAGACCTACTTCAATAATTGCAACATCAACCTACAATCAAACAAGTCATCAGCTAAGTGATTAAAACATGCAATCTACTTTTATGTGAGTCACTCCACTTAATTTAAGATTGAATACATACGTGTCAATCATATAAAGTAGGAATTTAGTAATTATGACCCAAAAACATTTTAGTTATGGAGCCTTCATAACAAACAAATAATCTTTGTTAGATCAGCAACTTGAAATTTGTTATCTGTATTAGGGACGATGACCATAACTCTTTTAGTAATGATAAGGATATTCTGAATGTCTTCACTCAGTATTAGAAATTTATGATCAAATCCTTGTTATACTAACGAGGGAAGGCATACATGGCCTGAACTACATTACCAGTCCTGTTACCTTGGATGAGATTCACAAGCTGGGTGTTCTCCAGGCTTGGATCAAAGCCCAGGTCCCAATGGACTCATTTTAGAATTTTATGGAAAATACTAGAATATCACCACATCTATGTTTGGATTATGAGTTGGTAGGTAAATAATTGCAAACAATCCCAGAGCTCTACAGTAAAAGTACTAACAATGCTAATACTAGAATATCCACCAGTCATAAGTCCTGATATTCAAATTAACAATAGATAGGTATTTGAATTTTTATTGCAACAGAATGTTTCCTCAAATTTTCTAGATGACCAACTGAACAAAATATACAAATGTATATTTCTTCTGTGTCCATATAATGCTTTATGTCATGCATATTACCATCTAGTCTCAGAAGAACATTGGCAATTCTGACCTTTTCAGATACAAATATCTTAAATGCCAACACAGTTAGGAACTGAAATAATGGAGGCATCGGCAAATCCTCATCCACACTCTCCTGCAAAAAGAATTACCCTTAATAAGCATTTTTCCCACCTCATTGTATGTGGTCTCCATATTATCAACTGGAGGTCAAAAGGTTCCTAATTTAAAACGTAGTTATATAAATATATTGATAGCAAATATTGATTGATTCACTATCTGAATGTTGTACAGCAGTTTTTTAAACTATGCACTCCTACTAATCCCAGGGAAGATTACACAAGTTCCCCAGTTAAATGATCACTGTACTTCAGCAAAACATTAAATAAGGATTTTGTAACCATAGATATAAATACCATTTACACTTACAATTATTCTCAGAACTTGATGGCTTTCATGAGCACACGTAACACATTCATAACTGTAAAGGAAAGTAAAATTGGAAGGATGAAAGTTGAACTAAAACTTAATTTTAAGAAAGCCCTTATTAAGATCTTGGAGGATTTCATTTTGTAAATCCTCATTCTAAAGGTTTTAAAGATCAATATATCCACTAGACAAATGTGTGTCCTTCATCAAGGATGTGACCATATGTACAAGCAGCTGAAAAAATTAATTTAGATCTATGAAAGGGATAAGATATGCAGGATTTTCTTCTATTGCACCTCTTCATATTATTATCATGAATGTGTGTATCAATGTTATCAACCACGCTAAGAATGTAGGTACATCAAGTGGATTAATCTTGATAACATCAGTTAGAAATGGCAAATTAAGCCAAATTGAACCAAGCCAAATCAGGGAAAAATTTTTATGGACTTGGCATCCGGGAGAACCCATATGCTATAAGTAAGTTCAGGTAGTTCAATATGGAACTTCGCCAACCTAAATGCAAAATAAACTAATCATAATAGGATCTAACACTTGTCTCAACCAAATCCAAGAGCAATTTCTCCCTAACCCCTCTCCTGATTCTTTAACATGTCTCAATCGTTGCCTTTTCTCCTCTTCCTCGACCCATTTCTAATTCCATCTCCCTCTTCGACCAGGCAGAGCAAAAGAAGCTAAGCATCACAAACAGAGTGGAAGTGGTGGACAGCAACCCAGGTGGTAGTGCAATCAAGCAACCCTTTTCTCCATGTTCCTTTCTCTGCCCCCTCTTCCTCTCATACACTCCCTTCTCCTCCACCTCCCTCCTCTCCCACACTCTCTCTGTCTATCTGTATAATCAAACAGATTATTGATTCCCATAGCCTGGACAAAGAAAGCACAGTGAAAAATACCTTTTTTTCAATCAAGGAACAAGGTAGAGACAAGTTGGTGAGCAAGGACGAGGGGTTGGTTGAGGAATGGTAAACCTTTACCTTCTGCATCCTATTGCCAAGACTTACATCAGTAGAGACATCTCCTATGTTACAGATGACACACCTCTCGGGGGTTGTTAAGGACCTGTGTGATTAAAAGACAGAGTAAAAGATATATTTTTTCCAAATTAAAAACTTATATACTCCTATAACACCTCCATGTTTACACATTGTCTGCATCCATCAGATTTGTTATTACTTTGAGATACGTTAAGGTCTTTGATTGGTGATTATTAAGATCTATAGGAACAAATTTATAAAGAAATACTATGAATTTTTTATTTAAAAAATTAATTTAAAGCATAATCAAATTGTTGTATTTGTAAATACAATATCAACATAGCATATAATAATACAAATTTTTCTTCATACATGTTAGATTGAATGATTGAGATCTCACAACTTAAATCAAATTTGATTTTAGATAACCATGCAATAAGAGAATACCAATCTAAATCAAATTTGGATTTAGATACCAGTTGGTACACACTCCATCAACCGATATTTACTAACCCAAAGGATCATGTACTGGATATGATCCACCACTGGTTGGATATTATTTTTTATTATTTTTACTGGTTGATACCAGGTGGCATGACCGGTGAAACCCTCAGCATACTGATATTGTTTTAGTCTATTAGATGATTACCAAGACTGCTATCAATTAAGATTTAAAACCTTGAACATAAGTCTGTGTTCAAAAAGTAAAAAAAAACAAAACAGTGATAACACACTTGAAATTAAATGATGAAAGAAAAAATCAACAAAAATTTCAAAGATTTTAAAAAGATCATATAAATAAGTGGAAAAGTGAAAATTTAGAATTATATTATAAAAATTTACAATACATTTATAATATAGACATAATTTTAGACTTTTTAAAAATTTTATATAAAGGATTATATATTATTTTCTTGATGATACAAAACAGATTTTTTTCAGTTAATATTTCTTTTATAGTTTCTATAATTTTATACTGAGAATAATTATTATCAATTGATCTCATATCTTAATGTGTCCTTCCTAAAGCCCTCTTAAGAATTGAGCTCACCCGCAATGGAACCCACTTTGGTAGGTCGAATGGAGTTTGCCAGCAACTAGAGTGGCAAAAATCGATAACCAAATGCTCGAGGTGATCGACAATGGAAAACCATATGTTTAATTTGTGCTTGTTAAAGCCCTCTCATGAGTTGATCCCACCTGCAGTGGAACCCATTTTCGGTAGGCCGCACAGAGTTTGCCAGCATCCAGAGTGACAACAATGTATAACCAACCATATGCTCAAGGTGATCGCCAAAAGGTGTCAAGGATGGCTCCTGCCTGAACCCACCTCCATACTTTTGTAGATGAGGCAATTGATACATCTGAAGGCAATAGCCATTAGCAAAGGACACTTTTCAAATCTTCCCTCCTATGTTGACTGATTAACAAGTTGCAACAACTTGCCCACATCCTCTGCTTCTTGCTCCTTCCTTATGGGGACAAATCTAGCTTCCACTCTCTCAGATGAGAACAATCTACATCCATCTACTCCCCTATCCTCTGTTTTCTGCTGAATCAATCATCTTCTTTATCTTTTTCTTTATTCAACCCTTTTCCTACCTATAGGCTAGCAAGATCCAAGACCAGAATCAAAAAGGGATAACCGACCTCAGTAGGTGGAACGGATTTTTTGCCCCATCTAGGAAGAGTTTTGATCAATATAGACCAATTTCCAACTGATTTTTGCCTACTTCCTGTAGTGACGCTCTCAATCAATCTAGAACCAAGCTCTACCAAATTCGACGATAAGGCCTGATGATGTTTAAAAAAAAAGAGAATAAGAGGACAGAGAATTTAGCTTATAATGTGAGAGAAATTAATATTGTCATCCTATGGTTCTCCCATGAACCCAGCCAATTTGGGTTACAATCACCCACAAGCTGTATAATGCTGGATTACATTGTGTAATGCTGAATAAAGATGTCTCAAACTGTAAGAAGGAATGATTTTTCACCAGAACTCATCCAGTTTAGATGGGGTTGGCAATGTAACAGTTTCATAGAAAAACTTCAGAATGATACTTCAACCTTTAGACTCCACATCATGTGCAATTATAATATGTACAAAATTTTCTATTAAGAGTATATTCATAAGTAGAATCTCTAACTGAATAAGTAAATTCTAGACCAAAGTATCAATCCAGAAATTAACAAAGGAGCACTGAAATGGAAGATCAACATCATCAAATATGACAAAGTTTACCGAAAGCTCATATAAACAAAAATTGGCCATTCTCCTTTTTTAATCATCTAATGTAAGTTTTCATTCCACTCTCACATAGATCTCTTCAGGATTCAATGAACTTTTACTAGTATCAAGATTACTGTTAAGGTGAATAGCTTGTTCCTTCTAAATTCTATCAAGGTTGGGTACATAATGGAAAAATGAATAATACATAAACACACCTTCAATAGGTTCCAACAATCCCAAAAGTAATACAAAAACTTATCTTCGGAGATATCTAACCTGCAAAATTATATTAATTTACAAGCATCAAATAGAACAGAAAGCTAAAACATCTAAGCGTGAAATTACTAATACAAAACATTTAGTGATCTTCTTTCATCAAGCACCATGAGATTCAATATTCTGCTATTTAAAATCAAAGAAAACTGAAACAAGAAGAATTCTGTATAATCCAAATTTTACATTAGCAGATTGAATTGTCAATTAAGAAGAACAATCTTGTGGAGAACGCTAACATTTAAGGCATAAGGATATCATATGTGGAATAGAAAGCTAGTGCCCAAAAGTAACAAGAACACTGCTGGCAATATTAAGAAATTATGATAAAAAAATTATATTATAAACCATGGTTCGCCTTACCGGTCTGTACCGGTGTATTGACCAACTATCGGCATAGTATGTACCGAGCTGTACGAAGTCATACCAAGAATACCAATACTTGGTATATGGAGGTGTACTAATGTATCACCAATACTGGTCTCCTGTTAGACCAGTACGTACCACCCATATCGAGTTGTCACAGACAAAAATATAAATAGGATGCTCGATGTAATGCTCATGTATGTCTGTGTCTTTCGGTCTTTGTACATGCTTTATATAACAAGTAGCGGGCTAGCAGTAGGCTTGGCAGCCCTAGCTTGGTTAGCTTTCGTGATCGTTTTCGGCTTGTAAATGAGAGTTGTGTCATGTGGACACTTGTATAGATTTCGGTCTGTAATGGACCATGATCTTTTGTGTACGACCATTCAGAACTTGTGAAGTCCATGGTTGTAATTTGCATTGGGTATAAAGTATTTGCTGAAATGGTTGCTTGTCGATCCCATGTGAAACGCTTTCTCTAACCTGTTTTCTTTTTTGCAGGTCCTAAGAGACCATAGGAGGTTTTGGAGAGGCTGGCCTTTGGGAATGGGCATGCAAGGGTGTCGCACAACTTAAGCAAAACCAGGTAAGTTCATGACAGAGCGATACGATAAACCATATTATAAACATAGTCAGTCGAAAAGAAACATACTTATGTTAAAACTTACCCATTAATTCGAAATCTTTCTTTGACATCCATTAGATGAGGAGATGTGAACAGTCCCGTTCGGAAACCACATTCACGTAAAATAGCTTCACAAAATGTGCATGTTGAACCCTAAAATTTTCATCCCATAAAAAAGAGCACCATGAGCATCTAGTAAAAAATTTGCTACGGAACAGAATTAAGATCAAGACAAATATAAAATATTAGAAGATAATCTGCAACCTGTAAGCTCGTGGGTAATAGGAAAATAAAGTCAAACAATCAATTGTGAAATTAAGGCATAAAAACAGATTACCTCAAGATAAACCATGAATGTATAGAATGCTCGCAAGTTACTTAGAATTAAAAGAAACGTCCTTGTTGTATACAGACCAACAGTAACAAAATAAAATATCAAATAACACAAAAAGAAAACAACTTGATCATTTAATATTTATTATTGACAGCATAGTGTGAAAGCTGACACATAAACTAAATAGGTTTCCATTCAACCATAATTACATATGTCAATTTAGTACTTGTTTTGATAAGTCACCTGATTGGTGTCGTACCAAAATACTGAATGGTTTCCAAAATACATCCCGCCCAATATCACTGGAAAAAAGATAAAGAAAAGGAAGGTATGCCAAGTCTGGTTTCACACCAAGCGCACCATTCGATAAGGTTACCTTACCAAGTTACCATCGAAGAAGGTAATTGGTACCTAACTGCACCAAACAGTAAGCTTACCGTATATTACTGGTATTGGAACTATTTTGAACTTTTTTAGACTATTTTATTGAGGAGGCTATCAACAGTCCCCTTTCCTTCTGTCAACTAAGTTAGCAGCTCCTCAACAGCCCCCTTCTCTTTTGAGATTCACTTCTCTTTCTCATCCATTATTGCCTTCGCTGGATCCACCTCCTCTGCCTCTGCACAGCCTTTGAATCTGGTTCCCCTTCCCCACATTACTACCACCTCCTCGTATTGCCGCAGCCTCCTTCAGTATACATCACTGTCTCCTCCTAGTATGTGTCCTCCCCTACCTCCTCTTCCTCCTTTCACCTTCTCATTCACAAGAAGAATTGTTTGATTTGATATAGACCAGTAATCTCAGTTCCTTTTATTAGTTGTGTTTTAGATGCTCGAGTATTCCAAAACTCAGAACTGTTTGTGGCTAGTGTTAAAAGAGTAAAGTTCACCACCCAATCTGATTTCAGTCGATTAATTGACCTTTGGTAAGAAATCATTGGAAAATGTCCAGAATCAACCAAAGTCAACTGGCATTAAGCCATTAGCCAACTTTGACTAATTTAGCAGATTGATAGCCTAAAAGAAAAAAGAGGTGAGGAGAGGAACATAAGGAGAAGAGATAGGAGAGGATAAACAAAACACAAGTTATTATTATTATGATTCTGAAACAAAAAAAAGAGATGCTATTTCATTTTCTTGCAAACATCATATATGTTGTCTACAACTACTGTTGCAAACTCGCAATATCCACCGTCATATGCAATAAAAAGAAAGAACAACAGGGAGGCAAGATAAGGACTATTAATCACTAACAGAATAGGAATTCTATCACAAAGAAAGAAAATATCACAGGATTTAGAATAAATCACAAGTATCTTTTTATATATCTTCTTGTATTAACCCAACATTTCACTTCATGGTATTTAGTAGAGCATTAGAGCCATAATATGGCTTTTCATTATTTTTTAAACTAAAATAAATATTTACTATAGTAATATATATTTACAGTGTATTTATTATTTATTTATAAATAAGGAATTGTTCTCTATTATTGATCATTGCCATTTTATATGTAACATTTTACCTTTTATCCTATAGTTTCAAATGTAGATATCTTTTGCAATATAAAGATAAAGAACTCTACAACAACAACTACTACTACAACACCGCCAATGTTGGTCCCGAGCGTAGATAAAAAAGGTGAAGGGTTGCATTAGATCACTGACAACCAGCATAAAACTATATCAGATCTCATGAAAAAAGATGAATTCTAAACATAAATTATTTTAATTTACTATAATTTAATTTTGATTTTATTTTTATTTTAAAAAAATCACCAACCAAATTGTGCCGATTCCTAGCTGATGCCAATCACATATTGATCTTGTGAACTATGCTTGAGAAGTGCGTCTTGTGAAAAGCTAGATGACATATGCTTAATGACAGATGAATCATTGAATTCATTAACTAAATACTTGCCCAATACCCCCTTGCAAAATCAGATTGAGGAGGTTCAATCCTCTCTTTATTCTAGACATCTTCGAGGCTTTTAATTTTGAGGAAATGTTGATCAATTAGGACAGTCTCCTCATCTTGATTCAGAAAGATTTGACTTGAAGGCTCTTTCGTCATGTTAATAGAGAACCATCAAAGATACCGAATTACCATTATATGGTTTACTTATTGAAAGCAGATAAACTATGAGAATTTTTTTTTCCGATTTTGTTGGAATTCACTTTGTGACCGAGAAACTTTTATCACCTTTCTTTCACTTTATGTTCCTCTATCCTTTCTTATCTCTTTTCTGCTTAATTTTACTTGCAAAATAAATTGTCAGTTCTCCGCCCTTGTGCCAATAGAGAGAGACAATATATTTCAGAGGACACAGGTTCAATTGTGGCATTGATAAACTAATACAAATAATTTCTTTGAAAAGGCCTGAACCTATTTGACTCTATAACCATGCTAGCTAGTTCAGGATATCTTGTGATATTTAACTAACATACCAAATATTTAGTTTTTAAATATAGTGAGAAATCTATTCTGTTTCTGAAACATGGAGATAGATTAAGGTTAATTTTTGTGAGAGTTCATATTTTCGAGGATCATCTAAAATTTGCATGTTGATCTTTTGTTGATAAACAAAATAGCTATAAAATTTGTAATATTGTGTATGATGTCATTTGTATTGTGCATCATAGCATAGTCATGAATCAAGCATCCTGACATTGCCAGTGAATTATGCTAATTTCATCTCACATCTCAATTAAAAGTTCTTGTATACTTTTCCAGAGGCAACGGACAGGAACCTAGCTAAAATTAAACAAACACCCTAAACACAGTCATGCATATACACCCGAGTAGCATGACCAAAAGATGATGTGAAGTGCATTTTGTTTCAAAAGGCCAACTGCATAAAAATTTGTCTTCAGGAGAAAGATAAATCCATCACATCTATCGAACTTCAAAAAAGTGATAGTACGAAGAGATGGAAAGAGCACATTGAGTTGAGAGTATCTGAAACCAATCTAACGAAATAATCAGAGGAGGATATAAGCTGCCAGTTCTAGAAGAGAGAAGTAGCAGCTCATTACATTAGTCAATGACATTAGCCAGGATATCAGATTAAAGACCCCAAAGAGAATCAATTTCGTCCACCACTGCCTCTTCTTCCTTCCTCTCCCTCCCCCTCCTCCTCCTCCAGCCTCTTTTGCTTCTTCTTCTTCCTCCTCCTCCTTTGCCTCCTCATCTTGCTTCCTCTTCCTCCCCCGTCTCCTCTTTAGTGCCTTCCTCTTCCTCCTTCTTACTTTTCCTCCACCACTGCCTCTTCTTCTTCCTTCCATTTCCTCATTTTTCTTCCTCCTCTTCCTCCACGGCCTCCTCTTCTTCCTTGCACTTTGTACATACCGATATACTATGTGTCGGTACACCATTACTGGTATGGTATGTACTGGTCCAGCTAGGAACCAGTACAAACCTGTGTATTGCGAAATTGCAATTCTTAATTTGAAGTATCTAAACTGCATGATTCAGCCCCAATGGTTTATGAAGACCTGCAAAAAGGTTCCTGTAGGTCAAATCAATGGTTGAAGGGATTACACATGACCTATAGTCCAGGAGTCATCATTTTTAAAGATAAAGACGGAAAATTTGAATATGATTCTTTTTGCACAAATCAGTGATTCAAAAACCGATCAGACCAGTCTACAGTGACCACTATTTCGCTCCAACCAGAAAGCAGGATGCAGACCAGGTGAAATCGCTCGGTCCTTTCTGAAGCAGGGGTTACTGACAGGTAACCCTACCAAACCAAGCTTACTGCCTCCAGTATGACTCCTCAGTCGCTCTCCTGACAAGCTCCTCTGCATTATCTTCCTCCTTCCTCCTCTCCTCCCCCTCCATCTCTCCTCTTCTTTCCGTCTTTCTAATTGGTCTGTACCAATCAGTATGCCGGCATACCTTGTGTCAGTACACCAGCATGTACCAGACCCATACTCATCTGGCTAAAAACTGACACAGGTCTTGGACCAAAACTTCAAACCCTGGTACAGATACGCAACAAATAGGACTAACAAAACAAAAGAAAAAAAAGTACAGACTAAATACTAAATAGTACATATAAATGTTGCCCTTTGGAAATTCCAACAAATAACTCTACCTTTTTAACAATACTGCAGTATCCTGCACAAACATACTGCCAAATCTTTTCTTCTAAGACTGATTGCCAATGTTGCTAAAGTTCCCATATTTATCAAGTTAGGCTATTGAAGATGGTATGGATCATGTATCCATCCATAGTGCATGAGCTGCACATACAAGTCTTATCAACTACCACAAATTTTCTACATGTCCTCGGATTAGTAGGTAGAATTCCAACCATATCAAGTTTCAAATAGCCTAGTCATGTCAGATTCCTCTTTGAACCCTTGGAAGATGAGTGCATCATCTATTAGCAAGATGAGACATTGAAAGTACAAGGATTACAACCCAATCCTTCCTGACATAGCATGATAATGTAATTGATTTACAAAAACAGGCACATATTGAAGAAACTGCACATGGACCTATATATGACCAGAAACTCAAAGTGCATCATACAATTGTGTTCCTCCAACACCACAAAATATGAAAAAGAATAACAATATAATTCAGTGGCGAGAAGCATCAAGTTGTCATCCAAAGCTTGTGTTTAAGTAAATTTGTCAAGTTAAAGTACATGGTAGAAAGTAGAAACAATGATGATATATAAAGAATTAAAATAAAAGATAAGCATACAAAGAAAAAGAATTAAGGGGCAAAAGTGTTACCTTTCCTTTAGTTCCTCCTATGTGGATAATCTTAAGTTCGGCTAAGCTTTTCTCCACACCTATTATCTGTTAGAAAAACAAAGTGAATATTTGCAAGGGAAAGCAAAAGAAAACATGAAAGATATGAATTTAAAAGATATGAAGGAACAAAGCATAGTTCAGCTTACCAATCCGTACCAATGTACCAATTGATCATCGATATGGTATGTACCAACATACCAACACACATGGTTTGTCTTACCGATCCGTACTAGTGTACCAATAAGTTGTCAATATTGTATATACCAAACTGTACCGAGTCATATCGAGCATACTGACACATGGAACATGGGGCATACTGATGTACCACTCATACCAATCCCCTGTCAGACCGGTACATACCGCTCGTATCGAGTGGTACACCCCGGTAGGGCAAACCTTACCGACACATGGTATGGTGGGGCATACCGACAAACTAGTATGTACCGCCTATACTAGTCTCCTATTGAACCGATACGTACCACCCAAACTGAGTGGTATACCACGGTACGATGAACCTTGGAGCAAAGGACAATCATATCTAGCATATCAGTATGACAAATTTAGCAACACAAGAGTATTAAAATTTATCAATAAGAAAACCAATTATTCATCTATAAAGTAATGCATGAAGCTAAAATGTTAATCTGGTTCCCACAACTTTAACCAGCCTAACCAACTAAATAGACAAAAAAAAAAGTGGAGGTTTATTTTCTGAAAAAAGACCTAGTTATAGCATAAAAATAAGCTTAAAATTGAATCATTAATAACTAAAATATCAATTATCTAAAGGATATCAATTACCTACAAAATACATGACCTTGTCGGACACTATGTTCTGACGCATAATTTAAATTAACTTAAACCACACTCAAAGAAAAAAATAGTATAATTATTTTAAGGTATAATTTAGGCCTTATCATGATAACTAAAATAATATAGATATAACAAACAAAACCTACATCCCAGAATGTGTCCCCCTCAAAATTCAAGCAGAATTCCACATGATTTTCAACCTAACTTTATTTAGTTCAAAGAAGATTGTCATATAAATGCTTTTGCAAGTTATTGAGAGCTCTAATGGGCAGTCTTCATCGCCCCACAAAACCTACATCCCACAACATTGAGTTTCACATTGCTCCATAACATTGGGTTTCACATTGATAAAGAATTTTCTCTCTGAACAAACTACATTTGATCCCTGACCTAAGGCAGAACTTTTTGCATTTAGCCGGTTTCTATAATGTCACATTTATTGGCATGAGACATTATATCTGAATCACAATGCCACTATGGAGTGTCATCAATTCTCAACATTATAGAGAAGAAAACATCAAGTTCTTAATATAGGTTCTGTCAACTTAAAAATTAAGGCAAATTGTTATAAATAATTCAAGGTTCACTTTATATCTACACTAGCCTTTCTTGCAAAATGTCCTTGAACGATAAGAAAGATAAAACATTGGATGTCAATTATTGGATAGTTCTAAAAAAATTAATTATAAAAAATGAACACTAACGGCGATCACAAATGGGATTACCTTTAAATAATTAAATATTAAATCCAACTTGTTATCCCTCTTTGGTAGTTCTCCACGTTTGCGGCCACTAATTAGGGAGGAAAGGGCCCTCATAGCAGCCTCATATGAAGAAGAAAGAACTAAATCAGGTGTCTTTCCCGAAATAACACCATTGTTTTCCATCTCTGCAAATAAATAAGAGAAGGTTACTCTCAGCTCAGAAACCAAACAGGCATCGTCAAATTCAAGTGAATTTTAAAATTAGATTAACATGGAAAATTTCTGATTTTGGACATCTAAGTTGAGATATGCCAATGATTTAAATACAAACCAACAAAGAAAACTCATAACCAAGAACATATGGTAGAAAGATATATGGACAAACGGCAACAATATTTTTTGTCACAACTTTCTTCAGAAAATAAGTCCTTTCTGCTTGGCAGACATGGCCAACCAATACAAGATGGATCCCATAGACCAAATCACAAAATAATGAAATACATATGTGCGCTAAAAATTTGGCCTTAAATATGAATAAACCACGTAGACTGATTTGAATTATATGAAAACTAATACAAGTTTGGCATAGTTGAGAGTAGCTGCAAAAGCCTCGTTATTGATTGATGCACTAGGCACGAGCACATAGGAAAACCCATCATACTAAGTTGCTTTCCCACGAGTAGACTTGGATTCATAGGTATTGGATACGGAAGATAAGAACAGTAGGATTGCTTGGAGAAAATAGTTTAAAATTTGAAGAATTAAAAAACATATAAAATAGTAAATATGTATTTTGTAAGATATCTACAACAACAAGTTGTAATGTCCCAACCATTTCGGATCAAGATTTTGTAAGATATCTATCTTATAATATATATATATATATATATATATATATATATATATATATATATACATAAAAAATAATGTTAGTAAAATGATGAAAAAACAATTATTTAAATCATGGTATTGATTGAAAATATTTGATCCAAAATCCATCAAGGTCCCCAGAGGTGCACTCCAGTTCCATTGATGTCCTCTATAGCTCTTATTAGTAATGGCTGTATTGGGAACCGCCTTGAAGTCTGACACAAATTTATTCAACCAATGAGTACGAAACCATATTTCCTAGGCAAGAATTAACAGAAGCAATCTTAATAATGGATCAGTTTTAAGGATCACATGCAACTTAAGCATAGATATACCAAGCTACATGCATGAATATGGGGTCATAAATTTGACCTCAGTGTGAATTATTAGTTAACCAATCTAGTTCAGGAATACAGGAAACAGCCTTGTAGAAGCACAGTGAATATGGGGTGTAATGAAACTTAAGCAAAGATATACCAAGCTACATGCATAAATATGGGGTCATAATTTGGCCTCAGTGTGAATTATTAGTTAACCAATCTAGTTCAGCAATACAGGAAACAGTCTTGTAGAAGCACAGTGAATATCAATTTCTACGTCAGGACTCACAAATACATTTTAATTATAAGAACAAATTGACCGTCCCCGAGAGAACCAAAGCTGCTTATGTTACTGCTAACATAACAGATATGCAATGACGAGCAAGCCTAACTCTCAAACCCTAGACGTTCAATGATCAAAGTGAGCACAAGCCTTACCAGCAATATCATTAAAACATCTTGAACAATCCTAAAAATTAATGAAACCACATTCCTTTAGCTACTGAATTAGTTTACAATCTTCGCTATCGAGCAGCAGAGTCAACGATTAGAGCAATATAATTATCTGTTATTAAAATATTTATTAAAGACGATCCGAATAAACCCAAGAATCGAGAAGCAGATCGCGGGAATTGAGAAGCACGGAACCAAGAGAATTTAATTACCTGTGGGAAGGCGGCGACGGGAAGGCAGGCGGAAGCAGACGACGGCGAGGAGGGAGCGGCCTCTGAGACTGAGATAGACGAAGGGGGAAGGAGAGGAAGGCCAAGATGTGGGGTTCGGCGGGGAATCGACCTGGCGCCTAGTGGTGGTGGTGGTAAGACCGAGATAGGGAATATTCGGGTTTGGTGCGGTTGGCGATACGGCGAAAGCGGCAGCGACGGCGGGCATCACATAACAATATGGCTATAGAATGAGGAGGAAAATGACAACATAAAAAATAACCTATCCGCAGGGGGGGGGGGGGGGGGGGGAGCCCTAACAACCGTGTCACGCCGTCAATCGCAGGATGGGATGCGGAGGAAACGGCGCCCGATAAATAGAAAAGAGAACAGAAAGCAGGGAAGCGGAAGCAGCCGCCCGCCGTCGTCTCCGTCCGCGTCGCGATGCAACAACGTTGCCGTCTTGCCTTCTTCCATTAGTTGGGACGGAATTGGAGAAGGTCGGAATCCTCTCCGATTCTTACCACCCACCATGAAACAGACGATGGAAGCGACCGTTTCATGCCCACACGCTTCCCGTCGATCATCCCCTCCTTTTGGCCGAGTGTGGCAGCAAGTGCGTACCCTCAATATGGTTCCAAAATGTTAATTTAATTATAAATGATTTTGACTGTGAATAAACCAATTAACCCACACTGCATATTCTCTCTCCTAGACGTCGTGGAGAATTGAGAATTCTAATTTGTTTCAACTCTCATAATTGGGATATTGTGAATAAAAATTCAGTATTTTGCAATGAAAACAACATAAGAATTCAAAAATTCTTAAGAGTATGATGTGTGGTAAGATGCATTGCATCCCTAGTGAATTCAACTCAACAGTAAGAGACTTCAACAAATATTAGTCGAATCCCAACAAATTACTACTTCTGCACGGATTGGATAGACAGTACGAAGGATTCGTACACTACGCTTAATTTCACATCACATAGATGGGAACGAACAGTGAAAATGTTTTGGCACTTATAAGAAGTCATGCAGTGTGCACCAACTTTCTTACTCCCCTTTTTTTTTCACCATTTTTTTGTGTTCATGGAGTTTGGTGTGAGTAGCTAAACAACAACACTACAGCTAACAGTTGCATTTTTTTTTTTTTTTTTTTGGTTCTATACAACCGAGGGGCTCTCAGCGAGGCTGCTGAATCATGTGGCGGCGGGGGCTGCCCATCGGGCTCGGACGCTGCGCCGGTTTCTCCCAGTATTTTGCTGATTGCAGGATTGGTCTGACAGCGCTCTTGGGAGATCTCAAGCCCAGGTTCCTCACCGCTGACTCTTCATCGTTCAGAAACCCTGTCCCAGAAGAACACAAATCAAATAAATACCCATCACATATGGTTTTTGTTTTAGGACGGATGAGATGTGATCGATTACCGTAGTCGATTATTCCTTTCTTCAGGGCCTCTGCAGATTCCACGGATTGGAGGAAAGCTGCATCATCGAGCTCCGCCTCGGGAATGGATAATTCATCACCGATTCCAAGATCGATAGAGTCTGGCAGCAGGTTGGCCACATCCTCCTTCTCATCATCGACATCGAAGGTTTCTTGATCTTGGTTGCGGCGGAACCAGTGTTCGCGGAACCAAGTGGTGGTGTTCACCAACTCCCACCATTCCGGTGAGAAATCCTCCACCTGTTGCAGTGCCATCGGGATGAAGAGTGGAGCATTTGGGTTCAGTGTAGACTTCATTGCTGCTCCTGACGATACAGCCATTGCACTCATCATCATCTCCCAGTCGTATCTGCACTTTCTATCACGCACGATGAAAGCAGGCAGTTTAGAGGATTACGGCATTCAAATGGTCATTTTTTTTCAGCTACCCTTTAAATTTTTGTCTAAATTTTGATGAAGAAAAGCGGAAGAGCAGATTCATGGAAATTATGCTGACTAATATATTAATTTCTTCAAATAACACAAACAACTAGGAATTTGATCTTTGTTTGTTTCCCTGTTCTTCTGGCAATGTACCTCCTCGATAATTTTGGTGCTCAGATACGAAACCTAACTCCATCAAGATTTGGAGGAAGATAAAATAACGAAAGGAGCTAGATGATATAACAGAAATCCAATCTAGTTTGCGCTCATAGTTCATATGAAACTTTGGCAAGCAATGGATGAGACTGAACTGTTAAATCACTTATCGAAAGAAGAAACATAATATTTGATTTTTATCTATTCGAAATAGATTGACTGACTATATTAGAATTTACTAACTAAAAGGCCGTATGACAGATGTAATCAGTTCTTTCAATAATTCTGCACAAAGAGTTACGGATAACAAAGTTCCGCTCTGGAGAAGTCAAGGGCAAAACAACTTACATGAACAAACTCCTAAAATTCGAGTAAACTCGTCATCTTAGACTTGAAAGTTATGAGGAATACGATGAAAACCAAGCACAGATTCCACAGGCATGCGGTTACAAGCAAAGAAGTTCCTAGAGAGGTAAAAGAACATCCCCTTGTTCCCAGATTCATAGATCTAAGAAGATCAAGGGGATCGGAATCCCACATACACAAGTCAATTCAACGATCCGAACGAAAAGCCAGTCTATCCTCCTCGGAGAAGAAGAACAACCAGATGCAGAAGAAAACTTCAAGAAACTACCGACAACAAGAATAGATGATTCAGATCGTTCGAACGCACGCACAGATCGAGAGATACAGCCACGGATCTCGCTTAATTCTATATGCAACCCATGGATTCAAGCATGGAAAAGATATGCAGGGACGGAATCAGCGGGAAGTCAGATTGCTTTACCTCCACCAGCTCTGTCGCCCGAGATATGAAGGAAGAAGAGGACCAGAACACGATATCTTGATGGGGTGCGGTGGGGGTGGGCAGGGCGTCGCTTTATAGGCGCGTCGGGTGGGGGATGGTCCGAACCACTCGCTTCGGGGGTCCGAAGCGACAGCTTGGTTTGCCAAGGACGACTACGGGTCGACGCCGCGTACACCGTCGACCAATGGCTTTGAGCGTACCAATTTTTTGTATTCAATTTTTTCTACCCCACGGTTCACCCGCCTATCGATTGGTAGAATCGTGACGCCGACGCGGGACCCATGGCTGTCTTCTATTTAAAAATCACGTACGTGCGCGGGTGGGTACTCGTTCGGAGGTGTTTTCTTGGATCCTTCTCGAAACCTTCTACAGAGCTTCCTTTTTATTTTTTTTATTCTTTTTTGACTTTTGGGTTCTAATTAAAATAATAAAAATTAATTATAATACTATTAATTCGCGCAAATCAAGCCAGCTAAGCTTGCTAGAATACGACAAAGTGTGACGCAAAAAATAATAAAAAAATGAAATAAAAGAAAGGGTGTTAGTCTACTGGTTAAAAGAAAAAAAAAATTATGAACTGAGATTAATCTAATTGCTACTAACTGGATTGTGTTAGTTAATTTAATACTCCACCTGTATTATTTTAACTAATCTAATCTTGGATGCCACCTTTTTTTTTGTTTCTTTGTCTCGGTGGAAGATTTGTAGGGCAATAATTCCGGTCGATTTTTGGTAGAAAATTTTTATATTTAGGAATTTTCTAATTAAGATATTTTTCTTAAATAGTATTTCTAATGTAAAATACCTAAGTTATCCCTCTAATTTTTTTTCACTTAGTTAGCATTTTGGTATGTTATTGTGTTTTGGCCACCATAACTAAAAATACTGTAAAACTTACTTGAAAATACTATAAATGATCTAAATAGAATTCTAATCTTAATCAAACTAAATACAAGCTTAAAAATATTTAAATTTATGATGTTTGAATATATCAATGAAGTATTATAAACGCTATTGAAAAATATGATAATAATTAAATTTAAAAATTGAATAAAAAGTTTGATGGAAAAAACTTTTGAGAGATATTTTGGGTTTTTTTAATTAAGGGTATTGTTTTAGGAAAAATAAAAAGAGATATACCTTTTGGAAAATACCTCAAATATGAGTATTTTTTTAGGAAAGTCATCTAGTAATCTTGTTTATTTAATTATTATTATTTTCCTATAACAAATAAAAGTATAATAAGATATTAACTTTGTTAGATAGCTCCTTGTTAATCGGGGTTGAAAACTATTTCGTGTGCTACGATAGAAAAAGTTCAATAAATACTCAATAAATGAAAGAGACAGCTAATGTTGATGGAGATGGAAGGAGGAAACCACTTAGGAATGGCTAATTTGTGACCTTTGATCAGTGTATTTAGGTCAATATAATTAATTACATCTATGAACTTTAATATCCTCTCACAATTTGTATTTGTAATTGTTACTTGAAATTAGATATTTGTATTAGTAATCCTTAAATGAACATCAATGTTTTTTTTATTTTTTTCTTCCTTCTTGATTTAATAGTAGCGATCCGAGCGAGTGAGAACGATAATCACAATGAGCGAACAACTCCTTCGACGATCGTTGGTGAAAGTGGCAATAGTTGGTGAGCCTAGTTGTTTGGGTGATCACAAGAGCTCGATTATCTTGACACCCCTACGATGCTAAAAGCTTGTTTAAAAGGGGGTATAGAGGAAACGAACGATCGATGTGACAAAAGTTCATGACATTCATGAAGAATAAAGTGAGGGGCTATAGATGTTGACAATGAAAAGAACGTCGACGACATTAATGGTGAGTGGAGAAATATTAAATTCGAAGTGACATCAATAGTGAGAAGAGGCATCAGAGGGACTTTCAATGACATCAATAATGAATTATTCAAAATTTATCTTCTTCTTGTTATTTTATTTCTCTAGAAGTTCAATAAGTTAGTAATTGATCAATTTTAAATTTTTATTATTATATTATTATTATTATTATTATTGTTATTGTTATTTACTCAATTCATTGAGTTTTCGAGAAATCTTTTAGATATTTGCTCATTTAAGTAGGGATAAGCCTTTAGACTTGAATCAAGAATCATCAAAGTTATTGGAATTAATAAGTGAACATTTAAGGATACGCTATCATGTCAAAAAAAAGGAAATATGGTAAGTTATGAAGTGATCTAAACCTTTTATTATGGTAATGTGCATGGATTCTCTCCTTGTATTCATGCTATGAAATGTTTAGTACAATTGCAAGATCAAGCAAAGATGTATCTATTACTTGCTATATGATATAGCATATTTCGATATTATCCCATAATGACGAGTTATCAACCACATAAGTGTCAACAAAGAGTCTTAGAATCAACGTGGCACACCACAATGACATCACATCTTGAGGCTCAGTTGTCGGTTTCTCGGGTCAATCGCTCCGAATAACTTGGAACGATGCCACGTCGACCTAACCGCAGGTATACAATGATCCCTAGACCAACGAAAAGATAGATCTCTCTCTCGTCTCAAAACTCATCACACTTCTTTTTCTAACTTAATCTTCGAAGGGATCGAGTCGATAATTCCTTGACTCCGATCTGTGTGTAGGATTAGTGGATGTATCTCCTTGCTCCACCATCGATCACCTCGGAGTACTGATGATCGCATCTGATCCACCTTCGACGTCGCCAATCATTCACCGTGCTGATTACTTTAATTTAAAATCTTGTCTTCATCCATTACTGTTTACAAAAGGAAAAAAAGGAAGGGAGAGAATTGATTCCCCAACAACGACATGAAATGCTGTGATGATGCACAAATGACAAATCCAAACATTTCATTGGGTGAAAGCATGTTGAGTGGCTTGGGGATTGGGGAGGCAGTGGTGGGGGACATCGAATCTAGCGACGGTGCAATGAAATCTCGAGTTCACCCCTCCCCCCAACTCTTCCTCACAAAGATCCGATCGTTCCTACGTTAGCTAGCGAGGGTACGATGGTGAAAACACCATAAAGTTATTTAAATGTGTTTGTGCGTACAAAAATGACACGTTACAAATGTCCATGCGGTGTGCTCCCATCATTTAGCTTGTCATGGCTTGCAGATATTTTAGATTATTTTATGGGAAAAATACAAATGTTGCGTTCAGACACCACTTGCAATCTTGGAGAAATTAGAGCTCATTTGTTTGATACCCTTCTTGTTTTTTTGTTGGAATCCGTCAGCATTTTACACAGCAGCAGTATAATTTTCTTTCTCGTTTCAACAGTTTAGGAATTCATGTTCTTAAATGAAGAGATGGCACATATGAGCAACCAAAAACCTTTTTTTTATTGTTTTTATTTTTATTTTTTTTCCTTCTCGAATGCCCAAAATACTCTTAATAATTCATTTTTATACGATTTTTTTGGTGACTAAAATGCCTATTAATTAAGGTTTAGTGTCTACTTAAAGACTCTGTTTATAGAACTAGCTATCATTTCCATCAATTGGTCTAATAATTATTCACTGACCAAAAATAATAATCATATCATATCACGAGACAACGCTACTGGTTTGAAGCTAAGAGTATAGAATTGGAGAAAGAACAAATAAAAAGGAGAATAATGTTGACCATTATTCGAGAAAATGAGATCACTTAATATAATAATATCTTGAAATGAGGGTAAATTGAACATGGCATTAGTTGACCAGCTAAAGCATTAAGACACTCCTATTTGCTAGAGTACTCATGAGAGAGAGAGAGAGAGAGAGAGAGAGAGAGAGAGAGAGGGAGGCAACCATAGTAGACACAGCATGAGATGGTAGGGACAAAGAAGAGGAGGAGCATCATCTACCATCATCAAAGTACTTTGCATTAAAGTCTAAAGTACACTTCTTTTCATTATATTGAAATGATGATGACTTGAATTAGCATGAGATGTGGCTTTTGTTTCACAGATCAAATGATGGGTGAAGGTGGCATATGTACCTATTTATTTGTCATATGGAAGTCGGGACTAAGAACCATAAAAGAAGCACAAAGGAATCATGGTTTGTCGTTATCACTATATAGTGGATTTGTTCAGGTCTCACATCACCAATTCATTTTGGTTCCACTAATGGATTAAACTATTAAATCTCATATAGCTAAACTTACTCATTTTTTTATTTAAAAAAATTATATTAAAATCTCTATAATTATGAAAAAAATATTTAACTTCATTTACCATAACGTCATCAATTTTTTATCGTAAAAACATAAAAACGATGAGCAAAAATATAATTTCGTTATTTTAGTTATGTTTTCGATGATGATGGACGATGACATCTTTGGGGGCACGGATGGCTATTGTGGATGCAAAAGAGTAACAAGAGGTGAAGCGACGGTGCAAATGCATAGTGTCGCCACTCTACATCTGCATCAACACCGAAAACAATGCGAGGAAGAGCGACGTCGCTTGACAACCATGTCGGTATCGACATAGATGTAGAGTGGCATCGGTTTACATTGTATCGACACTGATGCAGATGTCATATGGCGCTCTGCATCTACGTTCGACCCAGTTACCGAACGACATCGACACATATGTAGAGCATCGACATTTACATAGGTACTGATGCATTTGTAGAGTGATATCGACACAAATACGAAGCATTGACATATGCGCCATCGTCGCACTTCTCGCTGCCACTCTTCCTCATCATCCGCAACAACCACCCATGACTCCAACGATATCATCGTCAGCCACTAGCAAAAACGTAATTGAAACATTAAAATTATCTTTTTGTCTATCATATTTTTATGCTTGTCAATAAAACCGACGATGTTCAAATAAATGAAACTAAATATTTAGCTTTTATAATTATAAATTTTTTTTTCAAGATAAATGTTCTAAGCGAACAGATGGCCGAACGAAGTAATCTATGATTAGTCCCCCTATATTTGATGCAAAAGTATGCTAAGTTCTTATTTCATAATAAGATGTATACGTGAAATGCTCGATAGAAAAAAGAAATGCATACTCCAATGAAGTGAACGATGCAAAAATAGGATAAGATGATGACAACGAAGTGAGGTAGGATAAATGATGAGAGAGAAACCAAGCATTGGATTCCCTTTCATGAAAAGATTTAGATACTCTTTAAAAACAAATAGAAGGATAAATATGCATGCTGGTATGTATTTGTAATATTAATTCAAATATTTTCTATAAGTACGAACTTCTAAAGATGCAAGGCAACTAAATTTAATATTCTTATCATATCACGAATCTAGATGAGGTGTGACTTCTCAGAAAAAGGGATTAAAGTACTACTTTCCACAAAAATCTAAAGCTAACCAGAAATTACCAATTACCTTCCACAAACTCGTTAGCCAGATTAAGTCGTCTGATGGTAGTAGTCTGTGGCAAGGAAATGAAGCCGATGGTTTGACAAATAGAAACAAGAGTTGGATATAATTAAAAAGCACAGCATATGGTTTTAAAAGGATAAAATGGAGCATGTAAATAAACAGAGATCAAACAACTATTGAAAACTTTATTAGAGCAACAGCAAGGAGATGAAATATACATTCTATATTGTAAACCTTTTAGTCCACAAACTGCACATGATATGCTGGTCTAATCAGACAAGCCTCGTGGATCGTTAACTCATTCACATTATGATCATGCTGATATACACAAATGAGACTGTAAGACTCCATGAAGGGGAATTTATAGGAAAAAACATATCGTAAAGTTACTGTGACCTATATGTTAGAAACATACCGTAGACATGGTACAAGGTGCCAGCATGAGGCAGCAAAGGGAGCTTGCTTTCTGGGATCATTCGCCAAGACGACTATCCTCGAAGCAAATAGCAATCATACCAGTCTAGAAAGAGATCAGAAGAATCGTCTCTTGAAGCTTCTGGTGATTGCTATTTGCTCCGAGGATAGTCGTCTTGGCGAATGATCCCAGAAAGCAAGCTCCCTTTGCTGCCTCATGCTGGCACCTTGTACCATGTCTACGGTATGTTTCTAACATATAGGTCACAGTAACTTTACGATATGTTTTTTCCTATAAATTCCCCTTCATGGAGTCTTACAGTCTCATTTGTGTATATCAGCATGATCATAATGTGAATGAGTTAACGATCCACGAGGCTTGTCTGATTAGACCAGCATGTCATGTGCAGTTTGTGGACTAAAAGGTTTACAATATAGAATGTATATTTCATCTCCTTGCTGTTGCTCTAATAAAGTTTTCAATAGTTGTTTGATCTCTGTTTATTTACATGCTCCATTTTATCTTTTTAAAACCATATGCTGTGCTTTTTAATTATATCCAACTCTTGTTTCTATTTGTCAAACCATCGGCTTCATTTCCTTGCCACAAACTACTACCATCAGACGACTTAATCTGGCTAACGAGTTTGTGGAAGGTAATTGGTAATTTCTGGTTAGCTTTAGATCGCACATATTGAGGAAGAGTTTCTCAAGGAGATATCTCCAAAACGCTCAATGGACCGAGCGAGCGACGAAGAGTCGTCACATGATCTCGAATGAGGTAATGCATTGGTGGATGCATTTCGAGATCAAGTGAGGGAGTAATCCAAGGCAACATCATATGAAGGCACACTTCGAGTCGATGTGGAAATCGAACTCAATGGAGGGCTGACTCGTGGAATGGTGGACGCGAGGGCCACTATCAACTCAATGCAAATCGAGGAGCGGAACGACTTGGGTGAAACTTGGTGAAGTATCCAAGCCGCATGAAGGGAGTCGACATAGAAGATGGAACATGGAGCGGAGGCACAGAGCTTTCCTTGGACGGAGGTCAAGGGCATAAACTCTTGTAGAGGCAAAAGTGAGATCATGTCATTCCATGAGTTCTTCATTCTGATGGGGCGGACTTATCTTCCATGGTGCCAAAGATGAAGGGAGCTTCGAGGCACATGCATGCTACCTCAGAGATGCATTTGACGGAGTAACTAAGGTGATTCAACTTGCGGAGGCAAAGTTGGGATCATGATACCTTAGCACGGGGCAAGAGGACGCAGAGGCGGGTACTCTTGAAGAATATGCCATAGTGTTGTCATTCGAGTTGTCTGGAACAAGAGGTGCATAGCAGAGATTGTGCTGGTAGGGGATAGAGGCCCAGGATCAAGACAATGGTGCACCAACTCTAGTGAAGTCAGGGGGACTTCATGAGCTACTAGGCGACGGACTGTCCTAGAGCTATGCTTCGTCCAGGTGTGACCCAAGAGTGGGTGGACGAAGGTGAAATGCCAAGGGAGCGAACTAAAAATCGGAGATGGCAGAGGCCCTACGATGTGTTGGCAGAGGCCACACGTGGAGAAGTCGTAGTCCGAGTTCATCACACGAGAATCTGTATGCAATGGAGATGTCACCAGGAGGCGACATGGTGCAGCGGATCGTGGGGGAATAGTTCGTGGCAATGCAACACAAGCGATCGGGTCCCGTGAGGGACAAGATCATGCGGAGGTATGATCAGGAGCTACTGGGAGCTCCACTTTGGTGTATGACACAACAAGAAGAAGTGCTATGGATTCAAGGAGTGAATGCCATGGTACCGCAGAGGCGTGTCTTCGTGTGTGCATCGGAGCTTGCATTGGATGAAATCCTTGGTCATCAGCTTATGGGGGCTATGTACCACTGAGGAAGAAGTCCAAGTGCAAGTACCAGTGAGTCCCATGGGAGGGGACGTGATCATGTGAATGATCAGGAGCTACTGGGAGCTCCACTTCGGTGAACAATGCAACGGCAAGAAGGGCTGTGGATTCAAGGAGTGAATGCCACAGTACCGCAGAGGCGGGTCTTCCGTGTGTGCGCATCGAAGCTTGCATCAGATGAAAGCCTTGGTCGGCAGTATATGGGGACTGTGTACCACCGAGGGAGTAGTCAGATTGCAAGTACCAGTGAGTCTCATGGAGGGGACTTGATTATACTAAGGTATGATCGGAGCAGCTGGAGAGTGGGACTGCTTCAGTGCTCATATTCGCTTAAGGAAGCCCGGCAAGTCAGAGGACAAAGCCGAGTAAGCGAACATTGCTACCAAGGAAGCTAAGGAGAACAGAATCGGCGTGAGCCCTGCAACAAGATGGCGGAGGCCATGCATGAGAGTTGCAGTCTGTCTTTCCATCGACCAAAGAGAACTGCTAGGAGGACACAATGGTGTCGAAGCAGGTGGTCGAAAGGGGCGAGGAAGCGACGACGAGTCCAGTGGGGCTCAGCTACCCAAAAGCAAAGCATAGGTTAGAAAGGAGGTGGACTCGGAGGAGCACCACAGTGCTGCAGATGCGGATCTACCGATCGCGAAGGAAGGGATGCAGATGCAAGTCAACGGAGAGTAGCGCTATGGGCTTGGCAGCACCATGGTACCATGGTGCTCGATCTTGCGGGGGCATGATAGAAGATAAGATGAAGTTAGGATTTAGATATGATTTCCTTAACTGAATGAGGAAATCACGTAGGTTAGTTGAGGGAAATCCTCCTATCTTCACCTGTATAAATTAACGATGACAATGAATCCGAAGAAAGGAGCAGACGATTCTGCTAGAGCCAAATTCGACAATCCGATTAGATCGAACTATCATGCCCCCGCAAGATCAAGCTCCTGTGAAAGACACAGATCTTTACCCGATATCAAGGAGACCGCTGTGTTGTCAACCGCGGTGAAGGTCTGACAACGGTTGACTTCAACGGAGGAGATGCTGCTACGGCTGGGGCGATCGATAGATCTGAAGGGCAGCGGGAGAAGCGTGTGGTCGTAGATTTACTGTCGTTTGACAGCGAGAATGAACTTATTGCTGATAGGGTCTGTAATGGACCATTATCCTTTGTGTGCAACCTCTCTGAGTTTGTGATGTCCATGGATGTAATTTGCATATGGCTTATGAAGTGTTTGCTTGAGCAGTTGCTTGTGGATCCCGTGGGAATTGCTTCTTCTGGCCCGTTTTCTCTTTTGTGAGCCTAAGGGACTCTAGGAGATCTCGGGGAAGGCTGACCCTGTGCGGACAGATAACGCTTTGGGCGTTCCACGACTTAGGCAATTTCAGCTAAGTCTTCGGGAGGGCCGCAAGGGTGCCGCACGGCTTAGGCAAATCAGCTAAGCCCGTGACAATGTGGTATCAGAGCCCCTCTCTCTATAAGAGAGATTACTTTTTTTTTTCTTCACTGTCAAACGACAGCTTTTATTACCGTTTGTTCGTCGACAACCCCGCTGCAAAACTGCAGATACTCAGGGGTCATCTGTCGCCACCCTCTCGGACATTCTCTGCTCCGAAGATCTCTCCTACCTCATTTGTAGTAGATGATGACTTCTACACCCGCTCGTCGGCATCGTCCCTCCTGCAGCCTTTGTTCTCTCTGCCAAAAGCACTTGTAAGGGCCACTGCCCATCGTCTCTCGGTGCTTTGTAGAGAAGGCACAACAAGTTCTTTCTTGCTATCAAACGGTAGCAAATCCCCACCCTATCGACTGCTCTTTTGCGAAGCCGCAATTGTCGGTCGACTCCTCTTCTGCAAAGCCGCGATCTCTGTTTCCCGACAAAAAAAAAAAAAAAAAAAACAGAGCATCGCCAGCGTCGTTTTCATTCAAGGATCTGAAGATTTGGGTCCCGCTCTATAATTGATGTCCACGTCGCTGGTCTGGCAGCCCTCTCGCTCAACCTCGCTGGCACTTGCCGTTGCCATCGCTAGCATCAGCGACACTATCTGCCTCATTGTTGCCTACCATCGGCTCACCGTTCGCTCGCTGCTGCTGCCGTCACATCAATAACTCGGTCGCTTCTCTTCGGTGCAGATCCCTCTCTGCATCGTCTCTACACCTCCAAAGAAGGGACCGCAACATTGTGGTTCTGAAGTCAGGGAAGAACGGGAAGCACACCTTCACTACAGCGGCTTCCTCAACTTCTCCTTCGGCAGTTACTATGCTCGTTGTCGACCCCTCTTACTCCAACGATTGCAATCGCAACTACAGCCCTCGCCGGCCACAATTGTTGCCCTCTCCTTAGATCTGTCGCTTCTTGTTGTCAAACGACAGTCTCTCGTCGACATCGAAGCTGGAGACTTCTAGTAGGTCGGCTTTCTCAATTCCTCTACCGAGGTGTTCTTCTGCACGAGGCCATCTTCCTTATGCACCACCACTATCGCATCAGCACTAACAAGCAGCGGCACCTTCCCTACCCCATCAGCAATAAGTTCATTCTCGTTGTCAAACGACAGTAAATCTACGATCGCACACTTCTCCCGCTGCCCTTCAGATTGACCGATCGCCCCAGTCGTAGCAGCATCTCCTCCACTGAAGTCAACCGTTGTCAGACTTTCACCGCAGTTGATAACACAGCGGTCTCCTTGACATCGAGTAGGTGGAGGAGCAGTTGTCAAAGGAAATTTGTTACAGCTAACAAACCCTATCTTCCAATGGGCGATTCCTACATTGATAAATCAGTCAGTACGAACTACAAAGTTATATTTTAGATTCACAAAAAAAAAAAAAAAAAACCAAGTACCAAATTCAGCTGATATAATTTATGAAACTAAAAGATAGCTACCCATTTCTGTAGCAGTCATCATTCAAGATCTTGTTGTACACTATGAAATTTCACACTCTTCCAAGACAAAGGTCTTCTATCCTACCATTTGGTTGACCAGTGACAGGACGAAGGTGGATCTGATAAAGCTTTGGCCATAATTTACCCGTCACTGGTAGCATATGACAGGAAGATGAAACCGAGGAATCAGGCAAAGAAAGTTCTAAATTCAAATTATTAAAAAGCAGTGCAAAAAAGACATATATTTCACTTTTAATAAACACAAACTTACCAAACAACCGGTTTGTTTCCTTGTCCCAAGCAATACCATTAAGCACATCAATAGCCTGGAAAAGTTTACAGGAGGAAAAGTAAACAAAATTTTCTTCTTAAAACAGACAAAGGAGGGTCTAAACACGATTTACATTTAAAGATTCTTAAGCCTTTAGATGTGCTTATAGATAAATTTGTGACATGGAGTTAGTACTAGCTTTTTAGTTACTTATGCTACAATTTTGCATGAACTATTTGTTTACTCTCATCACTCAAATGTATTCTAGACCCAAGCTAAACTTGAGAACCGGTTTAAACTAAATCCCTTACACCTGCCATGGCCTGGCCAAGCATTAGAATGGGTATGGTACAGGTATAATTTTAAACCTGTTGCTCAGTCTGGGTTGCATCCATTGCTGGCACAACCCTGGCTAGGACTGAT
This sequence comes from Ensete ventricosum, assembly GCA_029747655.1. Lineage (NCBI taxonomy): Eukaryota > Viridiplantae > Streptophyta > Magnoliopsida > Zingiberales > Musaceae > Ensete > Ensete ventricosum. The sequence continues at coordinate 3,939,421 of JAQQAF010000003.1, forward strand.
ACCATAACTAGTCTTATGTGCACACCAAGTTAAGGGATCGATAGAAACAGATTAATTTGAGAACAAAGATCTCACATAGGATAAATTGATACAGAATACTAGGAAAGTAACTAAAGATTATCATATCTTAACTGATTATTTGCAACAAATTTTTAGGAAACACAGATGGATAAGTAGAACTAATAGGACAGAAATTTGAGCAAAAGAAATAATTTAAACCTGCAGGCTATTTTGTCCAAAATTTAAAATAAACTTTGAACCTACATCTATCCTGAATTAAGGAAATGATTATTAATAAAATATAAAAAATATACTAAAAATAATACAAATTGTAAATTGTTGCATAAGGCAAATGTGCAAATGCAACATATGTTGAAATAAGGAGTAACTATTTAGACATGTCACAATATTCAAATCTATGTATATGGAAGTCCTAGTTTAGCAGGTCAAGGCTAGATAATACCTTAATACAGTTTTATTTGATTTGATCATACAATGCACACCAATATCAAAGTTATTAGCATTTAAATGAGTTTATAGTTAAAAAAACCAAGTTTTTGTTTTATATGTAATATATATGTAATATGTTAAGCATTAAGCAGGAGGTCCTTTTTGTTTATCCTAAGATGGGCATCCCTTAAAAATCTAGCTTATGGCTTACACCAACACTTTTCTCTGAGAGCTAAGTTGACAACAAGGGATAAAAGAATGTTTTTATTCATGAGGAAAACAATTTAAAAGAATCTCTCTCTCTCTCTCTCTCACCGCGGCTGCTGGCACCATATTCTCCGAGAAAGGTTCATGACCCATGGACCTTCTACCTCCACATGGCATTGCTCCATCAGGCTTTCACCCATTGCAGAAAAATTCCTTTCTCTCTCTCCCTCAATCCCTCTCGTATCTCATTCAATTCCTCCCCCAAAACTAAAAATCCTCACCCAAACCTAAACATCAACAAAGGGAGGTTCTTAACTATTACATTTGTTGTTCATCTACATAAATCAAACTGTTAGTACAAATTCTCGATGACATAAACAACATATAGCTCTGGTACAAGTTATTCTTAGCATGTTACCAGAAAGTAAAGAAGCTTGCAACTCAAAAACACAAAGAAACATATGAAAATTGGAACTCACAGTGTGTCCAGATTTTAACAAGCCTTGCCTGTAAAAATTTCAAAAAGCTGTCATTTCAACCTTTCTATAATGATGATAAATAGTAGTGTTTTCAAATTCAACTTGGGGAACTTGTCAGTCCATAAATTCATGTACCTTAATTCATGAAGAAGAATCCAACTAAGCACCATGCCATCTTTATGAGATATTCTAGCTATGCAATCTGTCTGCAACACATAACTAGAAATTATTTTTGTCCTTAACTATTATTTTAACACTTCTATTAAAATTTTTAGTGTATATTCTAAACAAGTCTTGGCATAATTATTATTTTCAACAGGATGAGATCAGAAATTAACATTTATAGAAATGCAAGAATGAGCATCTATTCGTATCAATACATAGAATCAATGACAAAATTAATAACATTTGCAAACATATAACAAATAACATAATGGCACGAAATGAGAAATGAAATCTCAAACACTAAAACACAATCATCGGTAATTTGGAGTAGGACCAAAGCCATTTAAAGCAACTCACAAAGTTTGTTCATGTATAGTAGATCTATCGTTCAAGATAAAAGAGATGATGTAGAAAAAACCAAACAACAACAAAGAGATGATGTAGAAAAAACCAAACAACAACATTTAACATGACGGTCTACCTTATCAACTAGGTTGAAGCAAAATGAAAAATAATGATAAAGTTAAGATACAATGCATGCCCTATCTTACTTGGATCAGTTCAGGACAATTTACAACATAGTGTCCGAGGAGGCTTTTCACCATTTTTTTTTAAAGGTACGCCAACGGTTAGTTAAAACCTATTGAAGTATATGATTGAGGATATCAAATTATCTTTCCCGATTGTTAAAGATTATTTTTGTGATATGTTATTGTTCATGAGGATTCTGGGCTGAATTACTCTAGATGGCTTTGAGAAAAATCAGACACCCAAAGCTGTTGGGCTGGGTGAATTTTCTCAACAACGAGGAATGGCGATAATTATCTCTCTTGCTCATTTTTCATTAGAAACTAAAGATCTTATTCGGCTAAGTTCAACCAAACCAATTTTGATGATGCACAGATTTACTATGTTGACTATCAAAATTATTTAACCTTGTATTTAGAAGTTTAAAGCTTCATTGATTTGTTTAACTCAATCTGATGAGCATGACCCATACTATTAAAGTTTTTACATGTATGCAAGTTTTGAGTTTCGTAGGGAGAAAAATATAAAAATTACTTATTTTGGAGGACACATGCAATATCGTATAGTTTTCTTTTTTGCCGCAGGCAGCCATGGCAAACCAGCACAAGGATTGTGAACAGTATGCCTTTGGCATGGCACAATGCACCTATGCTGGCACAAAAGGTGGTTGTTGATGCCATAAGCACATGTAACAAACTATATGTTATATTTTGGGTTCACATGTACTTGAAAAGTGTAATATTATATGATGGAAAATGCCATAAGCTTTTGGGTTCACAGCTGCTTTTCTACATGACAAACTACATATTCGTGTTCAGAATGGTTCTTATACCTTAGATCAATTGAAATGACGAATATTGAAGTTATCAATTCATCAACATGACACAACAGAAAGTTTCAAATGCAGCCAAGCATTGCTACAAGAAGCAGTTTGAAAAGAATTTCAATGTGTAGTATAACCCCTGCAGAGTCATGCTCCTTAGTCAGAAGAAGGAATATTGAATATATAGATGTAACTAAATTGAAAAATATAAACAAAAATATGATTTTGAGATTACCGATGAAGAATGTATCAAGAGAACAATTACCACACCTGCCAGACATTAGCCCATACTTCACCATTTACATACTCCAACTCATTAAGATAAGGAACTTCATGATCATTATATCTTACAGTTACTCTTCTAATAACTGCAGAAATTTTTAAAAAAGAAAAGAAATCAAATCCAATAAGAGAAAACAACATGATTGTATAACAAGTGCAAACCTTTTAAGGTTTGGGGATCTAGATGATAGAGTGTTGAACTTCCATCAGTCCCAAATATAACTTTGCCATCAGTTCCCAGTCCCCATCCATCATGCATCTGATGAGTAAACCTATGTCGCTGCACCATATTTGTAGCACCAAATTATTTTCAAAGTATATGGTCCATGAAATAATATTATGTATGCTATTATCTTATGGTTTCATATTAAGAACAGTGAATTTTTAGCAGCTTCCTGGCTCAATTTTGCATAGCAATAATGTATTCACTTTTTCTGGTTCAAGTTTAAATATTTTTGAAGTCAAGGAGACAAAAAACAGAGAAAACAATGGATTGATAAAAGTATATACATGTAATCCTAGTAAAGAATTACAATTCATGTATCAAACTCAAAGCGGTCCACTCTCTGATTGGTACTTTACGAAGTAACACATGCCATACTGAGTTTTGTTGTGCTCATAAAGCCATTGATCCAGTCAAATGTGACAAACCAACATAAAACCATAAAGCACAGGTTGGTAAGTGTGTGGTTGAGGCAAAGAAGAAAATTTGAGTTCTAAAGCATCCAATCAATCTTCATCACGCAAAGTCAGGTTATGATACGGAACCACCTAGAACCTGTCTAGTAGCACACATTAAAAGTTATATATCATTACCAACAAGTATTCATAGAGTAAAAGATCCATGTAGCTAACTCCAAATAGTTGAGATTTATAGCTTTGTTGTTGTTGTTATGTATACCAACAAGCAAAGTGAATGATCGGGGTACAAAATTGCAGAGTCAGGCTTCTATAAGATCATAACAACGTTCCACTTGGTCACAAGAATCTTGTATATCCTTTTATCTTAGATTGAGAAATGTTAATTGATGATCTTTGTGTGTTCTTTCTTTATGACAGCATGAAAAAAATCATGTTCCTTCTAAAACCACTTTTGGACACAGAAATTCCATGATGCTCAAATCTATCCCCAGCTGTAAGCCAACTCTATTTTCAATTATGAAGTAGATAACTATAGCGAGTAGCCGAGTATCAAGAAACAGAAATGATAAATAAGGACATGTACACCAAAATATCTATGTTTGTTGCAAGACATAATCAAAAGATTTTCTGGTTGTCAAGGTTTGCTCAGTGTTTTTCTGAAATACCTTGGAATCTCATTGTGCATCACCAAAGTTCTCCAATTGTTAAATTGTATCAAGATAGTTACATTTAAGATAATATTTCCTGCTAAAAAGGGTTGTGTCCTACATTCAGAAACATATATTTTTGAAAAGATAAAAGAAGAAAAACCTGCACAAATCACATCACAAGCGAACTTTAGGTGACTATGATTGAACAATGAAATGGAACCAAATGAAGATAGCATATATTTAAAGATCTATGTAGAAAGGAACAAACTTTGCTAAAGTTGTATCGATCATATGTGAAACCTGTTCTTGTCAACCAGGTTACTTGGAACAACCTACACAAGAAAAAGAATCATCATTTTGTTATAATCAAACAATAATGGTCTAATAAGCATCGAAGAAAGAATTAAACTTCTGTAATTGGTCTTAGGACCAAAAACAACACTACAAAGATATTCAATTGTCATGTCTTAAAGTGATTCAAAATCAATATTGCTAAAACAAATTAACATGGTTCCGTGCTTTATTTAGACAAATTGAATTCAGACAGAAACATAAATAGTACACCTCAAATTGATAATAATTTCAGTATTGTATTGAGCACATTTCAGGTATAACAGTCCATTATAACAATATGAGACCAAGATTATCAATAATAAGTTACACGGAGTAGTTAAAAATCAGGATGGCTAGGCTTTTATCATTTTTTTTTTTTTTTTTGTGGATTGGGCTTCGTACATTGAGAATGGACCTAAAGTGATAGGTTCAATCACTTTCAACTTATAGTTATAGTTTATACAAGTTCAAAATTTTAATCCCTTCACTTTGGCCCCTCCAGTTCTCCTCCCTCATTCTTTAATACAATGCATATTCAAGGGAGCCCATCAGCCTGCCACACTTACCCATGAGAGCAGAGGTCAGAGCAGCGATGAAGATGCCAAAGAGGAGCAAGCTTTCAGCAAACTTCTTTTTTTTCCTCTTAATACAAAAGATTGAGAGAATATTTGTGGTTAATTTCAGTCGTTAACATGACATGGCATGTCAAGCATCTGCACACTGAAACATGTTGCTCTGAGGCTAGCATACACATTTAGTGCCAAAATAATTTAAAATTGTCAATTACTTTTTCATCCTAATTTAAAACTAGGAGACACAGTGCTCAAAATTACATTAGATAAAGAAAAATACTACAGCCAATGTATATGAATATACACCCACGTGTATATACATGATTGTATATATTTTTAGAGAAACCATAACCAAACAACCACAGAGAGGATACAACCTACATGATTGTCTATATTTTTAGAGAAACCATAACCAAGCAACCACAGAGAGGATGCAACCCGAGTTTTGCATCCCACAATACACATTAATTCTTGTAATAAATGACCCATCATACATATTCTACGTATATGTCAACTTTCACCTTTCAATCTGATGACCAACTTGTCCAACTAATATAGATCAACCTAGGCTGTAACTAATATTCACAAACTTAAATTCTAGACTGTTACTTTCGTCAAGAACGACATAAGTTAATCCCCTACTACAACCAAAGGGCTAAAACAAAATAGGTTAATGATGGCTAAACATGCAGGCCGATCTTTCAAACAGAAAGGATTTATGTGTTTTCTTAGGGTTTATCTATTCACCCACAAATAAAAGAAGAATTTTTGTGTCAAGCACTAGAACCACATAAGGAGTTTTGATGGTAACCTTTCACCCAAAAGTGTTAGACCTTCTCCAAAATAGGATCCATCCATTTGGTAGGAAACCTGGACCTGAACGTTGATAAAATAATATACAGTCATTCTAAAATCAACATAAAATGATTTAATTTTCATTAAGAAAACGACAACTTTAGTTCAGTTATAGCATAACAATAATACCACAAGCATTAAATATAAATTTATGTCCACTTATGCATAGTGTTCTATCCTTTTCATCAAGCGAAGGAAGAAACATTGTGATGATGTTACACCAAAGTGTGACTTAAACAGAACAAACATGAATTTTGATCTTTTCCAAATATTATCAGGGCATCCCTTGTAATTCATGTTATCGGATGAGGAAATTATGATGTCATTGTATGAACATTATTGCTATCCCTGGGTTACACGAGATCCATTGGAAAAAGTGAAAAATCAATGCACCAAAGTACCACAAAATTAATCTGCAGGAATCCTGCCAGTGCTATATTAACATTGCTAAATTTACAATTCCATCTGTCTTTATCCATGTCTGTCAGTTGATGCATAGCCTTTATTTTTATCCATTTCAATAAGGCCCTTGACTTTAGCCCTCATATAATAGCCATTTTATATTTTAAAGTTGTTAAAGAAATGGAAAGCATAAAACTATTTCATAGCTCCTTATGTTCGATTCTGGTCTAAAAATATCTATTATATACTCAACCTCCCATTTGCTAACTAATGAATCTGAAAGTCTAATCTAACCATCTTCAACTTTCCAAATCATCATTTGTTATCTTTTCATACATAACCTTGTTCTCTCTGCAAGCATCTGGTTGAATCTATGAAGACCTCCAACATACAAACACGTTGAACGAATTGCATGTTGTTTCCATGTGCCATTATGTGTGACTCCAACGCCTGCAGACATGGCTAGTTATCACAATACTTTGATTACATGTATCCATTCAAAGGAAAATTCTTCCTGAATTTGGGATTCCACATTTTGTTCCTTGAACTTTTCAGTGGTTCTATTAGTTTACTTCTAATATTGGCACCCAAGTCTTGGTTTATCACTCTTATACTGCAAGAACTTAACACCTTTTCAAGAATCCTTGCATGTAATAGATATCAGATGTATACAGGAAGAAAAAGCACAGCATGTTTGGTTAACTGGATCCAAATTATTAAATATAAATAACAACTAAAATGATAGTTTAATGATATATATAAGTTGAATGTGCCACTGTGAGATCCATGAATCTGAAAGTCATACAATAAACTATTTAATGATTCACTTCATAAGGGCATTTAGTTGCCAAGTTAGTCATTTCAAAGTTTACAAGATCTGTAAAGATCTTAATAGGAAAACAAGATAGCAAAATCTAAGTACTGTCTGAATCAGGTTATTGTACATCACGGTCATCAGATTATCCAACATATCACATGCTATTTTGAACTAGTAAGTGCACACCATCGTTTTCAAAATTACGACTGTGTAAAAACATGTATTTGAGGCAATTCACTTTTAAAATAACCATATGGGTTATACGTCATTGTAAGTAGCTAATAATATAGCCAAAGTAGTAGCATAGAAGATCAATTCTGACCAGCAGTCAACCATCTATACATGACCTAATATTAGGAGCAATACGTCCAGATCTTCCATGGTCCCATGATTGATCTGAATGTTTAACTCGATAACAACCATGGAACCAAAAGCATCAAGCTTCCATAATTAACAAAATAGTTAAACAACAAATAAATTTGCAGCATAATATGGGGAAAAAAATCAAGGATATCGTCGCATAGTTACCTTCCCAGTCTGCAGAAGAACCTGTCTGACTGAGGACTGGGTACAACAAAAAGTGAAAAAAAGTTAATGATAAGAGAATCAAATACCAGATAGCACAAACATTGTCTGTATTTACTGATTTCATAGGATATGAGCATGATATTATACTAAGAGACAATATCTGGAAACATTATTTCCATTTAAAAATTCTAAGATAATCTTCTCATTATCATGATCTGCAAACATGATATTTTTTCCCCATATGGTCATCACATCCATTAAATGCACAATCAATTAATTCATATTAGTCTAATGATACTGCTTAGGTTGAAAAAAGAATCTTTGTACATTAGCGCGGACATGTTAACAAGTTGCAGTAGTGATCCGATACATATATATGTGAGCAATAGAAAACAGGATATTTATATGAAGTGATGAACAGTTGGTACATATACATAAAAAAATAAAGGTGTATACATCTGTAAGCACTAGGTTCATTGTATGCTTCTAGCAATACAGCCAATTAAGTACAAACTTGATCTTGTTTAAATAATGAACTGCGGTTCTTATGAAATTAGACCTAAAAAGTTCAAAATATTAGTAATATACTGAGATGGAGGCATAGTTTACGTAATGTTCTGCTTTGGTGTAGTTAAATATAAAAAGATATCATAATCACATAACATCGACATAAACAATATCTTAAAACTGTTTCGCAACCTGAGTAGAGCATAGAATGATATACCACCTCCAGAAACATCAAGGCCATGCCAAGATATTAGGATGGAGATTTTATTGGACCAACTTTGAACTAGATCAAAAAGGGATTTCATTTTCTTAGTAGTAGTACAATTAGCACATGATTCTGATCACAAGCCAGTAGGAGGAATAATATTTCAGCTTCTTTCTGGTAAGAATTTTTTTTTTCTAGTAAAAAAATTCATCTTTCACATCCTCAGCAATCAAATATTGTTTTGGTTAAAGACCAAATTTTCCATAGATTTATACTCAGGCCAGACACAGTTTGGCAGAAGTCTTTGCAGATATATTGTAATTTCAAGAACAAGCCAAAGATAATCATAAAAAAGGTAGAACCAAAAGAAAGAGTAGGTTGAAATGTTGAATATAATCTAAACAACAAATTAAAAGCATTTAGATGCATCAATAAAGCATAATGGAACCGGTGCATATCAAATTGAAGAAATGTAATCACTTATGGGGATGAAAAGAACTCCTGGAATTATTAAAATTAACTACTTCATGACCTGTACAACACAAGTTGTGTTCAAATCAAGGTTTTTAGCTTTCTGGAGGTATAGTTTCTTTTTTGTTTGTTTTAAAGCTTCAAGAACAGTCAATTTAAAGCTTGCACGAATAGAATAAACCACAGATTGCAGCACAGGGAAATAAACAACTCATGAAACCTTCAGAGATTACTTAAAAGCACATGCAGCAGCACTATTTAAAACATAGCGCAAATGCACATGTGAAGACATTTCAGGCACCCCTTGACCTTTGTTACATATTCTATATTCAAATTAAATTGAACTTACTCTATGATAGAGACCAGTTGACTCAAATAGTGTTTCATTTCCTCCATATACAAGCCCCTGAGATTTAAAGGACAAAATAAAGTTTACACCTAAATATACAGAAAACACAATGCTCAAGTGAAGGTATGAAAGATCAAACATCAGAAACAATATTTCAACAAAAACAAGCAGCTCGAACCACTAACTTATGCTATTTCTCTCACATCACTCGTGTAACTAATTTATGGAGACCATGGTCGGAAAGGAACTCATTAGCAAGAAGGGCTAGAGTTAGCATCCTCAAACAACAGTCGAAATAATGCATAAAATCAGCTTTTAGGTTTATTCAACATAAAAGAATCAAAAAATTCGATCGTGAGACAAGATGATGATAGTAGGTGACATAAATCGCTAAGAATATGTACTCTGAAACATAAAACAGTATACTATAGACAGGCATAGCAGATATTGATGTAATCAGAATTGAACTTTTGTCAGCTTATTTTATGCAAATATACACTGGCAAATACTACAACAATTGGAGCAGAGATGCGAGACCCAATCTAGTTGATTGATGCAAAATGAATATCTTTAGCTCAGACGATATTGAACAGCATGCAAATACTTGCGATGAAGATATTGGGACTGATCTTTCCTGATTAAGAGCATCAGGTTCTTGGGAAAACCCTACGACGATGTGAAAACAGTAGAATCGAGGAGGAGGTGAGACGGAAATGGCCATCGAATTCAAATCCCCAATTGGACATTAAAGATCAATCGCAAAACTCGAATCGCAGCCAAACACACAAAGAGCACCAGAGACAGCGGAATCAGGGGTTGGAGACGGATCTTGCCTGGGTGAAAGCATCAGGGTCGTGGGGGAACTCATTGACGATGTCAAAGGAGTAGAATCGAGGAGGAGTGGACACGGAAACGGAAACGGCAACGGTCATCTTCTTCCAGGTAATGTAGACGAAGAGGAGGGTGCAAAGGGCGACGAGGGCAACCGGGAGAGAGGCTTCTCTCCTGCAGCAGTAGCGTCGGCTTCTCTTGCAACGACCGAAATCGGAGGCAGCCGTGGGGGCCATGGGATCCGATGCAGGGAGGTCGGAGCTCGGCGGGGGACGCCTCCGTCTCTTCCCTTTCTGCGATCCGACCGTCATCTCTTTGAAGGCCGCCGCGCAGACGGGGCAGACTCGAACCGCATCAACGAACCCGAGTCTTTGGGCTTCCACAGTAAGAAACGAGAAGGGAGGAATTTTTCGTATTAATTTTTTTCTGATTAATTAACTAAATTTCCTTAACCATTGGATCCACCCGTAACGGATCCAACAACTGGGAAGGTCGATCAACTGTTCGACGAATTAACTCTGCTCCGCCGCTGCTTGGAAATAGGTCGAACAGCTGAAGCGCTTCCTGCAGCTGCTACTAAAAACGACGCCATGGTACTTCAATAAGACAAGAAGCGTGCAGCGAAGCTGTCTTCTTCCCTGGCGAACAAACACTGGCCCAGCTTTTCTTTTAAGCGCTTCTTCACTCTCACTGCATCCATGCGCTTGCGCGTTGGCTCCGAACTGGCCTGTTTCTTGGTGATCTGCTTCGTAGAGTCGAGAGAGCTGCCGGAGGAACATGCGACTGCAGCATGGAGACAAGACAACGGATTTCACTGCCGGTCTTCTGTCTCCAAATTGTTGTCTATTTCAATTTAACACAGGTCAAGATATTTGCACGATCACATCATCCACTACTTAGGGCATTTTATGCACGAGTCAATGTCGCGCCGTACTAACTACCCTGATCACGCGATACGATGTCAAATCGTGCAAGTCGCTCGAGATCATGCGGCGTCGCACTGCTCATGTTGCTCGGAATCGTGCGAGAAGTGCTGCACTAGAACTCGCGAAACAATAGTATACAGTACGAAGTCGAACGAGACGCCCCGCACCTCGCGGAGCGTACGAGCAAGTCGCCCGGAGCATCGGCAACCATTAAAAGACTATGTACAACCAACCCCGCATGAAAAGTATAAGAGCTGACATTTAGGTCAAGGCCATGGGTCAGACTTCGAGCACCCAAAACTCCCTCAACGCCTCTAGATACTGACTTAACTATCGAATGGATCAAGTCGAGAAAGATCAGCAGCTTCGACCTTTGTGCAGGAACGACCTCGAAGGAGCATAGGAGACTTGCCATCGTCCACGTCGAAGCGATACATCACATGGCGATTCGACCCGATCATGTGCCAACCATACACAACTCGTGCGGATGACCTTGTTCCTACAGATCGAATCTAAGTCACGCTGACACTTGGGTCACGACATAAGGTCTATCAACACTACTCATGTTGATGATATCAGTAGGTGAAGAACTCGGAGAATAATTAAACTGACTTATCATTTTAATTACCATAAATATTATAAAAATAAATACGATAAATTTTTCTTTTATCCCTCATGATAAGGACCGTCGGCTATCAAGAGTGGCTTCGCTTAAGGCTTTCTCCTTCCCTGTTTACCATTAATGTTCTACCTTAGACAATTGAGATTTCTTCATACATTTCATCAAGAACCTAATTAGAGTGTTGAAGAAATCTTATTGGAATACTCTCGGCATTAAAATTTGCTTTAAAACTAACCATCGAGTGCGATAAATTTTATATGGCAAACTTGTAGTCCGACCATGCTATTCTGCATCGAGTCAACGATTAATTTCATCGTACTATTTATTATCTTAAATTTTTAATTTTTTCCAATGATTTATTATTATTATTATTATTATTATTATTATTATTATTATTATTATTATTATTATTATTATTATTATTATTATTATTATTATTATTATTATTATTATTATTATTATTATTATTATTATTATTATTATTATTATTATAGATATCAACATGTCTCCTATGTGATCGCATCTATTATTTTGGCATGTGATCGCCTGTATTATTTTGGCACCCTTCATTTGCAAGGGAATTGATATTTGTTTCTTTATTTGTTTAGCTAACTCCAAGAATAGTATTCTGGTCATCTTAAAATGGTGAAGTTTACATTTTTGATATATTTAAGATTATTAATCTGAGAACCTTATTATCAACATCAAATATATCTATGTATATATATATATATATATGATCATGGTGGATATCATAAGCAGACAATCTCGTGATTTGCGTTGAAGCCAATGAGATTGTTTCATTACTATTCTTATCGTGATAATAATAGTGACAATAATTATAAATGTTCAAATACCTAAACATACTACTTATGTCCTAGTAATTATGCTAGAGGTAAATTGTATAACCTCTTATTTATATATATGGCTTCGATAGATATCAACGCGTAAACTTTTTTTTATATATATTTTATAGAGAGAAAAAAAACATGGATAGCTATTTTGGCATCAATGGATTAGCTACTGATCTACCTTGTTTAGGCCCAATGAGATCAATCATATATTGCAATAATTCATTGCCATTAGGCCTAACTTGCTTCAATTGGAGACTGTTGATAGTATTTTTATCTTAAATATTAGATATGTATTATTATACTTGATAGAAAATATATTTAATAATACATCATCATTCGATACATAAACATCATGTAAAAGTTATCGTGAAAGAAAAAATATCTATATCACCCCTATCTATCTACTCACATAAGTTCAAGTAAGTTGTCCCTCCAAGATTTTCTATAAATGGTAATCCCTAACACTACTTCGAAATCTCATTTTTTTCAAGAAAAAACTCATACCCAAAAGGGATACAGAAATACCTTGGGAGTCATACGAACCTAGTCCAAAAAATCTTCTCTAACATCGGTCTTAATGCAGGTGACACCTTGGGAGCTCGATAATTCCTCCACAAAGCCACTTCGAAGCCACCTCAGACCCACTTTGGAGTCACCTTGGGTCCATCTCAAAACTACCTCGAATACTCTTGTACCCTCAAGTTTGGATTACGTTGAGTTGGCTCAAAAATTGATGATGATTTTTTCTATTTTCTGATTGGTATATACTTAAAATGATAGCTTTGAAAAACTTTTGACATTTGATTTTTATCGATGAACAAATGTATTTTGAGAATTGGATTACAAGATGATAATATTCTCATTTGGATAAGAAAAAAAAAATGATACGAAATAATGATTATGTCGTATCCCATGATAATGTTTCGTCCAATTTAGTTCGAACTATCATAATCTCTTTATGCATTATTTCTTAAAGGTCAAGCTTTATGCCAAATTATAATTCCTTAATATCGTCACCCAATAACATATGTAGTTTGACATGTTCTTAATGATGTCTATTGCACCTAATGATGATCCAAATTGGCCTTGAAATGATGCCGATCGATTGTTCATGTTGTTGGCATTATATATAATTATTCTTGTGAGATAGATCTCAAGTGAGATCTTTCCAAACCTCTATTTTTTTTTTTTTTTAGGACATTTCTAATGACAAAGCTCATCTTTTATTCGAGAAAGAAATATATTTTGATTATTACCATTATTATTTCATATCTCGCATCTACTTATTTACTATGTTATTGGATTCAAGGAATGTAACGATCATCTACAATGTCAACTAGACTACACTGTACAAATAATTAAGCCAAATGATGCTGACAAGTAAAATTAACCTTAGCCCGTAATTAAGGGGGAACGAGATTAATATAGATCAATCTATATTAATTATAGATTGATCTATAATTAACCTTAGCCCGTAATTAAGGGAGAACGTTTACGAGATTACCACGAGCAGAGAAACCCTTTGAGGCGCGAGCGCACTGAAGTCGTCACGAGAGCGGTATCTCCCGGTTCGTGTTTTGTCGTGATGTGCTCGAAGACACGAAGGAAATCAGGACACGAATTTGTGCAGGACTCCTATTGCTCGTTTTGGCATCGTCGTCTCCTGTCCACCACACACCCACCTTCTATATTTACACCCCTCGACGGGCCCGGCGGCTTCCCCTCCCCCCCCCCATTGAATTGGAATCCATGGCCACCTTATAACCCAAAGGGAGGGGCAGAAGCAGGAGAAAACAACACGGAAGCAGGCCATTCCGCCACCGCTCCCATGGATCAGTCCCTCCCTTCCCGATATCCCCCTCTCCTCGCATCCTCCTCCCCTTACTCCTCCGCTAACCGCCGACTTCGCGTCCTGGCCGTCCTCATGGCGGTGCTCTTGGTTGGCATCGTCGCCATCGACGTCATCGTCCGAGGCAGAGGTCCTCGTGATAGGACGATCCTCCGCCCCACTGATGCCATCCCCCGCTCCCGTGGCCCGGCTGATGGCGTCTCCGAGAAGTCATCCCGCTCTGGCCTCTCCTCATCCGCCACCGCGGGTGTCGAGGGACCAGAAGAGTACTTCCAATGGACCAAAGAGATGCTCCAATGGCAGCGCACGGCCTTCCATTTCCAACCCCTCGACAACTGGATGAACGGTCCGCTCCTCCACTTTCCTCTTCCTCTCTCTCTCTCTCGATTTGTAGTCGTTCTAATTGCTGACTTCGTCTTCTTCTCCGATTCCCTTGTCTTCACGTCTCTTCCATGCATCAGATCCAAACGGTGAGAACCTCTCTTTTCCTCTCATCTTTAACTTTCTCTTCGAGGATTGATCTGTAAGCAGTTGATTTCTGACGGTCGATGTTGGCCGCGGCAGCGCCGTTGTTCTACCAGGGGTGGTACCATTTCTTTTACCAGTACAACCCGAGCAGCCCGGTGTGGGGTAACATCACCTGGGGCCACGCCATCTCACGTGACCTCGTACGTTGGCTCCACCTCCCTCTCGCCCTCGTCCCCGATCACTGGTACGACTCCCGCGGCGTCTGGACCGGCTCCGCCACCCTCCTCCCCCCGGACGGTCGCCCCGCCGTCCTCTACACCGGCGCCACCGACGACTCCGTCCAGGTGCAGAACCTCGTCTTCCCCGCCGACCCCGCGGACCCGCTGCTCCTCCGGTGGTCCAAATCCGACGCCAACCCTGTCCTCCTCCCCCCGCCCGGTGTGGGTCCGCAGGACTTCCGCGACCCCACCACCGCCTGGGCCGATGCCACGGGATCCAGCTGGCGCGTGGCCATCGGCACCAAGGACGAGTCCCACGCCGGGATCGCCCTCGTCTACCGCACCACCGACTTCCTCACCTACGAGCTGCTGCCTGGCGTGCTCCGCCGCGTCGCCGGCACCGGCATGTGGGAATGCGTCGACTTCTACCCGGTGTCGACGGGCGGCGTGGCGGCAGGGGAGGGGTTGGACACGTCGGCAGCGGCGGGAGACGGGGTGAAGCACGTGCTGAAAGCGAGCATGGACGACGACCGGCACGACTACTACGCCATCGGGAGCTACGACCTGGAGAAGAACGTGTGGGTGCCGGACGACGCAGAGGCGGACGTGGGGATCGGGCTGAGGTACGACTGGGGCACGTTCTACGCCTCCAAGACGTTCTACGATCCGGCGAAGCGGCGGAGGGTGCTGTGGGGTTGGGTGGGGGAGATGGACAGCGAGGGCGCCGACGTGCGCAAGGGCTGGGCCTCGATTCAGGTACGTCGCTCGTGCTACCTAACAACCACCGTAGGCGTATCATTAGTGCTCGTAAGTCTTTGAACACACTCCTCCGTCCCCAAATTTGATTACATCCGACCCAAGCAAAACCTAGTGGGTCCCTTTTCGGTGTTGGACCCAAGGCGCGCACACACAAAAAAAAACCGGAAACCGGATCTTTGATCCGCTCCCATTCGCCGGTCGATGTCTCGCACCGGCAAACCGAAGGCAAAAAAAAACCCGGCTGATTCGGCCGGTTGATTGGTTAGGTATCGTAAACTGCCTAACAGACTGTCCCTTTGTTCGAGAAAGTGACATTTGATATGAAGACAAATATAAGATTCGATCACTGTTGTTATGGCAGGCCATCCCTCGGACGGTGGTGTTTGATGTCAAAACCGGTAGCAATCTGATCCAGTGGCCGGTGGAAGAGGTGGAGAGCTTAAGGATGAACAGCAGAAACTTCAGCGGCATCACCGTCGCCCCTGGATCCGTCATTCCTCTCGATGTTGCCTCAGCCACACAGGTACCAGACTGGCCTCGACGAGGAACGTGTTACCAGTTGGATCGATCTCCGGCTGAAACAGGGCCTTCCTTGTTGCAGTTGGACATAGAGGCGGAGTTTGTGATCGATGAGGCGGCATTGACGGCGACGACGGAGGCCGATGTGGGCTACAACTGCAGCACCAGCGGTGGCGCTGCTGCGAGAGGCATGCTCGGGCCATTTGGACTTCTCGTCTTGACCGATAAGGCCTTATCGGAGCAGACCGCCGTCTACTTCTACTTGGCGAGAGAGAGGGACGGTCGCCTTCGCGCCCACTTCTGCCAGGATGAATCAAGGCATCTCCTTCTTACCTCTGTTGTCCCTTTTGCATCAATAACAAGCATTTACAGAGATATTTGACTTGCGAATGCTGAAATGTAGGTCATCGAAGGCGAATGATATCGTGAAGAGAGTGGTCGGCAGCACAGTTCCTGTGCTTGATGGTGAAAAGTTGTCATTGAGAATACTGGTGAGTAGCTATCTTTCTCGTTAAAAAAAAATTCTATTTCTATTTCATCTGGCACATATTCTAGTTTGTACTATAAAATATGTTTTCCATTAATTTGTAATTTTTTGTGACACTAATTAGAGAATAATTACAAAATTTTCACAGATATCTGCTTGACCTCTACTTTCATATAACCAATGACATATTAGATTGTTTTACTACCATGGCTTCGGGTCTCTCCACATTTAAAGATAGAGTAACCTAACATAACCCTCCATTTTTTTTCTTCATTTTTTTAATATTCTGCAAATCTTATAGAATAAAGAGAGAAAAAAAAATCAAATGCATTCACAAGAAGAAAAGTTTGTAAGATTAGACATTACTTGCTTTTAATCTTTCAGGTGGATCACTCGATCGTGGAAAGTTTTGCTCAGAAGGGAAGAACATGCATCACATCTCGTGTGTATCCCACTGAGGCAATTTATGGAGACGCAAGAGTCTTCCTCTTTAACAATGCCACCAACGCAGTCGTGATAACCAAATCCCTCACCACGTGGCAGCTAAACTCAACTTATAACCATCCCTACGATTCTTCCAAAGGTTTCTCCTTGTTCAGAACACTATAATTATGCTATTTTTTTTCTCCCCATATATTGGTGATTGTGTCTATTACCTATTTTTTATAATTGTGTTTATTTTTGTGCTGCATCACATCTCATCCAAAAGTGCATTGTGTAGTTGAGCTTCCTAAACCTTTGATTGCGTGTAATTGTATATTTATATTTCCAATTTTACTTCTCTTTTACATGTATTACATTATTAGTTAACTCATCATCTATTGTGAGACTAAATTATCCTCACATAAAAAAATAATTATGCTTGATGGCTGTAATGTTCACCACCAAGAAACATATAGGACTCGGATGAGTTATCTTTTAATCAAGCATTAGGCTAATGGAACCTTCCATAGTTACAAATCTCGCCTGGCAGGAAAAGGGTAGAGATAGATAAAAAACGACTACCCAGAAAATTTGGTTATTTTAACTGTATTTTTATAATTTTTTATATTTATTTAATTTGATGATGCACCTGGATTTGATAGAATATTTATGTCTAGAAAGATGAAAAAATTAGAAGGATCACTATTTAAATAAGATATCTAAACAACAACAATCCTCTCTTCTATTGTAATTATCAGAACTTGATGAGCTAATTGATTTATTAATTTTATTTTATCTAAATTATTGATTAAAATACTTAAGCTGAAATTAATAAAAATATATTTATTAAACTATTATAAGTCAATCTTAGTCTTGCTCACTTTGGACTAATCAAGGATCTTATATCATAATAAAAATTATATATATATATATATATATATATATATATATATATATATATATATATAGTAAAGATAGAAAGAAAATAAAAAAGGCATAAACAA
Organism: Ensete ventricosum; assembly: GCA_029747655.1. NCBI lineage: Eukaryota > Viridiplantae > Streptophyta > Magnoliopsida > Zingiberales > Musaceae > Ensete > Ensete ventricosum. The sequence goes on from JAQQAF010000003.1 coordinate 3,957,646, forward strand.
AAAATATTTATAATAAAAATATATAAAAAAGGAAAAGAAAGACTTTTACATAAGTAAATAATAATAAATTACAATAAATAATAATAATAATAATAATAATAATAAGGGATCAAATGAAAAGTATAACTTGTATAAAAAAGGAAAGATCCATTTTATTGTTTATGTATATTTAAATAACCAAATTGTTTCTTTTTTCATGAGGGGTTTAATCGATTAATTCATTGATTGATAGCACGTACTTGTTGACCCGATCAAGTGTAACATTTCTATAAGTTAATTTTATTACTGATCATTTTGTTTAAATGCTCACTACACCTTCCTATCTCTGCTGCAGGTAACTCAATGGAATGCGTATGGCTGGTGCAGCTTTTGACATGTCTGCTGGTGTTCTATACATTAATGGCGCGATGAAGATATGGATATTAGAATAAGTATGACTATAGAGATATGAGACAATTTTGTGATATCTTTATTCATTCATTTATTCATTATTATTATTATTTTAATCATAAAAAGTATGATACGATCATTAAATTTCTATCTTGATGACTAAGAGTTAGGCTAGTTAAAGAAAAATTACCTCTAACTAGTCTAACTCATGTTCTGAATCGTTACATCCCATATTGTACTTGTTATATAATTAATAACTATACTTAATTAAAAAAGATAAAGAGAGAAAAAAAGGATCACAAAAAAAGAGAAATAAGAAGATAACTCAAGAAATCCATAAAATAATTCTATAATTTTAACTATTATTTAAGTACATTTAAATTATATTGTTTTAAAATATAATATGTTTGATAATGCTATTATTAATTCTTGACTTTTTTAAACCAAAAAGTTGTAATTTGTTTCTATTACTTGTCAAAATCTTCACTTCCAAAACGAAAGAACCCAACAACCCCTCCCCCAATTGCTTTGCTGCGTTCGTGTGCACCTCTTAAAGAACAGTGGCATTCTCTTCTGCTCCCTCTTTGTTGCTGCTGCTGCTGCTACTACTGCTACTGTTGGTTTCTTCTTACCATTTCGCATGTCCTTTAGCCACCACCATCGGTAGAGATGATGAAGAAACATGATCTTGGCCTCTTAGCAATGGTAACCGACCATCTTTGGCTCCGCCGCCGGATCATATGGCATCCCACCACCACCACCGTCGTCGTCGGCATCAACGCCATCAGTCGCCGCATATGGAGGTCAGCACAGCCGAAACCCTCATCTCTCTCTCTCTCCCCCCAAATCTTTCGTCGTGGGTTTCGACAGCCCAGACGTCGAGGAACAACATAGTGGTGTCCACGCTGTTAGCATCGACGTCGATCACGCTCAGCTCACTGACCGCCGTGTTGGTGACCAACAACGGCGGCGGCCTGCGAGGGCGACACCAGCGAGCTCGGGCTGGCCATCAAGTTCTTCGCCATGCTTCTCAACTTGCGGTCGACACGGTAGTACAGCCACACGAGAGGAATGGGTGGTGTTTCCTGGCTTAGCCTGGACAGCTGACACCTGCACTAGAAGACTACCCCGCTATCACGCGATTGCAATGAGGAATGCGACATTTAAAGCTGCATTAATATTTTATTGGGTCGACTTTATGGATTTATTTTAAGCTTTTGAGTGCAATTTGAAGTCCGTTCCCTTCTTTTTATATTAACTTTGGGGTCTGATTTATATTAGTGTAACGATCATATCTTTTCAAATTAATGGTGGACTTTTATGGATTGTTATTGTCGTTGTTATGATTATGTTATTTTCAATCCTAAATAATTAAATCCGCTCTAATTTATTTGCATGAACAATTTCTCAAGAAAACCCTACGTATTTATCAAAAATATTTACATTAAAATCGAATTAATTATATATTAATTTTTATAATTAGTTATCTTTAGCATGTCGATCCATATATTTATAAAAATAAAATATTAAAGAAATAATTTTATAGAGTTAAAAAATAAAAAATAAAGATTTTGTTGGTTAAATATCTTATTTACATAAGTATAATGAGATAACTGATTACAAAGAATAATCATCAAAATTTAACCACTCCAATTGATCAACTATTAGATAATAAATTATATTATATTTTTAATAAAATTATAGTGTTTTAATTCATTCAATAACTCACTTCAATAGCTCAAAACGTGAAGGGTTCATCAATCGCTTTGATGGAGGGATTGAAGGCTTTGTTTTTTTTTTTTTATTTATGGATATTAACATTTTGGCCTTTTGTTTCTTTGTAGAAATCAAAAGTTCATCTTTTGCCATCAAGTGTTTGAACTTTTACCTCTCGACTCTCCTCGGTTGCGTTGCAGGTTCCATGGCGATAAAGAACACAACGCAACATCTAAGCTTCGTTAGCTGGAATCAAAAAGGAGGCTTAGATTCTTCGTGTGAGCGGCCTCTGCATTCTGTTCTACACCATAGGTAATCGGCAAAGCTCTCTCCGGTGTGTCCTACAAAGTCGGATGCAGAAGCATCTCCCCCAGTTCCGCATCTGCCGCCGGCCTTGATTTCCCAGCTTGTGACTTGAGGAGGGCGAGAAAGTTCAAGAAGATGATGCTGAAGTACCGAGAGCGACATTGCCCCAAGAAAAATGAGCTTCTCCACTGTTTAATCCCTGCTCCACCGAAGTATAAGAACCCTTTTAGGTGGCCTCAAAGCAGAGAATACGCTTGGTATGACAACCTTCCCCACCGGGAGCTCAGCATCGAGAAGGCTATCCAGAACTGGATTCAGGTTGAGGATGATAGGTTTCGGTTCCCAGGTGGTGGCCCGATGTTCCCCCGTGGTGCTGATGCTTACATTGATGATATTGATGCACTCATTCCATGGAGTAATGGAGATATCAGTGATGAGAATAAAATAGGAATCAATTTTGTATACGAACAAATACTAACAGACCGTCATGCACAGCGGAATGAAATGAAAATCACAATCAGATGAACACCAAGATTTACGTGGAAAACCCCTTCAACTCGAAGGGTAAAAACCACGGGACAAGCCAGAGAAAATCAACTATCAAAATAATGAATATACAGATCTCAAGCTTCTTACCCAAGCCCAAAGCAATAGCCACAAGAGAATCTCAGGGATACAAGGACTATAATCTTAAACACAATATCCAAAACCTTCCCAAGAGATCACAGTAAGAATCCACTGCAACCTGATCTAACCTGAGATTTGAATGATTGAGAATAGTCTTTTCCTGCCCTTGTCTTCTTCCCTTTTCTGGATCTCTTATTTTCTGGCCTCTACTGTCACTCTGCAGTCTTCTTTTTCTCTCCCACGTTTTCAGCCGCCGCTGCTCTCTTAATCTCAACCCTAGCCGCCTAATCTAGGTTTTAGGTTAATATAAGTGATGTTCTGGGCTGTGGGCTTCACTAAAGCCCATTATGGGCTGAACCTGGCCCATCTGCCCAACAACCTCCCCCTTCAGCCCATAAGGGAGGTTGTCTCATGACTCCTCAATGTGAAGCCATGCCGACCAACTGTCGGCACATCTCCTGTCTCTCCTTCGGTAAAGCCTTTGTCAACATGTCTACCCCATTATCATCTGTGTGAATTTTCTGAAGCTGTAACTGCTTCTCTTCAAGCACATTTCTGATCCAATGATATCTGACATCTATATGCTTTGATTTGGAATGAAATGTTGGGTTCTTGCATAAATGGATTGCACTCTGGCTGTCACAATACACCACATAGTTTTCCTGTTTCAGCCCCAATTCTTGTAAGAATTCTTTCATCCATAACATTTCTTTGCAAACCTCTGTAGCAGCAATATATTCTGCCTCTGTGGTGGAGAGAGCAATACACCTTTGCAATCTGGACTGCCATGACACAGCTCCCCCTGCAAAAGTAAGTACAAAACCTGATGTGGACTTCCTTGTGTCAATATCTCTTGTCATATCTGCATCTGTGTAACCTGTCAATACAGGTGGTCCACCTCCAAAGCTTAAACAAACTTTAGAACTTCCTCTGAGATATCTAAAAATCCACTTCACTGCTGCCCAATGCTCTTTACCTGGATTTGCAAGAAATCTACTAGTAACACCCACTGCATATGCGATGTCCGGCCTCGTACATACCATTGCGTACATTAAACTTCCAACTGCTGAAGCATAAGGAACCTTTTGCATTTTCTCCTTCTCCTCATCACTTGACGGACTCTGATCTGAGCACAACTTGAAGTGACCTACAAGAGGAGAACCAACTGGCTTTGCATTACTCATACTGAACCTATCCAATACCTTCTCAATGTATTTCTTCTGTGACAACCAAATCTTTCTCTTTCTTCTGTCACGAGAAATCTGCATGCCCAGTATTTGCTTTGCTGGCCCCATGTCCTTCATTGCAAAAGATTCACTCAAGTCCTTCTTCAACCTGTCAATCATAGACATATCTTTTCCGAGGATAAGCATATCATCAACATAAAGTAAGAGAATAATAAAATCCTCACCAAACCGTTTGATGTACACACAATGATCTGAAGCTGTTCTTTTATATTCATTTTCAATCATAAATGAATCAAACTTTTTATACCACTGTCTTGGAGCTTGCTTCAGCCCATACAAGCTCTTCTTCAACTTGCAGACAAGATTTTCTTTACCTTTGACTTTGAAGCCTTCTGGTTGCTCCATATAAATTTTCCCCTCCAAATCACCATGAAGGAAAGCTGTTTTCACATCTAACTGTTCAATCTCCAAGTCTAAGTTAGCAGCAATACCAAGAGCAACACGGATAGAAGACATTTTAACAACAGGAGAAAAAATTTCTTCAAAGTCAATACCTTTCTTTTGACCAAAACCTTTCACAACCAATCTAGCTTTATACTTTGGTTGAGAACAATATTCTTGAGTCTTCAACCTGAAAACCCACTTATTCTTCAAGGCCTTACTTTCCTCTGGTAGTTGCACCAGATCATATGTGTGGTTCTTCTGCAGAGAATCCATCTCTTCCGCATAGCAATAAACCACTTCTTTTTCTGCTCACTTTCAACTGCTTCCTGGTAACTCTCTGGTTCACCTGCATCAGTAAGCATCACATACTCATCTGTAGAGTATCTTCTGGAAGGTTGACGTTGTCTAGAAGATCTTCTTAATTGAGGTTCTGTGGGAATTTGAATGGCGCAGGAGCTGATCCGACCGAGCATGAGCTCGGGAATTTGAACTTAGGATTTTGCCGAGAGGGTGAACTCGGGCACAAATCCTGGGATTTGGCCGAGAGGGTGAACTCGGGCGCAAATCCTGGGATTTGGCCGAGAGGCAAGAAGGTGAGCTCGGGCACAAATCCTGGGATTTGGCCGAGAGGGTGAACTCGGGCACAAATCCTGGGATTTGACCGAGAGGGTGAACTCGGGCACAAATCCTAGGATTTGGCCGAGAGGGTGAACTCGGGCACAAATCCAGGGATTTGGTCGAGAGTCAAGAAGGTGAACTCGGGCATAAATCCAGGGATTTGGCCGAGAGGGTGAACTCGGGCGCTAATCCGAAGATTTGGTCAAGTAGGTGAACTTGGACACAAATCCTGGGATTTGGCCGAGAGGGTGAACTCGGGCGCAAATCCTGAGATTTGGCCGAGAGGGTGAACTCGGGTGCAAATCCGAGGATTTGGGATTTGACTGAGAGGGTGAACTTGGGCGCAAATCCGGGGATTTGGCCGAGTAGGTGAACTCGAGCACAAATCCTGAGATTTGGCCGAGAGGGTGAACCAGGGCGCAAATCCGGGGATTTGGCCGAGAGGGTGAACTTGGGTGCCCTCGCCCTTATCTTATGAACCCTCTCTTTTATTTATTTATGTATTGTTACTGTTATGTTATATATATATATATATATATATATATATATATATATATATATATATATATATATATATATATTATCCTTCGTTTAGGATTTCGATCGGAGTAATGGCGCATTTAATGCGCTGGGTGGCTTTTGGGGTGGTGGCACTTCGTCTTACCTCGGGAAGCTGAAACGACTCCCCTGAGCGCTATAAGTTCGATGTGGCTGGGCTGAGACCTCACTTGTTCATTTGGCTCATTCCCTGCTTCTATCTCGGACCTTCCTAGCCACCCATCGCCCCTTCAGTCGGTAGCCCTTTTTGAACAGGTCGGGATGACCTCCTCGGACTCCTCGAGTAGTGTCAGGGTCGTTTCTCCCTCGAGGTCGGGGGAGACGAGTCGGTGTGATGCCGAGGTCGGTTCCTCGGGAGCGTCTTCTAGGCCCCCGTCGCCTGTCGACCCGAGGGTTTTGAGAGATCTGAAGGTCATGAAGTCAGATCATGACCTAGACATGACGGTGACCGAGGGGTCAGTTGCCGTGATTAGGGAGCGGTATAGCATCCCGGTCGAATACGGGTTGCATGTTCCGCAGCCCGGGCAGCGCCCTATAGTTGGACGCTCCCGGCATGTGCATCTCGGTGGATGCTCTGGAGGCCGGTCTCCAGTTTCCTCTACATCCACTCATCGAGGAATGCCTGAGGTGGTGGAGGGTCTCTCCTAGCCAGGTAGCGCTCAACTCGTGGCGCTACCTTGTCGTCTTCTTGGGCGAGTGCCGAGGGGCCTGAATTATCCTGACTCGGGACTTGTTCATGGCGTGATTTCACCTTTGCAAGAGACAGGGTGGTTACTACCTCACCGCTCGGGTCGATTTTCGAGTTAGTGTGGCACCTTCCAATAACAAAGGTTGGAAGTCTCGCTACCTTTATGTTAGTGGTCCAGTTTGGGGGTTTAGGCTCGACTGGTCGGCACACCCGATCGACAACGCCTCCCCGTACCTATCCGAGGAGGAAACCATCCTTGTCGACAGACTGAAGGGGATTCTTTCCTCTTCATGTGCGATCAAGGAGATGGTCGAGCTTTGGCTTGTTGAGGCGAGTCTCAGCCCGACCTCTAGGGGTACTATTATTTTACTCTACTTTAGCCTTTCTAACTTCTCACTAACATGTCGGTCGGGATGCAGATCGAATGAATCTCGGGGAGCTTCACGGGATGCCCAAGGTGGCAAGCGGCAAGATCCCTCCGACCCGCCCCACCGCCCGAGAGGTCGGTGCTTCTCCTGCGAGGGAAGCCTCGAAGGCTTCGTTGAAGAGGCCGGTTGTCTCGCTGACTAAGCAGGCCGAGGATGCGGTGAGACGCCATAAGAAGGTCAAAGTGCTGACGAGGAGGCACAAGTCCCGTCCCGGCGAGGGGGAGTCTCGCTCTCGATCCAAAGGCAAGGAGCCAGCGCGCGCCGTCGGAGGAGCCTGAGGCACCCGCCGGGTCCGAGGATGGGGGCGCTTCACCAACCCACGAACATCCAAGGTCGATGAAGGACCTTTTTAAAACAAAGGTGCATAAGGGCGACACAGACTATTATGCCTTGCTAATGTCCGACGTGGGGCATCAAGACCCCGAGAAGGAGATGAAGGCCAGATGGAAGGGGCTGAAGAACTCGACGAAAGTTTGGAATAACTCGTCGGCAGCGGAGGAGTTCAAGAGGCGACTTCTCCACCCCCAATTGGCGTGGGAGCTCTACACGCTCCCCTCGGAAGTCTTGATGGCCCGAGCCGCCAAGGAGATGGTCCTGGTAAGCTTCCCGACCCATGCCTTGGTAGCTCAAGTTTTCCCTTTGCCGAGCTTCTAATAGTTGCTTTTTCGTGCAGAGCCAACACTTCCAAATGACGCTTTTTGACCGAGTCCATGACGCGGGTCGGCTGATCACGTTCATGGACTACCGGATCAAGCAACTACAAGAAGAGCTTGACGCTCTAAAATCCAAAGGGGGTCCGGAGGCGGTTGCCAAGGCCGAGGAGCGCGCGTCCAAGCTGTGAGAGGAGCTCGAGAAGACCAAAAGGGAGAGAGGCGATGAGCTCCTCAAGCGCGAGGCCTCGGAGAAGGAACTGCACGAGGTTCGAAGCCACCTGGGCGACGCCCAATGGTTGCTGAAGGAGGCACGAGTCAGGGCTATGAAGATGGATGACGAGCTGTTGCAGGCCGTGAAGGACCTGGAGAGCGCCCGAGCCGAGCTGCCTAGGCAATCGATCGTCCAGTATAAGGAGTCTCTCGGCTTCAAAGAAGGCCTGAAGAGGATGGGTCGGGTGACATATGAGTATGAGTACCGGGTGGCGTTAGCTCACTTTCCCGCCCAAAATCTAGACGCCGAAGTTGAAGAAGACCCATTCACCATCCATACCGAGGATGACCTGGTGCCGATGGAGAGGCAGCAGGCCTTTGATGACTCGGTCCCACCCGAGCCATGACTTGTAATTTTCCTTTTCAAATTTTAATCCGGGTCGGGAAAAGCCTCATTTTTGTTCCCAACATCTCTTGTACTTGCTTTTAATCAATACAAGTCGGGTCGTTTTACTGATTATGCGCAAAACTTTCGCAAGTTTGTGATGTGCCAAATTCTCGGCAACACTCGCCCCTCCATTGTTGCCAACATAGTCCCGTCTCGGATAACGTCGATGACTCGGTAAGGGCCCTCCCAGTTCGGGGCCAGCTTGCCGCGGGACCGAGTCGGGTTACTGACCTCAGTCTTCCGAAACACCAGGTCGCCCATCTCAACATGCCGAGGGCGTACCCGACGGTTGTACAGCTTGGTGACGACCCTTCTATAGGCTAATGCTCGGAGATGGGCGTCGGCTCGCTTTTCCTCTAGTAGATCGAGGTTCTCATGGAGCTATTGGTTGGACTCCTCCTCACGCTAGGTCTGGACTCGGAGTGTCGGGAAAACCACCTCGGGAGGCAGCACGACTTCGGTCCCGAAAGCCAGGTTATAGGGGGACTCCCCCGTTGGGGTTTTCGGAGTCGTTCGCGATGCCCAGAGAATACTCGGGAGTTCCTCTACCCAGGAGGTCGTGGCCCTGGAAATCCTTTTCTTCAGCCCTTTAAGGATGGCTCAGTTTGTCGCCTCGGCTAGCCCATTGGCTTGGGGGTGGGCAACCGAGCTAAACTTCAGCTTGATGCGATAGCTTTGACAAAACATCTTGAACTTCATGTTGTTGAACTACGTGTCGTTGTCTGTGATAATGACCCTTGGGAGGCCGAACCTGGTTATGATGTTCTTCCACACGAATCCTTCGACTTGTTTCTCGGTGATGGAAGCCAATGGCTCGGCCTCGAGCCATTTGGTGAAATAGTCGACTCCGACTATTAAGAACCTTCTTTGTCCCGAGGCCGGGGAGAAGGGGCCGAGGAGGTCCATTCCCCACTGGGCGAAGGGCCAGGCGCAGTCGACAGTTGTGAGCGGTACCATCGGTTGATGTTGGAACCGGGTGTGCTTCTGGCATGGCTCACAGCTCCGGACATAAGTCTGGGCATCCTTACGTAGGGTGGGCCAGTAGTAACCTTGCCTGAGGACCTTGTGTGCCAAGGTGCGAGCGCCGACATGGTCCCCACATATTCCTTCGTGGACCTCGGCTAGGGTGGTGCGCGCCTCGGTCGGGTTCAGACAGCGAAGCAGGGGTCAGCTGAAGCCTCACCGATAGAGGCAGCCATCGATGATACAGTACCACGACTCCGTCCTTCTGATTCTTCGGGCAGCCGCTTTGTCCTCGGGGAGGGTTCCTGCTTGTTTGAAGCGAAGGATCTCGTTGATCCAGCCTCTGTCTTCCTTATCAATAACCAACACTGTCGAATTGACGGAGGGCCCGATGGTTCTCACCATTGTTCCGGACGGCGTGTCAGTCACGCAGGAGGAGGCTAGCCTGCCAAGGCGTCTGCCTGCGCGTTCTCGTTGCGAGGTACCTTGGTGATGGTGCACCTTCGAACCGACCCGTCATCCATCGCCCCTCGACTAGGTACTTGATCATTGCCGCTTCTCGGGTCTCGAACACTCCATTGACTTGGCTTGCGACGAGCTGGGAGTCGGTGAATATTTCAATGTCCTCCGCTCCCAGCTCGACTGCGACCTTCAGATTGAACAGGAGTGCCTCATATTCCGCTTCGTTGTTCGTGGCTTTGAATCCTAATCACAACGCATGTTCATAGGTGTGGCCGGAAGGGTCCTTGAGCACCAAGCCGACGCCTCCTCTTTTCGAGTTGGCGGAGCCGTTGATATGTAGTGTCCATCCGTGGTTCGGGTTCGCCGGGATTTCCGGGGGTGGGAGTTCCGAGAGGAAGTCCGCGGGCACTTGACCTTTGATCGCCTTTCTTGGCTCGTATTCGATATCGAACTCTCCTAACTCTACCGACCACTTGAGCATCTGACCTGCAACATCAAACTTTGAGAGGATCTGACGCAAGGGTTGGTCGGTTATCACCTTGATAGGATGCGTCTGGAAGTACGACCTCAACTTCCTGGATGCCAGGATCAGAGCCAAGGCTATTCTTTCTATGGGGGGATAACGGAGCTCAGGTCCCGCCAGGACATGAGTGGTGTAGTAGATCGGCCTTTCCCCAGCTATATCGAGTGCCACCAAGATCGAGCTAACCGACAGGTCGGTTGCAGCGAGGTACAAGCCGAGAGGCTCCCCGTCCTTTACCGATGCTAGCTGTGGTAGGTTTTCGATGTGACTCTTGAGTTGGCGGAATGCTTCTTCGCATTCGGGGGTCCACCTGAAGTCCTTTGTCGACTTTAGCGCTCGGAAGAAGGTAGAGCTCTTGTCCCCGACCCGGGAGATAAAGCGGCTCAGGGCCGCTAATCTCCCTGTAAGTTGTTGGACCTCTTTTATAGTCCTGGGGGGCTGCATTTCCTGTATCGCCTTTATCTTGTCAGGATTGGCGTCTATCCCCCGCTAATGCACTATGAAGCCGAGGAACTTCCTGGATGTGATGCCGAAGGTACATTTTGCCAGGTTGAGACGCATCTTGTATCTTCTTAGCGTAGGGAACGTTTCCGCTAGGTCGGAGAGGTGGGTCTCGGTTTGCCGATTTTTGACTATCATGTCGTCTACGTAAATCTCCATGTTCCTTCCGACCTGGTCCTTGAACATGCGATTTACCTGCCGCTGGTAAGTTGCGCTAGTATTTTTCAGCCCGAACGACATCACCTTGTAACAGTAGGTGCCGTTATGAGTGATGAAGGCTGTGTTTTTTTTGTCTCTCGGGGCCATCTTGATTTGGTTGTACCCCGAGAAAGCATCCATGAAGGAGAGCAGCTGATGCCCCGACGTGACATCCACTAGTTGGTCGATGCGGGGAAGCGGGTAGTAGTCCTTCGGGCAAGCCCGATTGAGATCGGTATAATCAACGCACATCCGCCATTTTCCATTAGCTTTCTTGACAAGTATAACGTTGGATAATCAGGTCGGGTACTTTACTTCCTCGACAAGCTTCGCATCCAACAGACGAGCGATCTCATCTTCTATAGCCTTCTGCCGGTCTGGAGCGAATTTGCGCGGACGTTGCTTCACGGGTCGGGCGTCGGGGGAGATGTTCAGGTAATGCTGGGTGATCTTCGGGTCGACCCCTGGCATATCATTCGGGGACCATGCGAAGACATCATCGTTCTTTCGTAGGAAGTCTATCAGTTGAACTTGTTGGCTCTCCGTGAGTCCCGACCCGACCTTCACCAGCTTATCCGGGCGACTCGGATCAAGTGGCAGTTCCAAAACTTTTTCCGTCGAGTGGGGGTCTCGGGCGCTATCCTCCGGGTCTAGAGGCATAGTACCAACCGGTTCAGTCCTCGGCTTCTTGGACAACGCCGTTGCCGTTAAGTAGCACTGCCTAGATTCTCTTGGGTCACTCCTGACCTCGCCGACCCCTGCTCGAGTCGGGAACTTCAGGATCCGGTGGTAGGTGGAAACGATCGCCCTGAGCCGGTTGAGGGTCGGGCACCCGATGATGGCGTTGTATGCCGACGGGAGCTTGACCACCATAAATGACACCATCAGAGTCTTCGACTTTGGTTCTCCCCCGAACGTGACCGGGATTGTGGTTACCCCCAAGGGAGAGAAGGAATCCCCGGTGAATCCTGTCAAGGTAGATGTTAGAGTGGTGAGATCCCGGTCAGTTAACCTCAATCTTTGAAAGGCATCGAAATATAAAATGTCGGTCGAACTTCCCGTGTCGATCATGACCCTCTTGACGTAAGCGTTGGCCATGCGGATTGAGATCACTAGCGCATCATCGTGGGATGGGTGCTCCTCGCCTCCCGACCTAAATGTAACGTCAAGGTCTTCGTGATGCAGCGGCCTCTTCCCGACCTCGGATCGCGCGTAGGCTTTTCGCGCCGAGGAGCTGTTGCCGCCTGAGGCCGGCCCACCGAAGATGACATCGATTTGCTTCTCGACCGGGCCCTGAGGTTGGGGAGACGAGTCTTGGGGGGGTCGGCCGTCAGGGAGAGAGGATTGTTCGCGGACATATCATCGTAGGTGGCCGCGCCGGATAAGGTCTTCAATTTGGTACTGCAGGTTGCGGCATTCCTCAGTGTCGTGTCCGTATTCCCTGTGAAAGCGACAATACCTTCTTTTGTCGTGCCGCTTGGGGTGCGACTTTATCGGACTTGGGGCATTCAAGAGCCCCTTTTCCTGTATTTGAAAGAAGATCTCTGTTTGGGTTGAATTGAGAGGGATCGGGGGGGGGGGGGGGGGGGGGTCTAGCTGGCAACAAGCCCGAGCTGTCTTCCCTCCTCTTAGGAGGTGGCGCTGGATGTCCATGAGACTGTTCCCCCCGGGGGCACTTTGTCTCATCCCGCTTGCCGGCTATTAGCATCTCGGCCGCCATGTACTGGTGTGCTCGTTGCAGCATCTTGGGCAGAGTCACCGGTGGTTGCTCGATCAGCGACTAGAAGAACCTTGACGGTCTCAGCCCCGTCAAGAATGCTTGGATGACTAGGGATGGATGGAGGTCAGGGATTCCTTGGACCTGCAATGTGAACCATCCCACGAACTGGGAGAGGGGCTCGTCGCTCACTTGGGCCATTCCCAGGAGGGAGGCCATGGTTGGTTTCGGGCGTGCACTTGCCAAAAAGTTTAGCTCAAACTCTCTTGCCAGCAAATCAAATGAAGGTCTAGACGCGGGTTTGAGATGAGAATACTAGGCTCTGACCGACCCTCTAAGGGTGGTCAGGAAGGCCCGACACATCAGTGCGTCCGAGGTATCGTAAAGGGCAATTTGGGCGCGGAATGTGGCGATGTGCTCTGTCGGATCGCCACTGCCATCATAGAGCTCGAGGGCCAGGAGCCTGAAGGTGGCCGGGAGCGGCTTGGCATGTATCTCGGGAGTGAATGAGGAACCGCCTTTAGAGCTTTCCCCAACCTCCCCTCTTGATTTGAGGACTTCCTTTTGGACTTCGTCGAGTCACTGATGGACTCGGCGAACTTGCTCTCTTAGAGAATCAGCGAGGTCAGTCGATAAAGTATCGAAGTCGGGCTCGATCGGTACCGGATTGTAGGAGCGACTTTGTGATCGGGTTGCGCGGGCTTCGCTACCTGAGGTTGTGGCGGCTCTACCTCGGGCGGGACTCCCCTGTTTGGGGCCACTGGTGACTCCATTTGTGGGGGTGCCGCTGGGGGAGCCGATTGGTGAGCCGTCGAATGCACGAGCTGGGGCATGTACGGGACTATAGTCTGCACCATTCCCGCTAATGCTTGGACTTGGCTGGTGAGGCCGAGGAAAGCCTCGGTCGTGACCATGAACGACGCGGGGTTGGATGCTGGTGAAGGGAACCCTGGGTCGGTCATCATCCTCCAAAAGCGGTTGGGAGTCGGCACGGCTACCGCAGCCTCCTCGGTTGGTCGAGGGTGGTCAGGTTCCGGGTGATGCTCCACACCCGAGTCCTCAAATGGGCGTTCTTGCGACATGAGCCCTCCTTCTAGCGCCAAAATGTTAGAGCCAAATCTGGTGCCTGCCCAGTGGATTTGGCCTGCCCCTCCGACGATCAAGTTAGTTTTGTGGTTCATTTTTCGACCCCCCTGCCCCGTAGAGGTGCAGGAGCTTATATAGTGGGTGTTGTAGGTCATCCGTACATGGCAACCTTGCTGCCCTTGTGGCTTGCCATGTCGTCATACACTTCCACCACGCCTGCCGTCCTTGCGGTGAGGCATGCGTCCACAGGTAAGGGTGTTGACCTTACCTGTGTCAGGTCGACCGTACGACCGCTGGGGATTAAGCCTTACCTGTGCCAAGTCGTCCTTGCGGTGAGGCATGTGTCCACAGGTAAGGGTGTTGACCTTACCTGTGCCAGGTCGGCCGTACGATCGCTGGCGCCCCCATACTTGCTTCCGACTAGCTTCCCGCATCAGGTCGACCACGTCAAGGGGCCAGTTATCTGATGGCGCGAGGATGTGGCCGCCAGGTCATCATTTGTCCTATCACTCAGCAACAGTAATTGTTGTCAGTACATATCCTGAAAGCTTGAAGTACTAAATTGTATGGAAATTGGAGGAACTGGAATCAAGTGTTACTAATTGAAACCCAAGTAAAGTGAGGAGTGTAATTGTTACTAGTAATGCTGATTTCTGTTTGGAATATGATTTGTCAACTCTCATTGAACATTTTGCTGTAGCTTTTTTATGATGCTATTCAACAATTGGCAGAAAATTTTCTCATTTTTTTGGACTTGTTTAAATTGCTTCTGGTTTAAATGTATGTGACTATAATTTATAAATGTATGTGATGTAGCTTTTGGGTAAGGTCTGAATTGACCTATCTTTCATATCTTCTCTCTTTTTCTTTCCTTATATCCCTCTCTTAATTTTTACAATGCATTAATTATATTGTCATGTAATTGTTTATAGGAAAACAAAACCAATAATCTGATTTTAACTTAAAATACTCTATAACAAATTAAATTTTCCTTGCACCTTTGTCAAATTTCCATACTTGAGGTATGTACATCTTCCAGTCCTAATCAAATTTAAATTAAACTTCTAAAAAAAAAAGCAATAAATAAGTATTAGCATATTTGTGCTAGCTATTATCATTTTAACTTTATTTGATTGGGGTAGCATGAATAGCTAATAAGCATGTAAATTATCTTAATTAATCATGTGGTTATCATATATACCTAAGAAAATAACATATTAAAAATATATAAATAATAAAAATATCATGATTATAATATATTAAGTTCGAGCTAATAGTTGATTGGGAGTCTACCGAGGTCATTCTTTCAAATTAATCTCAAGTTAAATATAGTCTGATGTCAATTGCGTTGATCAATGAAAGATTATGTCGAGACATTTCTAATGATTCGATTAGCTTTTCATGATATGAAGTTGAGTGTAGGGAATATACTTGAGAAATCATTTTATAAACAGACTTAAAATACAGTAGTTATCTTTACATAGGCATTAATCATAATGGTCGTGATATGCTTTCTAGGTTTAACTCCGATCGTGTTATATTGAATCCAGGGTGCGATAACATGCGGCCCACTCTACCACATGTCACTGATCATATGTTAGCGATATGTTAGTCATGTGAAGCCGAGGTGTACGTCTTTAGCATTGAGGTGTTGGGTCTACGATGCAAACGTGTCGATCACCTAAAGCTGAGATATTGGTTACCTAGAGTCAATGTACCAATCATCTCACACTAAAGTGTCTTATCACGTCATTTTGGCTCTTATCATAATCTAATATAGATAAATTAGTTAAAATATCTTCTGTAAATAGAATTAGCTTGTATACAATTTTTCTTCATTTTTTATGAGATGTCATGCCTTATTTGAATAAGGAGATGTTAAAAGTAGGAAGAGCTCAATGAGTCAAACGAAGACATCTTGCTAAGTCATAGGAAGGAAGAAGGGGATGTGTCCCACCATACAGCAAACACGAAAGCCATTACGACACGATAGGCACCAAAGTACTGTTGTTGTGTGCTACAAGCCATCTGTTGGTACACGTGGAACAAAATAGGCACGCAAGAGCCTGTGGCGTGAACGCAGTAAACATTGATGTTAAAGCTGTAGTGTGCACGCAATCTACAAATATATAGCTGTTGCTTCTATAAAAAAAAAAATCATTCTTCTATAACGTAAAATAAGCACACATAAAAAAAAAGTAAAAATAAATTATAAAATAAGTAAACAATAAAGAGTCTGAAATTATATATTTATAGAATAATATAAATATAAATAAAATAAAAAAATATAAAGTAATATCATGAATGATATGACTAGAATTAATGATCAATCAAAATTGAGCATATAAAATTTGATCGAATCATTATTAACTAATATATGCTCGAGACACATCATCCAAATGATCATGAATTATCGACTAATATGTCAACAATATTATTTTACTTATTGTCACTTACTTGACGTGAGAATTAGCATAGGTATATTAATTAACGTGATATTTAAATGGAATTCTCTAGCTCACCTTTTAACTTTCTAAATTAGACTCATATTTTTGAGTTCTTTATTGACTTAAACTTTATTTAAATTAAGTTTGTTATCACAAGAACGAGACATGAGAAAATAGATAGACTAGAAGTTTTAGTGATCATCCGATGTTATTAATCAGAAAAATCGGAAGAGATTAAAACAACTTTCACAAGAGAAAATATAATTGATAATTAAAATTAAATTTATTATTCTAGTTTCAAAGTATATGAACAAATTATGTCAAGGAATTTGATCTTTCCGTTTTGACATTGAACCTCAATTCTAGTCATTTTCAACCAATCAACAAATCACCAACTTACTTAAAATAGGTTTTTTTTGTTTAAATTGAACATAAGCATAGTTTTATATTGGGAATAATTGAGGGTGATTTTTATTTTTGAGTATTTTTCAATCGATACCCCTATTTTACATTTAAAAAAAAAACAGTACTCTTAATTTGAAAATACCGAAACCACCCCTTAACTTTTTTTGCTTGTTACCATGTTTTTTTATAGTATTTTTGACCATCATAATAAAAATGTTATAAATTAAATAATCTAATACCCTTAATCTTAATCAAACCAACTATAAATCTAAAAAATATTACATTATAATAATTTATGAGTAATGATAACTAAAGTGACACCAAATATTGCCACTCACAGTATTTTTTAATAATATTTTTTATAATAATACTACAAATGAGTTAAATAAAAATACTATGATAGTTAAAAATGAAAAAAAATTAATTAGAAACTTTTAAGGGATATTTTATAATTTTTAATTAAAGATATCTTGTAGAAAATATTAAAAACATATTTTATAGAAAAATCACACAATAGGGAACTCATTAAATACATAACGAAAGTTGGGGAGGAAGCGACCCAACACCGCTATTAAAACCCGTTATATTCCTATATAACGGGTTTCTATCGGCTAAGGGTCTTAATTGCCAATTTGATATATCCCTAACGGTGCGGTAAGTAACAGTTCGGACGTTAAGCCGTCCGTTTTGCCACGTAGGTGACGCAGGTTTCATTACCTATAATTACCCCTCTTAAAAGTCACCGATCCGCCCAAATCTCTCCACCCTTTCCACAGTGAGTCCAACTGCTCGTTGGAATCCGAGCGTATTCCGTCTCTGGTCGTCTCGCCTCGCCTCCGCTCTCTCTCTCTCCCTCTCCTTGGCTGACGCACAAACTATCTCGCTTGTTTGTCCAAACAAGTGTTAGATCTTTCTGCTTTCGCCTCTCTTTTGTTTGGCTTCGATCGCGGCGTCGCTGCTGGTCGAACAGACTTAGGGTTCTTCGAAAAGGTAAAGAGTTTTGCTCGCCCTCTTTATTGGAGAAATCTTTGTTTGACCTAAATTTCAAAGAGTTTTCTTTTAGATTTTGCTTTTAGCCGTAGTAGGATTTTGTTGGGACGTGGGTGTAGATCCTGATCTTGAGGTGCACGTCCTGATGCAGAGTAGTCTTAGATACCGCTATACTGGTAATCACCTTAGCTAGCTTGATCTGGGCGTGCTTGTTGACCCAGTCGGTGCCGGTGTTGACCGGTTGATGTTGAATAAGAAGAGGAGAGGAAATGGATGAAATTTTTTTGGGGATAACAAAGAGCTACGCTTAGTTCATAAATGCACATGAGCTAATATTAGATAACCTTGCTATTTCCTTCGTCGATGAATCTATGGGGTAATAGACGATTGCCTTATTAGCTCCTTACCTTCTCCTTGGGCTTTGCTACCGACAACCTAATTGCTTTGACTCAAGTCTCTAAAACACAAGGTCCTACTACTAAACTGAAAAACTTGAACCTGGTTTCTTGGAGCTCCATGGATTGAAACTTTAGACTTTTCTTGCCTCAATGCTTTCCATTGATCTTTTGATCTGTTTCATGAAAATTATGGTTCATTAGGAAGCCCTACATATCGACTTTCCAATGCATCAAACTGAGTTCAGTTTGAAGTCTTCTATGCATAGTTATGATGAATCTTGTAAGTCATATTAATGCAGTCGAAAATCAATTTGAGATTAAAGTTGATATACCCTTGCACTCTGTAATCCTCCTTGCTTGAGAAGGAACTATATGCTGGTTGCCTTTATCGTTGGCGCTTATGATAAATTGGTAAATCTTGAATATTAAATATGGAGTTTGACTATCGAGCGGAACTTCAATCTTGTATGCTGTCATTAAGTTTCTGGAAGGCTTGCAAAAGATAAATTTCTTCTCTGCTATTTGTCTAATGTAAACTCTTCAATGATTGAAACCGAGCCTCCTGGACCTTAACATGTGATTTTTTGCACCAAACAAAGTCATACTTTCACCATGAGATGCTTTGTGATGTTGCATTTCTTGTACTTGTTTGACTAGCCTATCAGTCTCACTTAAACCAAGGCTGTGATCATTGCTATGGTAGTTAACGTGTTATACAGGCTTTGACATGATAATTTCATCTAAGGGATCATTGGTAGGAGAAATATTGCATGGGTCCTTTCGGATTCAATAACAACAACACAACAAGTCATAATGTCCCAACTCCCAACTATTATTTTGTCATTAAGATCAACATTTTTATTTTGTCCGAACTTCTTCCTTTGGTAGACACTTCCATGCCAATATACTATTTTGGACTTGTCTAGTGGTAAGCTTTGTTGCGCCAGTTTGATCTTGGAACCAAGTTGATTTGGTGCTTAACCTGTTTAAAGACGATAAACCATTGAGGCATTGAGGTTTTTTTCAAGAGTAATATCTTTGAATTCCTCCAAAATAACTTCTACTTTTTGTGGAAGTTCTATGGCTGCATGTGTTCTTTAGCAACTATGTAAATACAACATCACGTTCCTCATTTTCTCTCGTAAATTTGTTCTAGGTAAGAAAATTGTTACCCTCCCACTGTTTTAAAGGTTTGGGAATGAATTTGTTGTGTGAAAAAAGCTTAATTTTAATTCTATTCATTTTAAAACTATATTGTTCTTTCTTCCATCATGGATGAGACCTATCTTATCATCATTGGTTTTCCCAAGAGTATGTGACTGACATTTATTGGTATGACATTGCACCAAATTTCATCTTTATAAAATTTGCCCTTAAGAAAGAAATTAGGTGACGTCTATTACTCACTCCCTTTTCTGACCCATGATATTTTCAACTTGAATTTATTTACCATGTCTTGTAACATGATGTTCTTGTGATAGTCACCATCAATAATCAGCAAGCAGACCTTGCCTTGAGACTTGCAAGGGCTCTTCAAAATGTTGTTTTATGGCTGTATATTGTCCTCGAGTGTGATGACTCTATTGCCAACTGCTCACCTTCTCTAGGTGCAATTTTTTAAAAGTTGCTTTAGTTTCTTCATCGTACTTTGGCTTCTCAAAGTTTTTAGCGTGCTTTCTTCCCCCTTTTTTACTCAACAGGATTCACTTGTGTGACTGTGTCGATGCTTGTCTTTTTGGACACTTATTCATGTAGCTTCCTACTTGTTTGCATGTGAAACAAGTAGGGGGCTGAGTGATGATGTGGTTAAAGTGTCCTCCATCTTGAGTATTAGGAGCCTTAATTTCATTTTTCATGGCTCCACTAGCATTGTCATGACTAGAGTCTCCTTAATAGATAATGCAAGTTAACAATGACATCTCTCTTTGCTCCAGATTTAGTTAGTCTTGCTTCAACTTCCAACACTGGTTGATAAGCATTAACTAACCTCTTATGGATTTCCGAAACCAAGAAAATTGAACTGAGATAAAACAAACTCTGATAGTATATTAAAGGAATTAACACCTCAAAGTCAGTGTGTCTTCTTTAAGTCAGGGATGCCTCTATGGGTGGCATAGTGCAAACATTTGAGGAATGGAGAATAATAGAGAGGGCAAAGTTGAACTCAAGTTGTGCGATGTTTAGGAGTCTACTAGACCATTATTGATGGCCTTTTGTCCTTGATTTCTCTTGTTTCTAAGCAAGTCGGGACTAAATTAAAGCTTATATCTCGAAAGAAAAGTTTGTCTGGCATCCTCTCCAAATCTTTCTTAAACAAGCTTTACAACTTTCAGGACTAACTCTTATTAGCTTGACCTATATCATAATCATATTAGGGCTTTTGGCGGCTAATTAGACTTTGTAGAGGATCTTAGAAGCCTTCCAAAATTTCCACAAAAAAACATTATTAAAAAATAATCATATTATTTCCAGTCAAGGTTGGACTGAAACTCCTATCTTAATCCAAGGAGAATTAGGTATTCTCTTTAGGACTCGGTCTGAAATGGACTTTGATTTGACTTAGAGATATCTCTTGAGCTGAGATAGGGATCTTTGAGTGTCCATATCAAAGATGAATTAATCATTGTTATCCTTCTGAATTCTTATGATAATCTGATCACCATGGTTTTATGCTGGAATCGGTATGGTAGAACTCAAGATTGTTTTGACTCTGGTTGGTTAAGAATCACATCATAATAAGATATTGCATCTGCCACCATTGTCATAATCAAGGACTGCACTTTTGTGCCGACTGGTTGTGTCAGTCTTTGGCCGATCTAGTACATAACAGTGCATACCGGCATATATGGTCCGTTGGAACGTGTAGATAGCTCCAAAAATACCCCAAAAATCTTTGAAAGGACATGAAAATTAGGAAAAATCCTAAATTAGGGTATTTTAATTAGAACTAAATGCAAATTTAGTTCTATTATAATAAAAAATAAGGAAGGAATAATGGATTTATCTTTTTCGGATGTTGATGAGCAGCTTTGCAGGTCGTTATGAATGGTTCTTTCGTTGATATTGAACAAGAGAGAATTTGTGAAAAAGAGAGAGGTTGAGTAAGAGTGTTAGAAGATGTGAGGTTGAAATCTATTCAGTCTGGGCCCTTGATTGATTTCGGTCAAAATCCGACCTTTACTGATCAGTGCGGGTCAGTAACGGTCAAAGTTCACCATTTTGCTCGGTATGAAGGGTGTCGCTCAATATGCCCCTCCAACTGCTATACCGCTTGGTGCAGGAAGGTCCGCATTCCATCAGCTATCAGACCGATATGTACCGCTTATATCATACCATTTTTGGCCATACATCAAACCATGCATAATATTTCTCATCGACAATCACATTACACAAAGAGGAAAGGTTAGAGAGCACTGAAAGAGGAGAATAGAGAGCAACCCTTAATGTCTCATGTGAAGACTGAGGAGGATGGTCAATAATGTGCCAAGATCAAGAATAGAAGTATAGAAGCTTAGCCTGAACAAACAACATCTAAAACCCAACTTAGCCAATGGCCAGTTCTTTAAAGTCCAGGATCTAAACCCATAGAGTACTTGGCCTAAGTCTGGTTTAGTCCCAAACTAATAAATGCATACCATACTATAGGGCGATTGGTGAATTGAAGAAAAAGAAGATCTTGTCTCTCGGACCTAAGTGGATCACAAAGTCCAATCCGATCAATCCTGTTGATTCTACTCATACCAGCTCTATCAAGTCATGATTCTGATCTTGCAACTTGGTTTTGATTGATCTCGCCAAGGTTATGGCAGTTCATGGATGCTATTGAGGATCCATTTGTTGCTTGAGTTGACTCAATTATCATTTTCTGCAAATCTGTTGTAGCCACATTGTTCTCCCAGTTATAGGTTGGCATTATTATGGTAATAGCATCAATCTCATTATTTCAGTTAATGTGTTTGTGCTGACCTCTTAGGAATTATGGTTTGTTGCGGAGGTATGTGTTTTGCCATAAACTGGGTTGGCCAACCTTTATGTACATGCCAATGTTTGTGACAAGGCATGTTTGGGAAAATATATGATATGTCCTGATGCAAATTGTCTGTTGTGGACTAAGATAGCATGGTAAAATATACACACCAATATAAAGGTGCATGACTTTGTACAAGTGCATGTACTTTTACAGCATGGTGTTAGTGTAATGGTCTAACTAATAAATTCTTAAGTAAAATGACAACAGAAGAGAAGAAATCATCTCATTATTATTCAATTTTTGAGCAACCACTGTGATGATAACTTATTGTTTGTCAACAGGTCTCACATAAAATTAGCATCGGAAAGAATCTCATTATTGTCTCACTTTTTAGTAAGAATCACTAAGTTACATTCTCCCGCAGCCCTACTAAGCCTTAAACTAAGAATTATCAATTGATTCCAATGTCCATATCTTGTTTATAAGTACCTGATGCTGATTAATGTTGCATGCACGTGCACTCAATTTGTGTTCAATTTAAGCCTGCTTTTGCATGTACATGTTTGCTTATTTATTTCAATATTTATTATACTTTGTAGGTAGTCTTTAATTTTGTGTTTCCAGCACATGGCTGGTCCTGATTGCGAAAGAGATTATTCATGGATAGAAAAAGTGAAAGCTGGAGGTTCAGTTCCATGCCTTGAACCAGAAAACTGTTCAAATGGTTGGGCCACTCCCCCAGGTGATAAATTCATGATTAGAGGCCCCAACTATCTCTCAGACAAGGTGAAAATACCTGGTGGTGAGTATGTTCTAAAGCCTCTTGGATTTGATTGGATAAAAGGCCCCACAAAAATTGGCGACCTATTGAGCAATACAAACCACCGTGTAAGAAGAGCTATTGATGATGAAACTGCAAGAGGTAATAATCCCTTTGTTTGGGCCTTTAATCTACAGCTTCCCTCCAAGGATAATTATAGTGCAATTGCATACTTTGTAGCACTTGAACCTATACAGGATGGTATTCTTGTGGACAAATTTTTGAAAGGTGATGACACATTTCGAAATTCTAGGCTTAAACTGATAGCTAATATAGTGGAGGGTCCTTGGATAGTTAGAACTGCTGTTGGCGAACAAGCTATCTGTATACTAGGAAGAGCTCTTTCTTGCAAGTACATATCTGAATCGAACTACTTTGAGGTAGATGTGGATATTGGATCTTCAATGGTTGCAAATGCGATTGTTCACTTGGCATTTAGTTATGTGACAACACTAACTGTAGATTTAGCATTTCTTATCGAGAGTCAGACTCAAGAGGAACTTCCAGAGCAAATTCTTGGAGCTGTAAGGTTCTCAGAGCTAAATCCAGATTCAGCTGGCCTATATGAGCTGTCATCTGAAGTGGGTTCTGGAAGTCTGCAGTCATCTCTACCTACAAGATTGTGGAAATCAATTGGTTTTGGTTTCCCCCACCTGTTACACCTTGGGACTCAAGACTTCTCTTCCCCTGTATCAGATAATGCCAATGGCGGTCTGCACTCAGAAGATGGTGAAAAGAACAATGGAAATTGGTAAGATGTATGTGCATTTCATATTTGCTATTTTTTTGGTTTTAGGTATCTTCCCAAATTGAAATATGACACTTTCACAATTGAAAATTATTTAAGAACTATATAAACAAATTTTGTTGCAGAAATTATGCTATTCCTATAGTAGTATTAGTTGTAAATGCAATTTCATGACTGTGACAACCGGCATCCACTTGCATCAACCATTTGCTGGTTTCTACTTTTGTTACTTTCAATATGAAGGTAGGTTTATGCATAGCACATTGCATGTCAATCTCAATTATTTATGTTGCATGGGTATCTGTTGGTACTTCTTGGGTATGATTTTGCTACTTAAAAGAGTATGCCTTTGGAAAAATCCTGAACCAGGAAAAATATTATAACAGCAGCATGGTGATGTTAGTATTGCAGAATAGTCAATACCCCTCATGGTTGCATCTACAAAACTGATTCTATATTGGCAACTGTAGCAGTCCTTGCCTTACCATATCAACAGTATTAGTAACCAAGGTTTTCCTTACCGAGCGGTAAGACCCGTACTGCCTGGTACATACCAGTCCAGCAGCTGACCGGTACGCGGACCGGCCGCTATCGGGCGGTATCGCTAAGATCGACCGTTGACGATCGATTTCCGCCATCGATGGTCGATTTCTGCCGTATGCGGTCGATTTAAGGAGAGTCGGCGGTCGATTGAGGAAGAAAAAGGAAAGAAGAAGAGGAAAAGAAGAAGAAGAAGAAGAAGAAGAAGAGGAGAAGTACCTCGCACCGCCCTAGCGGCGATTCCGCCCGGGGGTCGCCCGCAAGCCGTCGTTGCCCGCGCTGCCCTAGCGTCGTCGCCGCCTGCGTTGCCCTAATGCCGTCGCCGCCCGCGTTGCCCTAGCGCCGTCGCTCGCGGGTTTTTTTCTCTCCACGCGGGAGAGAGTTCGAGGCAACGTCGCCGACCCCCGGGGCCGGCCGTCGCTGCCCTAGCGGCGTCAGGGCAACGCGGGTTTTTTCCTCCCCACGCGGGGGAGAGTTCGAGGCGACGTCGCCCCTTTTTATTTTTTAAATATATTTTAATATTATATTATATAATATTATATTATAAAAATATTATAATATATTTAATATATCAGGCGATACGCACTGTGCGTGCCGCCCGGTACCGGTACCATACCAGTACCGACAAAATGTTGGTACACCGGTACGGACCGATATGTCAATCCTTGTTAGTAACAATAATAAACTTAACATCCAAGATGCCAAGCTGTTATTAGTTTGTTTTACCAGTAGCACACATACAATATGAAATATCGCAAGAGAAGTGTCATTCACGGTTTCTATTAAGTTATTGATTTTCAACCATGTACCTGGACCCACCTCCCCAGACAACACCAAATTTTAAGTACTGTTCAAGCCAGTACATGCCAGTTGGCTGTTGTCGGTTCATGTTTATTATTTTATTCAATGATATAGAGTGGTGCTCAATATACTGCCTACTGTATTAGTAACATACGAATCATATAGGTTATAGAAATTGGTTATGATCAATGTTTAACACCTTGTATTGTGCAATTTGTTTATGTCATAAAAAATTCACATACTATAAGTTTTGGACTTGTATAATTGTGATGTGTGCTTTTCATAATGATTGTATCATCTGTCATCTACAATAAATCATGTATCATGTGTTAAGGATTTTTTTTTTTTTTTTTACATGTTCATTTACATATGACCATAGTAGGTTTTTAAAATCATAATTTAATTCATTATC
Organism: Ensete ventricosum; assembly: GCA_029747655.1. Taxonomy (NCBI): domain Eukaryota; kingdom Viridiplantae; phylum Streptophyta; class Magnoliopsida; order Zingiberales; family Musaceae; genus Ensete; species Ensete ventricosum. Next base: position 3,982,900 of record JAQQAF010000003.1, read on the forward strand.
AAGGCAAAAACAATAAAATTATAAGATTTAGTAGTGATTTTAGATGCCCGATATTATACCCTGGTGACAACCAGTATTAGTACTAGACCGAGATTTTAAATCTTGGTATCATACAACAAAACGTGTTCTTTGTAGTTTCATTCCTGTTGAGTTTAGTATGTTGTCAAGAATTATTATTGTTCCTTCATAATTGACCTTTAGCAGCTGTAGCTCTTCTATATGGATGACATGTTCTTATTCAACAGTCAGAATCTTCTTTGTTTTACATGTTCCTGGGTATAGTATCATACTTTTCTTTTGGACGACAACTACTTTTAGAAGATGGAGAGAATGTTCACCGTTCAATACTTCTATTATATGTATGTATTGGAATTTACTTGTATTTACGATGTCATCAGAGGTATAATCTCCGTTTAGCCCTTAGATAACTGTTCTACTTGTATTTACGATGTCATCAGAGGTATAATCTCCGTTTAGCCCTTAGATAACTGTTCTTGCTCATATATGGTTAAGACTATATATGTTGGTAATCAAGAGTTTATTTAATCTTCAACAAAAATTCTACCGATCGATTTTGTTTAATGCCTTTTAAATATATTATACTTATCTGGTTCCATATGTCAAGATCTCAGTGATCCTTGGAGCGGGTTATTTGTGGTTTAATTGATTTCAATCGTCAAATTAGGTTGTATTGGAAGCATCTGCATCCTGTCGCACCCATCTTTCTTGTATATAGTATATACATCACCATCAGTTGCTAGGTGAACAACTGATTGCCAGAATTATCATGACCGATGAATGTGAATCTTTATTGGGGAAACCCAAAATGCATTTTTAATGCCGGAAGCAACTTTCCTTATTAATAATTACTACTAAAAAACTCATATAGGATGTGTCAAAAATATCTTCTGAACTTTTAGGTATTTTTTTTTTCTTCTGATGTTTTACATTTTCGGACATCATCAAAGGAATATATTTATTCTCTGCAGATTCCTTCGGGTGCTGGCCCTAAAATTCTAGTGGAGAAACAAGAGTGATGGATGGCTCTGGTAAATACCGTCTCCCCGGAAAAGAATAGTCCATGGTAAGATATCTAGTTTGTCTGTACATGAATTTGTCATTAAATCATTCGTTGGATTACTCATTTGGATGATATAGTTATGTGATTTGAAGGCTATGTTGAGCTCCTCCTTTTTAAGCTTACTTGCCTTCTTGACATGGATTACTTCTTAACATCAAGCTATATTTCATCTTATGTATATAGATATGGTTGCGATACAGAATCATGAATGAATGAATTGTTTATTTTATTTGGGGGGTAATTTGTTTGGCTTTTCTGTTTATTACACTCCTAAGTAGCAGAGCATTTTATGAGATTGCTTGGTGAACTTTTAATGTTCTCTGTGCCATCAAAAGAAAAGCATTGCATAATGTCTCTGATGAAAACTCAGCTGTTCTTGGCAACGAACTCTCGTCATCTTTACATCTTTTGTCTAAATGGCGTTATTGTGACTAGTTTTGATGGATTTTTCGTAATGGCCTACTTTTGGCAGTTAAAGAGCATCGGTGGTATTGGGTGCTCAAATCTTTGAATGGATACTGTACCCTTTTAGGATGACAATGCCATTAGAGAAACTTGTAATTGGATTGCTTTAACATTGTGCCGCGTTAACACACACACACACACACACACACACACACACACACAAAATTGTGCCATGTCCTTTTTGATGCAGCCTTAACTCACTGCCGCCTATATAACTGTGACCCAAACAAAGTACAATTATGTTGAAGACCCGAAACGAATCGGCTGACCCAATGAATTTTTGGAGAACATGATGTATGAGCCGGCCGAGTTAAATAAAATCGAGTTGATTTTATTTATCCTTTAATTTTGAATCATGTTAAGGTGAAACAGAAAATGACCTCTGTCCTTTGTTGTCAATTGCATATCCTTAAATGTCGCTATAACGTTGGTTTACAATATTCGATCGCATTTATCTTTCTATCGCTCCCTATCATCTCTCTCTTCTCTTGCATCTTTCTTCTTTAGAAACTCTTAATAATTATATATCATCCCTGTGGTTAGATATTTTTAATATCCCGATTCTTATATATTAAAAAATTATATTTATTTAGATCTATTTACCATAATGACATCTATTTTATTAATAAAAATATAAAAAATAAAATAATTTTAATATTTCAGTTGGTGGTGACAAATAACATCGGTGACAAAAGACGATGACACCACTGAAGCTCATGGGTGATTATTGCAGATAAAAAAAGTGACAACGAATGATAAAAATTATTTTGCATTTACGTCAACATCGATATAGTTATTGAATGACGTTGATCAGTTATTGAATGACGTCGATTGATACAAATACTGAATGACGAAAGACTCACTCGCGACTCTCCTCATCCATAATCATTTACGACTTCCAATGATACCATCATTTGCCACACTAACACCATCTGTCACTATCAATTAAAACATTAGAATTATTTTTTTATATTTTTATTAATAAAATCAATGATATTAGGATAAATAAATTTTGATGTTTCATTTTTTTAACTATAAGGATGTCAATATAATTTTTTAAAATATAAAAATCATGATACTGTAGATAGAACTACTATAAGTAATTTATAATTGACCCTCTCAACTCCCATCGCCTCTTTCTTAACGTCTTTGCACATCTTTTATTTGTTTCTCTTCTTTGTGATCTACACTTGTGGCCCTCTCTTCCTCCAATCCCTCTTCTTCATAAGGTCACAAGTTATAATGATTTCAATACATAGAGCATCTCTAGATAGATATCTGAATGCTTAAACAATCTAATCCAAACTAGTGGACATGGACGACCATTTATCTCCTTGCATTGCATCATGATAAATTATATTGGAGAAAGAGCTACTTATGAAACATATCACAATCGCCATTGCATTGCATCATGATAAATTATATAGGAGAAAGAGCAAGCTACCTATGAAACACATCACAATATAAGATCCCCACTAGGGTAAATGACATGATATGCTCAATACAAGACCCGATTTAAAATGATACAAGCTCTACACCATTTCTTTCTCGAAACTCTATAAAGAAAACTCAAGCCCTGATGACTAATACAGATGACGACGACTAATACAATACAAACATGACATTATGCAATTTGGATTTATCAAGCAAGTGGATTTGTTATCTCCATTACAATAGATTCACAAAAAGACATAACATATAATAAATACTCTTGGAGAGGCAAATCTTATTCAAAAAAAGGCATTTAGTTTATAATAATTTTCGTGACTCAAAACTCTTATCAGGAAAACATAATGCGACTTGCATTAGTTCAATTTGTAATAACGCTATTGTTTAAATTTTAGAAAAAAAAAAGTAATTGGCACAACAAGATCTGGCTTGATAGCAGCTCAAGCTTAGGTCTTCCAGCCAAAAGCAAGCCCCACAAAGGCCTACAAACTATGTATGTGGTGGTGACACATTAACATAATTCAAAGTAGTCCAAAATATAACACATAGATGAGAAAAGGATACTATGTACAGGCAAAACCAAGCAATAAAAGAGAAGGCAACAACTTTCCTTCGAATTAAAATGCATTTGATGCAAACTTGTGCTCGCAATCTTTCCTTCATAAACTGCTAAAGTATCACAGTAGCGGCTGAACAGACAGCTAAGAAGTTACCTTTATAGACAGCAGTGACTGCTGCAGAGCACACACAGTTCATCTTCTTTTAATTCCTGATCAATAATAAAAAAATACTAATTAACAAACTGCTAAGATGTCAGCTTACATAGCATATACTTCTCTGTTGAATGGTCCTCCAATTGCATCATGGATGTGAAGTTGAAACCAGAGCATGCTACATATAACTGTCTGAAAAAAGAAAAAACTGTAAGCACACATCCAATTGGAGGTAATACTGAACACTGACCGGTACAATCTAACCACTGAAAAATATAGAATGGAATTGTTTGGATGTTTTCTTAAACATTATAATTACTTATAAATTACATTAAACAACTTCATGCTCGGAAGCAACTAATCACCAATAAAAGACATTGTGAGAAAGTGCAATTTCTGTTGTTACATCTAATAGAGAATAACCTACTCAATGCTATATAATGAAAGTTGATGACAGATTCCGATCAAGAATTGTATGACCCATCAGCTAGGCCAATGCAGCACAGGCTGCATCGATCTATTTATTTAATGTTTTGATCCATATCAAACTATTACTAAAGGCAATTCTTACCACTTCTGCTGATTTGGGCAATTATTATAATAGGTGCATCAGGGAGAGATGGAAGGAATAACCATATCATACAAATCACTTCAACATGGACCTATTTGTCATTCTGCAGCTTTGCGATTATAAAGCTTTATGCAACTACAAAATTTGATTAGTTATTACTCAGCATGACTGTTGTTTCTGAAGAGCATCATGAAAGGCATTATATCATGCAAACAAATAATTAATATTTTAAAGGATAAAAGAAAGATCACCATAACACATTCAAGTTCCAGTACATGACTTGTTTAGACATTAAAACACACTAATGAACCTGACACAAGTTATATCCTCAAGTACTTTGTAGACAAAAAGTCAACTGTAGTATGAACGGGTACACTACAAAAACAATGTACAAGAACAAATTCAATAATTTATATTCTCAAAAAATTCTGACAGGTGATTGAGGAGATTCAGTAAACAGACTTAAGAGCAGATACCAACAAGAATCCTGTTGTTAAAGTTTGAATGTAATAACCAAATATGGTGCTTCAGTAAAAAGTGTTACTAGGGGTAAGTATGGCAGATGGTCAAGTAAGCAAAACGAATATGCTGACTATGGGAACAGAATTTCCGATGCAGAATAAAGAACGCATGTGATAAATAAAACTAAATTACAATTGCCTACAAGTACAAACATGTACATATCAGAAAATGAAGAAAAGAGGATCACACACAGACATAGGAAAAGACGAAAGTTCCCTTGAGTAGAATATCCAGTTTTTATATGTACCAGGCCAACTACAACAAGCGAGGTACATGACCACTATAAGACACACAAATATGTATGTGTGTGAAAATATTGTATGATGAAATCCCAGATTGTTCCTAAAACCCATAATCAACCATTTTGTTAATCCACTATCTGCATTCAGTGACAAAGATACAATAATTCTGATCTTTGACTATAATTCAGCCAGAAATTGTTTGAAGCATGAAGCCAAATCATTTCATGAATATAAAAATATTAGCGTTAATTAATTGAAACTTGGCAACTGAATCCTTCATGATGGAACTACTAAACGATTTGATCAAATGGACAAGCAATTTAGCTGATGGTAAAAGAATAGACAAATCAAGATCAAGTTTTAGTCACATTACAGTTAGAGACAATTGGAAGGGTCAACTACTCAGAAACAGACTTCATCAGCGACATAACCAATATACACTATGCGGATGTGTGCAACAAATGCAACAAGACTAGAAGAGGCGTCAGTTGAAAGAGGAAGCTGAGCGAGCATATTCTCTACCTTGGTTATACGGACTTAAATAGGAGCTAAATACATTAAATTTTGACCATCAAAGGGTCAAAAAGGATCTACATCATTTCAGGTCTCAAAACGAATAATTCCAAGGATCCAAATCTTAAGTTAGAGTGTATCCAAATTCCAAAAAAATAGTCAACTTTTGTGTTTGAACCAAGGTTTTGAATACCGTACCATACTGGTGTATCGATCAGCTGTCGTTACGATACGTGTCGAGCTGTACCGAGCTATATCGAATGTATTGACACATGGTACACTAAGGTACCGAGCTGCATCGAGTGTATCGGTCCTCTATCGGACCAGTACATACGGCTCGTACCGAGCGGTATAGTACGATATTGCAAATCCTAGTTTGAACAAGCAAATGTGAAACATAGGTGGATGGGTGACAACTTGTAAATTGTGGAATTTGAATACTAGAATTTGGAGGACACGAATTAAAGATTGCGACTTAAAAGCTGGAATTTTAAGGGTGTTTGGCTCAAATTGCTACAAAATTTCCATGTTAAATACACTATGGAAAATAAATGAGGAAAGGATTTGAAAAGTTGATTAGGATAAGCTATTGAAATGCTTACGTGGCCAAAAATACAGAGCTTCGTAATAAATCGTTACGTATTCCCCATACCAAATGAGATATTAGTATATGTTCTTTGCTTATGATATTGTTCAAATTGAGAATTCATTACTTTTTAAACTTGATAAGTAGCTTAAACTACTGAAAACATGCAAAGCTTACGGATAGTTAAATTCATGATCTATAGTTCTCCTCTAAATTCCCTTAACAAAAACTAAAGAAAAACAACACATCTTGGGAGTTGTTGTCATATGACTGATCAGTTCACATGCCGAAACAAAATGATTAGAAGCTCTACTAAACAAAGCCACAAGTATTAGCAAAACATATGCAACCAAAAAGAAAAGAAACTAAAACTTTTACCAACATATAGAGTACAACAGGATTAAAGAGAAGGGATTCAGATCTCTCACCAGTGTCTGACCGCTTGACACGCTTGATCTTTGCAAGCTGCAGTTGTGAATCCACGAAGATCTGCATTTTCTGGAACTCCAGCGCCTTAGCAAACTCCATCCGCTGCTTTTCCAGATCCATCATCTGCTTCTGCTTTGACTCCTCCACTCTCTCGTAAATCTGTGCAAACCTCGTGATAGCCTTAGCCAGTTCCCGAATCCCGTTGCCCTCTCCTTCCCTCCCTCTCTTCTGCCCTCTTCCGAGCTTTGAAGATGACCTTGACAGCGAATCGGATCCCTCCACCTCCTCCTCCTCCTCCTCCTCATCCTCGTCGTCCTCGGCGGCCGCTGCGGCAGCTGCGGCCGCGCGTCTAAAGAACGGGTTGTCCACAGGGAACTCGCTGGTGGCCTGCCGCTTCTCCCTCGGTTCCGCCGAGCGCACAGCGGCGGCGGCAGGCAAGGGCGTGCCCCTGCGGTGGAAAGGGAGCGGCAAGGCGAGAGGCGGCGAGGCGGGGGCCTTCTTTGCGGCAGGGGCCGAGGCGGATCCGATGAGGACATCGAGGCGGGAGAAGAAGGGCCACTGGCTCTCGGCACCGCCGGAGGTGATCCGAGCCTTCTCGACCTTGTACTTCTTCTTGAGGGTGTCGATCCGGTTCTTGCACTGGACGTCCGTGCGGGGCGGTCGGCGGCCGGCACCCCGGCGGGAGTTGACGGAATCGGCTACCTCCTGCCAGTCCTTCTGCCGGAGGTTCCCGCGGTTCAGCTCGATGTAGCGGTCGCCCCAGGCGTCCACCAGCGCCGACGTCTCCCCCTCGCTCCAGCAGTCCTCGCGGTACGGCATCGCCGGGTTCGGCGGCCTCGACGGCGCTACCTCTCTCCCCTCCATCTCCCGATCCAATTCCAAATTCCCTTCTCCTCTCCCTCTCTCCCCCTCACTCCGTCTGCGTCTTATTTAATCGCCGTCGTTAGGGTTAGGGTTAGGGTTAGGGTCGGACGGACGGACGGACCGAGAGAAAGGGATGGGCCGGGTGTGGGGTAGGTGCAAAAGAGCGGCGACAGGCGCCGGCTGATAAGGGGGGGCCGGGGCACGTGTGGGACACGTGAGTGCGCGCCGGGGATCGACGCGTGCGCCGACGTTGGCGGGACCCACCGGAACGGAGCATCGCCGCCGTTGGTTTCAGGGTCGCAGGGATCAGACCGCCGGGGGTGGGAGAGAGAGAGAGAGAGAACCGAGTTCGAAGGCGCGTAAAATTTGTGGATAATAGTAATGTTTTCCTCCGTCACAACGTGAGCGGTGGCGCCGAGTCCGACAAGCAAATGGAAATGGTCTCCGGAACTCAGTTCCTATATTACCCCTACGGTATCGGACCAGACTAGCCCGGTCGTACCGGAGGGGTTAAGGGTAAATTGAGCATTTCACTTCCCTTTGCCCTTTGGTGCCTCGTCGAGCGGGATTCCTACGTGGCGACAAAACTCAACCCCCGACTGTGGGGCCCAAACTTGCCTCCAATCAGAACGCAGGAAATGGTGCGGGTCAGTTAGAATATTTTCCTTTTAATGTGAACAGTCATTAACATTGGCTAATCGAATTAATTAATATATCGTTTAGATTTCCAAAATTTATGTCTTACAGAAATATTTTGTGTACATATATATTCAGGATAAATATAAAAATATATTATTTTAAAAAGACATTTATGCAGATGGTGCCGTTACTTTGCAACCTCTTGCACGAGATCCGGATATAATGGATCCATGTCTCCCGCGATCATAACTGCCGCCTTCGCTTGGTGTCTCCCCCTTTCGTTCTCTCCTTTTTCCCTCTCCGCATTTAAACCCTGGTCGACGGTGAAGCATCGATCGGAAGCAACCTTATCCGCGAACCGCGACCGGGGAGGCGATCTCGATGGCCGGGAACGGTCCGATCTCGCAGGACTGGGAGCCCGTCGTGCTCCGCAAGAAGGCGCCCACCGCCGCCGCCAAGAAGGACGAGAAGGCCGTCAACGCCGCCCGCCGCAGCGGCGCCGATATCGAGACCACCAGAAAGTGTAGGCCGTGGGATTTTCTCCCTTGGATTCTGATGTTATTGTTGTTTGGGAGTACTTCTTTTTTGACTTTATCGATCGGAGTTCGTTCATTGATGGGGGTCGTTTATGTGTCTTTTGCAGCCAATGCTGGCACGAACAAAGCTGCCTCTAGCAGCACTTCTTTGAACACAAGGAAGCTGGACGAGGAAACCGAGAATCTTTCTCGTGAGTGGTCGATGTTCTTGTTTTCTGATGATGATTTCTTCGTTATTCTTTCTACGTTTATGTTTAATTTGTTAATCGTTCAATACTTCTCATGTCATTATTATGTTACTAATTGGTGCCAGAATATAAACAATCTATTAAGGAGATGTACTTCGCATCTCTATAATTGATTTAGATTGTCCTCAACTGTGGCTGCGCCACATATGACTCTGCGGGGAAAACCCTCAATCAATTTCACACAACAGAGGATGATGAGGAAATTTCACCCACACCCTCATCAACTTCTCTAGGTATCTTGACCTGAAATGGTTAGGTTAAATCAGTCCCAATGTGTACCATATGTTCACAATGATTTGTCGGTTCATGAGACCTTCGGGTTGAGTTTGGTTCCACCATATGTTTCCTTGATGTTATCATTCAAAGACCTCCCCCCTTTTTTTTTCTGAAGATAATGTAAAACATGGTCTAGTCCATTCTGGCACAGTCTGACTTGACTCACCAGTTTTATGGGTGTGATCCAAGTCAATAAATTTGGTCTCACTAGAGGGTTGTTTTGGGTTGAGCATATAGCTGTTCTCATCTCATATTTATGCCATATATGTATTAAATAGTAGTGCAAAATTTCAACTGTGTGATTGTTTACTAAAAATGAAACCGTGCAGGCTAATCGAAATTCTTGTCTCTCCATGATCGATCGGAACAATGTTTCAAGTGTTCAAAAGAAATATGTAGAAGCACTCATTACATGAGGTAAATTGAGTTATGATTTGAGATGCAAAGACAGACAGAGGAGGGCCTCAGAAAGCCATGTTAGAGGCCATAGGATATGATTTGGTCCCTCTTAGTTTGACTGGTGATACTGCTGTCACCAGAGATAAATGTTGGCAAGAAGTCCATTTAGACATTAAGGCTTGTTATTGTCGTTGGAATGGATTTGCTTATTGGACAACCAATATTCAAATTATGTCATTTTATCACTTGCTATCAACAGATAGATAGTTCTTGTTTTCTGTTCAGTTCTCCCAGCTGCCTCATTGAAAGTAGTCCTAGCGAATTAGGTTTGACAAAATATCTCTACCTAATTACAACTTATTCGCTCAAGTTGAATGATATTATTCAGTTAATGATGGACAGTCATTATCATGATGGTTCTATATGCTCCTTTTCTTGTTATGACATGATCCTCATCTCTGCATCTCTAACAAGATGACCGAGTGTCAACTGAACTGAAGAAGAATATCATGCAAGGTCGTCTGGACAAGAAGTTAACACAGGCCCAACTTGCACAGGTAATTTCTCTTTCTATTGGCTCTTTGTTTGAATTGTTATGTCCGTATCAGCGCTAAGCGACTCATAATGTCTCGCAGCTGATTAATGAGAAGCCCCAGGTGATTCAAGAATACGAGTCAGGAAAGGCTATTCCAAATCAACAGATAGTTACCAAACTTGAAAGGGTGCTTGGGGTGAAGCTTCGAGGTAAAAAGTAGAGAACATAGCGAGTGCATGATATTTGATATTTCATATGTGTAGTTGTGGTTAGAATGTGCATGTGAAATCTGCTGCCAAGGCATTTTTAGCTCTTTTTGTGTGTTTATTTTGAAATCCTATGGATAACTATAATACTATTTGCTATGGCTGAAATCCTAAGAAAATAATATAAAAAAGTACATCAAGCTACTTCAGATGTTTAGATATGCATAGTTAAAAAGCCTTGTAACCTTGTTGGTCTGTATGATATTTAGAAGCACCTCCATTGTGTTCAGGTTGTGTTGGTATCAATTTTTGTTGCTCTTTATTTATAAGCATGTTGTTTATAGGTACTTGCAAAAACCTCAAATTCTTCTGCAATTTATACAATTTCAAGAAGCTTTTACTTCTCTAATTTTTTGAAGAACATTTATATTTCCATGATCAGACAAGCCAGGTTCATCTTTTTTTGTTTCTTTTTCTTTTGGGTTGTCAGAAAAGTAGGTTTACCTGATACTCTAATGAATGCCTGATTGTTTTATATGATGATATTGGATTCTTGTTTAATGATGATAAATATAACAAACACACAAGTAAATTCATCATGAAGATATTTTTTTTTTACAGAACATTCTTATTTTTGTTTTTCTTCTTCTGAAGCTGACACTTTATCCATGCGTGCACTCAACAAACTTTCCAAATTATTCTCAGTATTAAGTAGTTTATTAGCAAGGATTTTACTCTTGGTAAGGAGGTCTTTGGATAAGAAAAAAATATGTTTCTACTTTTTTGGCGACATACTGGTCAGTATTGGAACAAAAGATTACCATTTCAACGCTCCAAAAATGGGGTTCATTGTCTGATGGCCATATTTGCCACAAAGTTAGGTATGTTATAGGGAAAAGTAGGAAGGTTAAACAGAAGAAGCTACCAAAGGCAATTCCTTCGCATGAGAGGGTCATGCCATAATACTATACATGTTCCAAGGAAAAGTAGGAAGGCATGTTCTGATGCCCATTGCTTGCTCGGCTACTTGATATGGTGTTTGAAATAGAAAAGACTTGCCTAGTTTGATAATGTCAAATTGGTAAAGGTTTACTCCACTACTAGTTAATTTTTTTTAAAAAATCTTTGATTTTAATTCTGGAACTTTGTTCTTCTCAATCAAACTTCTTTCTCTCTTATTGAGTTTTTTTTTTTTTTTTGAGAGAGAGATTGAAACTATATCCTTCCACTAGTAGTTGCTCAAGCGTTAATTACAAATTATCCTTGTAGTTAACTAATTTTGTATTTTGGTTCCTACATTTAAAAAAAATTATCAAATCAATACATCTAAGTTCATTTACCTTAACGACATCTATTTTACTCATAGAAACATGAAAATAAAGGGTAAAAATAATTTTAATATTTTAATTGGTGGTGATGAGGAGCGTGGTGACAAGTGATGAGGGTCACTCTGCATCTTCGTAAATGTTAATGTAGTCGTTGTCAACGCAATTGCCGAGTGACTAAAGGATCGCTCATGAAGATGCCAAGTAGTGCCGCTCAATAACTTCATTGATGCCAACATAGATGTAGAGTGGTGCCGCTTGACATCTACATCAGCGACTCTTTCATCACTTGACAATTGTATCGACACTGACGCAGATATAAAGTGGCATCGCTCGACAACTACATTGGCGTCGATACAGATACAGATGCAGATGCAGAGTAGCACTGTTTGTATCGTTGTGTATCTGTATTAATGTTGATGTAGATGTAGAGCGATCCTTATCTCTCGTTGTCACTTTTCTTATCCACAATAGTCACCCGTGGCCCCCAACGGTGTTGTTCTCCATCACCATCGATATCATCTACCACCACCAATTAAAATTATTTTTTATCATTTATTTTTATATTTTTATTAGTAAAATTGAAGATGGATCTAGATGTTTCATTTTCATAATCATACATATTTTAATATAACTTTTAAAATTATAACGACAAAAATACTAAACGTAATTAACTATAATTAGTCCGATGTAAAACTTATACAAGTTGACAAAGGTTTAACACATTGGTGATACTTCTCAATCATCCGTGCTTGATTAAGAAAACTATGAGAAAAAAATATCATGTATATGTATGTATATATATCGTTGGAAGGTTTAGGAATATCATATATATTCTTATGAATTTTATTACTCATATGTCCATGTATTCGAAAGCATAAATCACTAAAATTCTGTGTAAAAAATTCAAAACCTTAAAATATCTTTCACTCCCCGTGTCTTTTTTTTTTCTCCTCCAAATGACAAGTGTATAGAATTTTTTTTAATGTATATATATATATATATATTCGGTGCTTTTTTTTTTTATTGTGAGGAATATTTTGTATACAAATTAGAGGGACAAATATTTGGAAGAGTTACACACGATTTTTTCCAAGGAGAAAGACCATTACGGGTCGGTCCCACCATGTCATTAGCTCGTCGGTAAAACAAAGGGTGACGAAAGAGATGATCTATTTCGTTCTTATTACTACTACTCTTCTCACCACGCTCGACCCTGTGCCCCGACTCGGCTGCGATCCAGCCAGAGGCCGAACTCCCGCAACCCGATCTCAAGGTCTGCCGCCGCCACCAAGAGGTCCACCGCCTGCACCGGCTGCAGTATGCCCACCACCTCCCGCAGCGTCCGCAGCCGCAGCTCGTCCGCCCTCTCCATCACCCGCCTCAGCTCGCCCACCTTCCCCTCCAACTCTGCGTCCGAGCGCGGGAACGGCTCCGCCAGACCCTCCTGCACCGCCGCCATCTCCGCCCCGATCTCCACTTCCTCCCGCATTGTCCGCCGCTGGAGCCCGTCGATCCGTCCCAGCTGCTCCGAGCTAAGGTCTCCCAGGTCGCCCGAGTGCACGCCCAGGAGGAGGTTCGGCAGCTGCGACTGCAACCGCAGGCTCGACTCGGAGTAGAGGACGTGGATGAGCGCGTTGGGGCGCCACCCAGCAACCCAGTGGGCGGCACGCTCCAGCGCGGTGGCCCATGGCGCGGCGTAGGCGCGGACCGGGTCGGACCGTGCGGCGGACGACCGGGCCTGGAAGTATAACTCGTACATCGCGACGGCCCTGTCGACGAGGGCGCGGTTCGCGTCCCCGCGGGCGCTGCGGAGCTCGCGCCGCAGGCGGCTGAGCTCGCGCGGCCACACCGCCGCGAAGATGAACTCGTCGGAGTCCATGGTGGGCGAGTCGCGAGGGATCGAACATGGCCCTACTTATAGCGGCCCCAAAATCTCCCCAGACAAAACCGATCCTTCTTTTATTACATTCCATGTTCCTACGCGATTGCACACCTGCGTCCCGAGTCGTGGAATCCCATGTCGGCCAGCTTCCGTCTCAAGTCATTATTCAGGTACTAATTGGAGCGGCGACGAACGAGTAGACGAACTGTTGCCGGCTATAAACATGCGAGTTTGGCGAGCCCACAAATTAAGAGAGCACACTTCGTCGCCACTCCTTCTTTTACTCGAATTGCGACTGGAGACGATGCCTCCTTAATGGCGGGTCCCGTGGGGCCCAGGGCACTGGATGAGCTTACAAGCCAGGTATCACGACGAGTAAGAGGCACGAAAGCAGTGGTGGCGGTTGTCGCGATGCCAAGCGTTAAGGTGAGAGTTGACACGGAGAGAACAGATGGCCGGGAAGGGAAGCGACGGCTGTGAGTCGGCGAGAGTCGGAAGGAAAGGTCATGTTTCCAAATCCATCGACCGGCATGCAGCGCCTGACGTGGCTGACGGCTGTACTCGTACGTGTGTTGCTGTGCTCAGCCTCGCTGGTGGCCGACGAATCGCTCCGACGCGGCTTCGACACGCAGATGGAGGAGACGACACGCAACATAAGCAGATGTCGGCTTTGCGGACGATGGTCGTCGGTAGCTCCGCCACTCTTACGTCAACCAATAGATACGCCATCATCAGCACAACTCGACGAAGATTATTACCACTCACTTTAGGTATCGAGATAAAAAAAAAAAACGAAATTATCTACCTCGGTCCGAGCTTTTCTTTTATAATTAAATAAAATATATAATAAAATTAATTAGATTCCGATGATAGATATTAGTCGATACAAAAAAAAATTATATTATAGTAGAATTAGTTAATGAATGTCGCATAATAATTTATCCTATATATCTTGCTCTCGTCCATAGATAGGTAGGACCTCATATGAATTAAGATACAATTGAGAAATTAAGATTTTTCTATTATTCTCTTAAAACCATCAATATCGATGTTGGGATTCGGAGAATGGTGCAGATCAGATAGAAATTATTTTTCAGAAAATATCAAAAAGTATATATCTTGAATCTGATCTAATATTATTTGATTTCAATTTTGATATAAATTCTTTTTTACATAACTTATAATATATTATAGATTTTATGCTTACACTCTTAGAGTAAATAACAAGAATCAAGCTGCTCCATCGAGAGAGGGGCTAAGGGTCACTTTTGTCTCTTTTTCCTCTATGAAAGAAGAAATCGCTGCAAAACCTTCATATTTGCTTTACTGTTCTTTTGTTTTATTTCAAGTTTATTAAGCTCACATCATAAGTAGTGCTACCCTTTAGCTCAAGTGTCGAGTGGGGGTTATCACTTAATACCTGACACCAATTTTTTTTCTTCTTTTTCAACCTATCTTCTAGATAAATCTGGAAAGATCCAAGCACAGGAGTGAGAAAGGACCTGTACCTATAAGATTGGTGTTCAACTAATACATCACAATCAATTAAAAAATAATAGGATTAGAAATCTTAGAAGGATACCACTAAGTAAATTTCCATTGTCTACTAGCTTAGCAACTACGTCTATGATGATGAGTTCTTCGATATCCACCTTAATCTTTTCTGATATATTTTATATGAGAAAAATCTCAAATCAATTATCCAATTAGGTCTTCAAGATTCATGAGATATTTCATTTGAGAGAGGAACGTCAAGTCGATTATGATATTTTGATGAGCTCTTCAAGATTCATAAGAAATTAAATTCCACCTCAAACAATCTTGCAAAATCTAAAATTTATATATGAATTTTATCATCATCATATTAGATTCATGAAATTTTATCATTTTTATTTGTGGAAGTAAATGGGATATATGAATTTTATCTTTTTTGTTTATGAAAATGAGTGATACTCCTATATGTATTCCATGTTTTAAATCTCTTTCTTTTATTCATAAATCCAAAATTTAGATATTAAAAATTTATATATTTATTTATAGACATAACATTCGAACTCATAACATTTTGATAAATTGTCAAGATATTTACTGACTAAGCTACCTGACATCTTCTAAAAATATGTCAATTGAAGTATTGAAAACAAAAGTGGATCTAATACACCATCACCAGGCTAAAGCTTAAGATGTATAAACCACTAAGTTTAAAATAAATAAATAATTAAGAAGTATTATTTATAAAAATGTTCTTTCTTCCCCTCTCCTTTTTTTTTTTCTTTTCCTCTTCTTCTTCCCTTTTTCTTCCCCAATCGACCGTCGACGGTCGATTTCTCTCTCAATCGACCGCCGACGGTCGATTTTTTATGGAACCGCCCGGTAGTGAACGGTCCGTGTACCGGTAATCTGGCAGACCGATATGTAGTACAGGTCAAAATTGTAAACCTTGATTTTAACCACAAAATATTAACACTATAAATAATTGAAACAAATAAAATAATTGAAACAGATTTTGCCTAGCAAAGGCCAAAATGGAATTTCAAGTAAAATATCAATTAATCGTTTGCTAATGAAGGTAAATTAAATTGCTGGAAAGACAATAGATTCTCACTAAAGAGGCAGGCACAGCCCTCAGCTAAAGAACTTCCATGCCATGTGTTCCAAGCACATAGCAGCCTACATAGTATGCTATCTAATTGTGACTGTTTTCCAGACTGTCACTCTCTACAAATCATGTCACACAGATGCCCCTAATGGATACAGTTCTACAATCCATGTGCTGATTAAATTATTTAAATCATACATTTCAAATATTGAGTGAGAGATATGTCCCAGTCTAATTTGCAGCCTTCACTAGGTCCACCTTGTAAAATTTTGCATTTTTCTTATGTTGATATACAAGTATTCTAAAGTTATTTTATAAAATTATTAATACATCTTTATATCTCCATTCATCTCCCTGCATCTATGTACTAATACAACATGCCAGATTATCATACACAACAGATATATAATCATTACTGATTAAACATGATAGAACATAAAGCACAGATGCATGGAATCAGAACTTGCTGGCACAACAATAGCATTAGCATGAATGCCATGGTTACTTATAATGACCTTTGGCATCATTTTGGAACACACAAAACAAGAATCATAAAATAACAATTAGTAAAATATGCAATAATTTATAAGAAGAAACTAACCATTAATATGATAGCAAAGTTCCATTATAGCATCCATATTTTCTTCCGGAATTGCAGCAACTGTTGAATGAATTTCTTCAACAGAAACATCTACTCCTGCAATACTTCACAAACACCAAATTTCAACAACAGTTGAAAATTGTGTTCATATATACGTGCTAAAAGAAGTTAAAAGCCACACTATATCAAGCAAGATTCATGTCTGGAGATAATACCAACAATTTACAGTTAACAGACAAAAGTGTATCTCAATAAGCTTAAATGTATTGCAATTTGCAAATACTATGACATGCCTCAAGGCATCAGCTACATATGAGATATAAAAAAGGTGTACCCAATGCATGAGACTCCCGCCAAAGTAGAGTCTTGGAGGGTCAATAAACAGTCTTAAGAGACTGTTTACATGAGATGATTGCATAAAAAAAGATCAAGGACACCTTATAGACAAACTACTAAACTTTTAAACTAATTGCAACTTTTGATTAGTGAAGATAAGAGTAAAACTTTTCCTAGTTAATGGTCAAAAAGTACAACCCTCTTTTGTTGTTTTGCTAACTATTTTACTACCTATATAATAAACAGAAATAAGGGAAGAAGTTCTATAATAAGTTCAACAAGTGTAATGCACTTTAATGAAGGAGCAAGAGAAAGCTATTGAGTGTGCAAAATTGTTTCCACTAAAAAGTAATTGTAAGCCAAGGTTCGCTATACCATGACATACCGCTCGGTATGGGTGGTACGTACTGGTTTGATAAGGGACCGATACAGGTGGTACATTGGAATACCCCCATATATATGTACCATACCGACAGTTGGTCGATACACTGGTATGGACCGATAAGACGAACCATGTTGTAAGCTTATGCTTTTCTAGTATGTCATCATCAATAATAAGAGATATACGAATTTTCAAAGTTGAAAATGACATGGCAATGAAACCAAGCTTTATGAAATGATGGGTTAAGAGCTTTCAGTATTTTGTAAACAAATCAGTTTGTATTGATGGCATTTTTAATCACTGGAATATGTGAATGTAAATGACAGTCTTTCCCTGCATTCAGGTTGACAAAGTCTAGCGAAAATGATATTTTATATTAAAAAAAGCCTTTGGAAGAAAAACCTAAGCAAATTGTTGATAGAATCTTGAAATGACAAATAATTTTTAACATTCTACGGTTTTGAGTCTGGGTAATGCCTCCAACAGGAATTAAGAAATGAAAAGGTATTCTTGAAATGTTATGATAGTCGAAGCAAACTCAAGATAAGATGTAGAACTAATATGACCTCCAGAAGTACAATGGCAAGTATAAAGCTCAACTTTTAAGCCACAATAAAAAGCATGTAAAGCCCAAAGAAACAAAAAATGGTATCATAATAATGAAGAACCCATTCTCTGATGTTAAATTTAGGCCTCTAAATTAACCTTATATATTGTCAGGTTTGATGATCATCCTATTTTTCATGTAAGCTAGTCCAAGCAATTGATTTAGCAAGCAAGGCGCAATTTCAGATTTCAAAGTGGAAAGAGATGACAAACTAGCAGCAGAAAAAGACTCTTTCCACATCATCTCAGTTTATTTTTAGATTTTGTGAATAATCTAATAATCTCCCGAGCCAACAAAAGTCCATGCCCTTCGCTGACATTCATAATAATCGTCAGTATGGGAAGAATCACAAGAACCATACCTACACCACAAGCTTGTTCAAATTCATCCAAACTGAAGCTTTCAGGGCCAAATGTCCCAACAAATATGACGGCGGTGAGGTTGGAGGTGACCCTCTGGTTAACGAGCGCACTCTCCGCCGTCCCCGCCTGTCCAAGCCGATGGACAGGAACAGGTCCAGCGGCTTGGCGTCGCCACCCCCTACCGCCATCGTCGCGCTGGCCTCCGCCGCCCGCTTCTCGCCGATGCCCAAACGACCAAGAGTGAGAAAGAAGAGAACAACTAGAGACGGAGGGAGGCTTTACTGCTGTCTTTTTGGGCTGTTCATATGGGGGAGATCAGAGCTTTTACATGTTTATCCTTTAAAGAATTAAAATAATAATTTAACATAGCTTATTATTCAACCAATAAATTCAAATAAACCAAAATTTAACTACTAATATTTAAATGCCTAAAAAATCACATTAATATGTTCTATTAAAAGCTTAAATTCAAACATAAAAATTTAGTAATTTATAGAAATACCGATAGGAACTTTTTGAAGGGCATTAATGTATCTGCAGTTTCTTCATCATTTATAGCTTATGCGCCAAATTTAAATTGAGAGGGGCAAATATGGAAATCTCGCTTCGAGCTCACTCTTTTGTTTAAACACATCGATCAAAGATAGACTCGGGACCCACCTTTGTGAGTGACGCCACTTCCAATAACAGGACCCTAATCAAGGATAAAGAAACGGATGTTTTGGAATTTGCGTCACTTTGCCGACGGCGACAAAAAAAAAAAAAATAATAATAATAGTTCGACCAACCAAGTGTACCCACTACTCCAAATAAAATTATAGAAATAATTTTAGTTTTTTTATTATCATACTTTTCTGCTCAAATCAAATAAAATTTGAATAATTTAATTTAGATTTAGATGGATTTGAGTAAAATGATAATTATTAAAAAATAATTCTTTTTGGAGAGCAACAAAACGATAGTAATAAAATTATGGATATTATAGGAAATAAAAACATAATCTGAAATGAAAACAGAGATATCTTGCAAAAAAAAAAAAAAATCCCAAAAAAAGAGAGATTTCTTCATAAAAATCATTAATAAAATTTATAAATATTTATTACTATTTATATTATTAAATGATACTAGTAGCACGCCAGAGGAGTTCACAATAACAGCAGCACAAAAATGGCAACTTGCATTTCTGCTAGAATTAACACAGAATAATGTCATGGATCCTGTGTTGGATAACAAAGATCTCAAAAGCAAATCTCATACAAGGGCATTCACACTTACAGATTTTTTCCGTGGAACCAGAAACATGACTCAAATTATCCAAGTATATGGCTTTATGACGGGAGAAGTCACTCATTGACAATCTAAACTTTTTTTTTCAGCATCATAAACCTCAACATAATAGAAAAACATATTTAGTTAAAGAAGCAACCAAGCAACAGTGATGGTCTCACTAATTACCTTAATACTGCAAACAAGAGCAAGGGTATCGATTTCCCTTAGAATTAGCCCTTCTTTGCATAAATTTGGCAGGATAAGAATAATGCTCAAACAGATGATATGATGATCAACCGAACTTAATGCACTTCAACAATGAACAGCTCATGAAGATGATACAATGATCGGCACAAACTTAATACATCCTCGACATACTAGGCTGAACCATACAAACCTTTCTGTGAGCACCGGTAGCAGCTGCTGCAGTAGCTGCAGCAATCCCATTAAAGGGTGATTTTGGTTGCAGCAGACTTGTGTCCATCATGGTTGATTTGGATGGATCAGCCTTGGCTCCTCCCAGAAGATAGGAAGGGGTAGATCTCAAATCAAGAGCATTGTCTGGAAAGATCCTGCTGGACATGGATTGTTGCAGTGGATTATGTCGACTATATCCTTGCTTGGTCTCTGCTGGGTCTTTGTTGGAGATCTCTGACTTGCCCAATGTTCCACAGAAACAGCATGCCATGGGAATCATGGGAATAGCAGGTTGTGGTGGATGAACAGCGTTTGGAATCAACTGCCCTGAATCATAAGCCACTTTAATACTTCGCTTGTCACACAGCATTACTGAACCAACAACTTTACCTAATTTATCTGAAAAAAATAAACCAAAAAATAATTAGTGCAACAACAAACTACTAGCTACGGTGCATACGTGTATCATCAACTCATACCGGTTGGACTTCTTTGACATGCCTGTGAATTCCTTTCCGTAAATCCAGTCAACCTTTCTGGGACATGAGTATGTTTATATGACAGATCTGAGGCTTTCCTTAATGAACCCCTATTAGATTCTTCCTTTGGAGGAATAGTATTACAGTGGACCACTGTAGACCTATCAAAAGACCCTTATTTTTGTTAAACCAACAAACTCAAGTACAGGTAAATTAAAAATAATAAAACACGTAGATTTAAGTTGACAGCAGAAATGGAAAACAGAGAAAAATGAAAAGGTGGCCCAACAAGCGGTAGACTAGTTCCACATGAAAGAAAGTGTCTGTAACACACCATAGCAACATCCAGCATCCATACAGATCATTTCTAATTTTCATACACAACAACATAGTACAAATATATTACTATTATCACATACAGATCATTTTTAACTTTTGTAATACAGAACAAATAATAACATATGTGATAATAGAATAAATTGCTTCTGATGATGAGCTTTGACCTCAACATAAGATTACTCCTTTGTAAACAACCTTGTTATTTGCAAGAGATATAAACTGGTTTTTAAAGCATAACCATGAAAAAATCTACTTCAAATTATATGTTCTATATTTCATCCGAGTACTCTCTGAACCATACTCCAATAACAAGGTACAAAGCCAGATAACAGAATAATTGCTTGTGTACATAAAAATAGAGAGAGACATTATTTATATGCCATAGAAGCACGCTTAGGGTGCACATCCAAATCCAACTTAGGTCACTAAAAATGCCTTTGGCATGATGTATATTACTAAAAATTTTCTAATTCAATATCCATGCTCAAAATTGGAGTGGAGTGATCGCTGACAATGTCAAGCAGCACCAACAAGCTCAATAAAAGTCAAAAAAATATACCTTCCGAAGGCAATAAGAGGATAATAACTGACCATTGTGGTAATCAAGGATAATAACTTAGCGACTACTTGTCTTCTGAACCTTTAGTAACTCTTAAACTTCTTCCTGATTATCTATTCATGCATTATAACACAATTTCCAAAGGGTTGCTCTATGGTCCTAAAATTACCTAACACTTGAACAAAGATTTAATAATGTGAGAAAGCCAAATAGCAACAGCAAGCTTAAAATGAAGTTTTAAGCATTCAATCTAAATTCCTGCCAATAAGCATTTAGGGAACAGACTGATTCTTTCATCTTATCTGTGACATACAATCATGATTTTAATTCTCTATAGATCATATCAAACTTATGATCAAAATACTTGATTCTTGGCACTAGATGTAGCTGACTTGTATGAAAGGCCCATGTAGCAGGCTCCAAATATGTTTATCTTTCTCCTTCAAGACACATTGCAAGGAGAAAATGCAAGGCCTTTTTGAGCATTTTATTATGTGGCATGCATCTAATTCAAACAAAAACAACTGTGTTTTTTCTGCTAGTCATATACCTAAATCTTCCATTTCAATAAATGTATTTAGTTTACTATTATTCCTTTAGTGACCATCAGAGTTGGTTTTCTATGTAGATGAAGACTAAGTTAAGAAAATTCGGAAACTAACTTTGGCGGATGACATTAAGCAAAAACTGACTGTATGCTCTACAGTATTCTGATACTGTTACCATAAGTGTAACTAATAACTCTGCCCTTGAGATTAAGGAAATTTACAGGAAGCTAACAATGTAATGAGTTAATGGCAAATTCCCATCAGCTTAAAACCAGTGAAGCCAGTTCTATCATCAGCCATATTGTACAACTAAGAATTAAAATCCTTGGTGCTTTGGCACTTAGTTGCATGTTGGCACAATACCACTTTCCTTACAAGCTGGCACAAGCAAAAAAACAGAAAAACTACAACACTCCGACATTGCAAAGACACCTCAGCTATTATTACATTTGTTTCCTAACTTCAATCATCTCTTGCAAGACTATTAAAACAAAAGGAATGTTTTATCACCATATTGTGATCTGATCCATCCAATTCAAATCAGGATGAAACAGGACTGACCGAAATCCCAAATTCTCCAGACGATTGAACGATTTGGCTGGATTAGCCAAAATCTAGTTCATCTTAAACAATTTTAGCTAATTTTTTTCTGTTTTGATTGATTTCACATTAATCAATCTGGCAGATTCTAATTGAGTATGTCCGTATCCACTAGGTCTCCATGGGTTTCAGTCAGATTCCTTTCAGTTCCTGACCCTGTCAGAATAATCCTGCCCAATTTCAGGATTTTCTCAACAATGGATAGTCATTTCAAATGGAGAGATCTTGAACATGCATATCTTTGAAGAAAGTTCAAATCTGTCGTAAGAAATTGATCTTATTTTAAACACTATTCTAGGTCCACTTAATATGGAGTTAGGGACAATTCCTAGCATCAAATAACTAAGTATGAAAACTTGAACATGTATGATCCATATCAGAAGATATTCTTTACAGAAATAGAGCCTGAAAGTTAGATAAGTGAACCACAAGAACAAGTTAACATCTATGCATGAACAGATGCATGGAGCTTATGCACCAATAGGCTACTCAAGGCATGCATATAGATAATTAGAGGCTTAGAGCTGTTATTAAAAGATTAGATAGTTAAAGTTAACTAATAAAGATTACCTAGGTAAAGAAACATGCTTTCTATCCGATATAAGTAGATCTGTTCTATTACCATTCGCCTCGAAATGAGCAAATTGTTTTGTGAACTTATCAATAGCACTGCACAAGTAAAGCATGATAAGAATGTGAAAAGATGAATATTTTAGAATTAGATTCTTGAGGAGAAGGTATTATGAAGGTCAAACCTAGGATAAAGAAACTTTGCTCTCTCCATTCCGTTAAGGTAGTCACTCAGCAATTTAGGATGATATTCCAATATTTCACGAAAGATAAGTTCCTGAATCTCCTCTTTTGTAAGTCTTAGCTGCTCAAACTCAAACTCCATTTTTCTGATTGGCTTGCGAGATGGCTCTCTCTCCACTTTGGCAAGACCTTTAAAATATGGATCTGTCAGTGCCTAGAAACAAGAACAAGCACTTTATTAGATATCTGCAGCAATATTACCACATTAGAAATGACAGATATTAAGATAATATATTTTGCAAACCTATAAATGATGCAGAAGCTAGGGGAAAAAATAGATAGGAAAAGCATATTTCTTATTGAACATTAACCTCTTCAGCAGATGGCCGGTCCTTAGGATCAAAAGCTAAAAGCTTTTTCAAGAGTCCTAAAGCTAATGGATCTGCATTTGGAAACTTCTGCGCAAATGATACAGGTTGCTTTTTGCTCATGCTGCTCAAATACCTTTTTGCCTTCTCATTGCAGATCTGAATATAACACGAACAAGAATAAATCCATTAAAAGGATCTATTGAGCTTTCTTGAACCTTTTAGTATAATTAAGCACATAGCCTTTTCACATAAAATTCGAGTCAGATGGCATACCTTAGAAATTGTATCTATGGAAGGAGCTCCTAGAAGATCAGTCATTAATTCCAACTGATGAACCACATTCTTACCAGGGAACAAAGGTTTCCCAGTTAAAATCTCAGCAAAAATGCAACCAATGCTCCAAATATCAATAGCAGGAGTATACTACAATATAATAAACTACTTTAAAACTCACATAAACAACTCCACAGTCCAAAAGAGAAGCTAAAATAATAAGGAAAAGTTGAGCATGAGTACCAGCAAAATATTGATATTTTGACCCCTTAAGTAAAAGAGTCCTCTCTGGACGTGCTTATATTTCTAATTTCATAAGTATACTGTCCTTAAAGTTTAAAGAAAACCCACTAATAATAACAAAAACAAAGTAGCTACTCTAAGCCAATTCCAGGGTTCAGTTGGGATGAAGTATAACAAAGAGACATATGTTTCCCCTCAAACCAGAATAATGAAACATCCCTAAGAGAAAAAAGGTCAACACCTATTCTCTCTATCTCCAAGCAAACAGGAAAAAGAATGCCGTTATATCAAATTAAATGTTCAATTTCAAAGCTGTTAGTATTACAAAATTACAACTGCCCAACATTGATGAGTTAATCAATAGCATTCTCATTTCACACCTTCAGAAAAGAAGTTACAAAATCATCATATTAAGTATGGAAGTGATCATTTCTAAAATGAGAAAGTTGAAGAGGACTAGTGTATCATTGGCATAAAAATTGGCAAAAGCAACTGGATCATGTCTTCCATACACAGACAGGAAAGTGCACAGTGTTTATTCATGTAGGAAGCAATGTGATCTAGCCAACAATTTGTAGAATATATATCAATAATTATGTTGAAAAAGATCCCTTTCCTAACTCAAATTACTATCGAAGATGGAGGGATACAAAGCAAGAAGCATCTAGATGTCAAGATGGTAATTCATTTTCACTTCAGAATCAATCTCTCATATAGGAACAAAAACAAGTATAAGGAAGTTGACAAAAAACTAATAACATGTTTAACGCACCAAAAGTAATAACTTTCAAACATAAAAAAAAATTAAGAAAGATGAGGAGCAAACACTGTACCTTACCAAAGAATGATCCACATAACTCAGGAGCTCTGTACCACCTTGTTGCAACATAATCCTACAATATATAAGAGCTTCAGAAGGACAAACAACTAAATAATCTCAGCTTAGAAGAAACAGAAACAAAGAATTTGATAAGCTAATAGATATGAATCATAAATTGTGAAATCAAGGGTAATTACAACCTGCAACTTCATAACATACCGTCCAATATATTGTTGTTGGTGCATCATTGAATGCAACTCTTGCTAATCCAAAATCACATATTTTGAGCTTGCAATTTGCATTTGCTAATATATTTTTTGGCTTTAAATCACGATGATAGACATTTGCTGCAGTAAGATTTATCATACATCAAAAAAACCTAGAGTTGATTGTTGCTACAAGGTACAGACAAAAAGATAGTAGAAAGTGGTCACAAATGTATACATAATGGCCTATATGTCAATAAGAATGATAATACAATAACAATCATTAAATACGATTCTAGAAAATAGACTATATTATATTTAAAATGATGGATTAATCGAATGCAGAAAAAGAAAATAAACTATATGCAGGCTGGTTTAACAACATCAAGAATTATTTTCAAGGTTATTGCATTTATGTGCATGTGAAATTCCCGTTCATAAGAGAAAACTATGTTCAAATTTTCAAGTAGTATTTACGATTTTTAGGGTGATGGTTACTAATTCTACTAACGCAAAACAGAATGGTACTTTAACAATAAGCGTAATAAACCAGGACAAGGTCTTCGATGATTCTGTAATTTTCTACAAGAAAAGATATTAAACAACAAAAGGTGGATCAATCAACTTGAGGTCAAAGTTATTAAAAAAATAAAATGGCAAAAACAAATCAGAAACAGAGAAGATGAGCCTAATAGAACATAAAAATTAAAAATTGAGTTGAATGGCATGATCTCAGTCCACTATCACCTTTTAAAAGTAAATGACATTGATTTTCCATGATCCTTTTTATAATCCTACGAGGTAAGACAGGGCAAAGAGCAAAGTTCAGTACATCACTTAAATTTCCTGATGAAAATGTGAAAGGGAGAAAAACAGGTAGACTCAGGTATCACTTAAGAAAACCAAATGAACATGACATATGACAAAGGATCTATGCAGAATGTCATGTTCTTAAGAAAATGGGTAAATGTGCTAAAATAACAACCATATAACTATTTTATGGTTTATTGGTTGAGAAAAACTCGGAAGAGAAAAGGTTATCAGATAATGGCATGTGCTAAAGGAATACAAGTTTGAGGTGTGTGTGTTTATGCCATAAAAAGGAAAAACACGAGTGATCGCTCTGTAAGCAGTAAACAATTAATAATTTCATACAATCTTAACATGCTTTGTACTTAAAAAGTGACAATAGAAGAGGTAAGGGACAATTAAGAACTGCATTATACAACAACAGCAAGTGCACCTAGTAGCTGATAATTGGATCCGTACCTGCATGGATATATTTTAGTGCACGTAGTAGCTGATAGAGAAAAAAGCGATAGTGTTCTCTTGTCAAGTCATCATTAACTTTGATGACTTCATGGAGATCCGATTCCATGAGCTCAAAAACAACATAAATATCTTTGAAATTCCTAATCGATGGAGGCAATAAAATGTGCTTGATCTCTACAATATCAGGATGCCTAAGAAGCCGTAGAAGCTTGATTTCACGGAGAATCCGAGCAGCATCAGACTTATGTTCAAAAATATTGTTTATCTTCTTGATCGCAACTTTCTCTCCAGTTTGTGTATCGACTGCAGAACAAACTACTCCATAGCTTCCTTTTCCAATAACTTCCTGAATTTTGTATCTATTTACATTCCCATACTCACTGAAAAAGTCCAGTTTAGGTGAATTCTGCCACAAGATGATCAGTGGCAATAATACGTCAGACTAAAAGGATTGGTGTGCAACAAGAAGTCCCACAGTTACATGTCACTAAAAATTCCAGATTAAAGCATCATATAATTAAATAAAACAATCTAAGGGTTACAAAACAGAAAACACCCGGATAACAAATAAATAATTAATTCCAGAAACTACAAAGAATCATGCACACGAAGATCTATCCAAAACCGGGCATAAAAAAAAAATATTTTTTTCCCAAAAAAGTATGCTCTAGGTTAAAAGAAAGTAGCCTAAGAAGAAGCTTAGAAAGAAACCGATCAGGGGAAACACAAATCACGCAAGCCTAACCTTCTTTCTCTGGTCTTGCGGCATTTGATCATAAATCTTCAAACCGAACGATAAAAAATTCCTTCTTTTGCCTTTATTCTTTTCTTCCGCTACTCCCTAGACGCCTTAATCCAATGTGTCTCGGCAAACTAACGATGCGAAACCGATATCCCACCCAATCGTTTTCCCATTCAATATCAGCAAGCCATGAACCACAATCACGGATTGCAGAAGCCCCACATCCTGTTATCCTCCTGCGCTGCGGCTTCTGCCCGATTCCCTGACCACCACCAACTCAAATCATTCCGCGGTTAAATCACTACCAAATCGATCCCCTCCACAGCCTCGTCAAGCTCCACGGAGATTTGCTACGAAAAATATGGAGAACAAATCAAAAACGATGCGATGTGACACCTAAACCTACCTCCAGCTCAGGTTTTCGCATATAGGAGGAGGAAGAGAAGAGGTCGGAGGGAGCGGAGGTCAGGCGTTCGTTCGGTTGGCGTAAAACATGAAAGAGCGTTTCTTATTCTTCTTATGGTCGATTCTGCCCCTCCATTTGCACGCTACGGAAGCATTATCTCGTAATTAATAGTATCTTGAAGGGCTTTTAAGAAATCAAAGGGGCCAAACCGCAATTTACATACAAAACTTCGTTTGTAATAACAAATCCTTTATTTTCGATAGTTGTTTATTTTTTACTGAATAAATTGTGAGAAGTATTAAAAAGGAAATTATGTTTATTGCAATTGATAGATGATTCTTAAATGGCGATTAATATTAGTTTGGTAGGTATCCAATTAGATTGTATCAAAAAGATTAATTTGTTAGGAGTATTTATCTAAGATCCTCTCTAAATCATAAAAATTTCTTTCTATAATTATATGTTAAAACTTGTTTTGGTTTTATTCCTTACTAAACCTATGTGTTTAATTCTATTATTAGGAATACCAAATTACACCATAAATATATTATATTACATGATTAAAATAATTTTAAATTGCTTATTCTTATCCTGGAGTTGAATATATCATCTTCGTACTTTCAAAAATATATTTTACAGCATATCACCTAAGTTTGAATTCGCCTTCGTTCACTTATCCTATGTAAAAAAATAAAAAAAATTAAATTAAATTATTTCTGTTAATTTTTTTCTTTTATTTTCTTATATTATTTGAAAATAAAAAATCTATATGATAGGAATCATAGTGTAGTGCAGTGCAAGTGTGATAAATCATGAACTACAAACCAAGTAGCAACCATGTTAGATTTTGAATTCAATAAGCCTAAAATAAATTGATCAGATTAATATGCATAAGGTTGGGTATCAATTCAATTGAAGATTCTTAAGCTGTTAAATTATAGATCAAATCCTGTATATGTTATCCGACTTTTAATCAATAATAATTTAGAATTATCCATTAATACTCTTTCATATTCATCTCAAACAGCTCATAGAAAAAGATTTGATGGTGATAGAAAGCATGGATGGTGTCTCCAGGATAAGATCAAATAAGTTTGCAGGTATTAGATGCTGAGGAACCTGCATGGGTGGGTGGGGTTCTTCCACATATAAAAACAAGAACATGGAGGAGGACAAACCACAAGATGGCAGGAAGCTTGTGGAGGTGCACTATAGAGAATGCACTTTTGATAGAGTATGTGTTTTGGCTTGACATGTAAAGGTCATCTTAGAAGACTGTCTTTGTACATATCCATCAAGAAAAGCTAACAAAGTAGATAAGAAAATGCTATTCCAGATAACATTCTGCATTGTCTTTATCAAGTTTGTGTTCATTGTCTCCTTGGCTTGGTTGAAGGAGAAGAGAGATATGTCAGTCTATTAATCTCCTACTGCTGTAGTTTTCTGGGTGGAAAGAGAAGTTTCAATTAGTTGTTTTCTTATCTATTTTGTTAGACAACCCCCACAACTCACTTCCAGTAGATGATGGTCTTTGCAGGCTCAAAATATGTGACCTATGAGTTTGCTGATTTAACAACTGTCCAAATCCTCCATCTAAATTCCCATAAATAGCATGTCCTCTTATACTTTCTCAAGTTTTTTATTTTGTTAGAACCTAAATTCATATTTCATATAGGAGGTTCTTTGGCTATTTGCCAATTCAGCTTACATTTTGATCACTGTTCAATAAAAGCAGAAAACTTCACTGACAAAATACCACTGACTCACTGAGTATATCAAATTGACCAAGAAACAAGGTTCAGGTCACTAAGCAGAAAGAGATATGAAACTGTCATGCAGAATGAGTGGAAGAAACAGTTCACATATATCATGGACAACTTTCAATTTGTGCAGAAATAGTAAGAAGAAAAAGAAAGCATCCAACAGGCTCACAATCAAGCGAAACAGTAAACTGAAGAATGAGATACCCCTATGGGAGCTTGTAACTTTCAATTCTCATTCAGAATCATGAACAACTTTTGGCTTTGCAGAAAAGGGTAAAAAGAAACAAAAATGATATTATCATACTCTGAAAAGAGCATGTATCAAGATTTTCCAGGAGTTGCTGTGTATAGAGACCTCAGCTGCCTGTTTATGAGCTTACTTTGGTGGAGAGCCTGTTGGAGTTCAATGTCATCAGACCACCATTGCTCCAATCCATGGGCTTCAAGGAATTTCCGAGGTCCCTTAGTCATGACAAAAAGCTTTGCCACTGCCTCTCCTGGACTGTTGTTAATCATCTTGGCTTTGTCTGAGCTAACATCAGTAGCAACAGCAGTGCCAGCAGCATCAATGTAATAACAACAAATATAGTCACTGTTATTTACATACAAATGCGGCATCCATTTCTTTATCTCATTACTGAACATCTCCTCTCCATTTGCAGAAGCTTTCTCTTTCTTATCAACTGAAACTTCACCTTTTGAAGGCAGTCTGTCCCTAATTTTCTTCCAGAGAAAGGCCGCCTTCTCACCAGCACTTCTGAGGCTCATCGCCAATGACACAGATGGTGGATTAAACACATGGCACTCCACAAAAACACCTTGTTTGGCCAATGCTTTGCCCACTTGCAGAGCAAATCCAGCTCCCAAGGAATGCCCACCGACACACACATTGCTGCTGCCAAATCTGTCAACCATCCACTTAAGTGCTTCTAGAGCTCCATGAAACCTGACCGAACCTTTTAAGCTTTCCCAAGCCAGGAAACGCAGATCGTCCTCTAAATCTCTCATAATGGTTGGATTCTTCAGTAATGTCCCCCTGAGTGCTAGGACAGCCCTAGGTGCACCAGCTGGTTTCATCAATATCAGTTCAGACAAAGCAGCAGATCGGTCCCATTCTAGAACTGCACCATATATGGAACCATCTCTATCATCCACCAGTGTCTGTGTTAGCTTATATTTAAAGGGTTTCCACCATTTTGGAGCGAGACCATTGGTCTCAGTTTTTTTATCTTGTCTATCTAGTTCCAGCAAGTAGACCACCTGAATGAAACATGCTATGACCATCCTTTTGTAGTTTGGATCTCTCCTGAAGCAAAATCTAGAGTGATTAGCATAATGCATCAGAATTTTAAAATATGGGTTGAAAGGATGTATACCTAGAAAAGTTCCAGAGACAATAAAAAAAAAAAAATCAGTGTTTCAGAAAGAAAAGAAAAAGGTAGAACAAGAGTCGTGGTCACTATCACAAACAAGACCATGAATATAATGGTTCTTTGAAGCTCTCCTCGACCGACAACTTTGCTAATCGCTGTATACACAGTGATGCTCAGAATAATTGAGGGTGAAGTAGTCCATTGAGCTTTTTGCTGACCAAAAGTATCTTAGGTTTACTTTTTTCAGCTAAAGCCATGGAATTTAAATATAAGCTGAGACAATTTCCATGAAATAAACAAGTATGTAATCAGCCAGTAATTACTTTCATGCTATTTCATTGTTTTACCCGATAAGTTGTTTGAAAGTTATATATAAATTCTTTGTGCAAGAATATGCAGATTATGAAATAAATTTCAATACTAGAATGGACTGTTAATACCTCTATTCCTCTTTACAGTTAATTTCCAAGGCTAGGGAAGTTCAAACATGGCATGAAACCAGTCTTAATATATCTTTGAGAAGCATATTAGTGATTGATTATATTGGTTGATGTGAGATGTCTTACAGTGTTAGACTAGAAAACTACTTTAAATCAATTGATGGAAAACATTACTTGACTCTCATTCTTCTTTGGGCTTTTGGGCATCGAATGATAATGCCACCACATTTTCAGGTTTAATGCCTGTAAATGGAGTGAGATTGAAGGAAATAAATAAGATTATAAGACTAAATGCTCATGTAGGAAATTGCTTGCTTCAGGTGTTCGTATAAGAGCATTCAAGATGTGGGAAACAGAAAACAGCATACCTTAAATAAGTAGAGAAGTTATTGGTCATTCTATGACAAGCAGAAGTATGGTTTAATATTTAGACTAGCAAGTAAAAACGAATTATCTGAAATTATGATGAAAACTATTCTAATGGATTTCATATAAAAGTTAGCTCATTGAAGCTTCATATCGAGGTTTTATGAGACTAATTAGAATGGGCTACTAATTAGACCCATCTACAGAATCATCCTTATACAATATGGATGCTGTAACCCATTTCACGCTTGCAGATTTATTAAGCAGAGGCAAAAGTAATATCATGATTTCTATTACTTGATGAACATCTAACCACACAAGGGATATAAATCGATATGGAGTTCTAGCTTTAACTAAAAAGTTCTTTTTCGTTGACAAGCTCAAGTTCACTAAAACAATGGAGATTAGGTAGATCTCTGGCATCACCTATATTATTTATAAGTCCATCAACCATTTCGCATCAAACTAAGCTATATTATTTATAAGAACAATAGGGTGCTCATCTGGACCTCAAACTCCCAATTATACCCACAATTTAAAGATACCGTACCAAGACGAAAAAGAAAACCGTAGTTCACTCACTCTCTTTTCGATTGAAGATACTTTGCATCCCAATTTGATGATCCCCAGAAAGAAAAATTAAAGAAACACTAAAATAAAAGAAATTGGAGGGTAAAAAACTCAACTTTCTACAAGGTGTCCGACTCCACACGAACTTCCATGGCAAGAAACCCACCCCAGTAACAGCTCAAAACCCTCGAAGACATCTCAAGAACCAAACTTGGTTAAGGCAATAGATTATATATATAAATATAAGTCGATAGAGAGAACCAGGTTCTCTGATTAGGAGAGAGAGAGAGAGAGAGAGAGAGAGAGAACCAGGTGGAGCGGATGAGATCTCTCCAGTTAGGGAAGGAGAAGTTGCGTGGACCAGAAACATGGAAGGCGTACGGGTGGTCAGCGACCGACGCCGACTCGCTCCTCCCCTCAGGTTGTCCTCCTCCTTCTCCTCCCTTAGCTGCCTGCTGTGAGCTCTTCGACATTTCACTTGACTCTCTCCTCCTCCTCCTCCTCCTCCTCCGACGGGCTCTCGAATGCAACTGCCCGATCGAGAAGACTAGAAAAAGAAGCGCAGACACGGAGAATAAAGCAGAAGGAGATGAAAGCCGTCGAGAAGAAAAGAGAAATATTATGGAGAGGGAATTTTGGGGAAGAATATGCGGTTTGTTCTTCTTTGTTTTTTGCGTGAATTCCTCGAAAAAGGTTTAATTTGGATGATTTTTGGCATAAAAATATCATATTTTGGATCTTTCTTTATGCATCTATTCTCATATTGGTGCACTCTACTTTCATATTTCCCAAAGAAAGTTTCTATTACTTTCATAAATCTAGAGTTAAATGAAAAAAAGTTTTAATATCTTTATTATGAAATATATTAAAATAATTATGGTTTTCTTCCAAAATCATTCAAGAATTCTACTATAAATTATCTTATAAATAAACCTCTTTAGATGTATGATAAAATTAATAACTAAGATTGATGAAGATATAAAATAATTAAACTTTGGTATTTTAAATGGAGTTATAATGTTGTTGGCTACTGAACTAAGTGCAACTTAAAAAAAATCTTATCATTTATTATGACTATATTTTTATAATAAATGAACATAAATTTTATAAGATTTTTTTTAAATATATGGAGATAGATTTAAGGTTAAGTGGAAAAAAAAAGAGGGTTTAAGTCTTTTATTATGAAATAAGTCTGGATTTGTAATTACATGTGGATCCACTCAATTGTATTTGAAACTATTTTCGTAATTAATTAATTAAAAAAATAATAAAATTAAGAAGCGTCTTTATATTAGTTTAATTATCTGACTTATGTCCCCTTCCAATTCTATTTTTGTCGAGCCTAAAAGAATTATCTTGGACCAAATAAAAAATTAGATAAACAATTAGTCATATAATCATGATTATATAGATATTTTTTATACTTAGATTATAACATATAATTGATGAAAATGCGATTGACATTGCAAATTTCTTTCCAGGAGAAGAATCAAATCTATAGGGGGTAGACAAATATTTTCTTATCTACTCTTTTATTTATTTTTATTTTTTATAGTGTTCTCACTATCTCGATCATATTTTTAATGGGTAAAAATGGTTAAAAAATCAAGACTGATGTTGATTTAAAATATATAAACTTTAGTTATAATATTCTTGAATGAGGTTACTATTTTTTATTACTGAATTAGAACATTATAATTTAATTCAAAAACACTATGATCGATCCGATCCAATATTGGACCAATTCGATTAGCTAGGGTTCAACAAGAAAAATCTTTTTTTTTTTTTTTTTGATAGGAAAGCATTTCAGTATAAAAAAAATTAGGAACTCCGTGTGAGAAATATAAAAAAAATCATTAAAGAAAAACCTAAAATGTGATATTTTCATCGAAAACCATCCTTTAATTTATATTATTAATACTATATTATTTTATTATTATTTTTCATCTACTATATATATATGATTCCGAAGCGACTCGTTCCGTTCGAGCTCCTCGCTGTCTCGCTCGCGCAACGCCTGAGCCTGGCGCGGATGCCAAGAACCCTAGCGGCGACGACGAAGAACTGCCACCGCCACTCCTTCCATTGAGTCGGAAGAAAGGGCGGGGGAAGGAGCACGTGCCTCATCTCCGGCGTCGAGGCGTCGGAATCAGTGCTGTTGGTGTTGGAGGTTGAATGGCGTATAAGGCGGAGGACGACTACGACTACCTCTTCAAGGTGGTGCTGATCGGGGACTCCGGCGTCGGGAAATCGAACCTCCTCTCGCGGTTCACCAGGAACGAGTTCAGCCTGGAGTCCAAGTCCACCATTGGCGTCGAGTTCGCCACACGTACTATTCGCGTCGATGAGAAGGTCGTCAAGGCCCAGATTTGGGACACAGCCGGCCAGGAGAGGTTCGGATTGCCTATCCTCCCTGACATGATTTGTTATGATTATGATTTCGATCCGTTTTCTCTGTAGAATGTCTAGGTTTCTGTTGGTCGGCCTCGCATTCCTGGGTATCAGATCCGCCGTAGGGTGTGATTGTCATTTGTCAGATCTGATGCCTTGTTATATCTTTTCAACGCGTTTAGGGTTGATACGGCAAATGACGGTTGGCAATTCTTGGAGGATAATTATCTTTTAGTTTATAGTAGGAACATCCTTCTTAACGATTGAGACTAATCTGAAGTGTGTTCAATCATTTTACCACCGGAGGAGGTTCATTTTTATAGCACCACATACCCATATATCTCATCTGTTATAGGTTGTTACATGCATCGGGTAGTCCAGTTTTTGTATTATGTTGTTAGTCATTGGGACTTGGCAGTTTATCTATTGCCATGGCAGCTGGAACAAAGGAATTTAATAGGCGGCTTTAACCGTGTTGACATCATGTAGGTGTTATCTATGTGTTACCCTGCATTGATGTTTTCCTTGAGGCTTTACTCCCATATCATATATGATCCTCGAGGAACCTTCATTTTGAACATGTTATCGTGTGTGATAAGTAATTTTCTTCATATTGTTTTCTAGCAGATACTAAATGATGATGTGTTTCAGATCCTAATTGTGAGGATACTAGAGGAGACATGGTAAAAGAATCCGCTTTAGATGTCAATTCTTTGACTGTAGATTGTTCAGATTTTAGATTTGTACATCTTTGATCTTGTCTAGTATATGACAGATGATACGGTGCAGAGAATTTGCTTTGGCATGTCAATGTTTTGAATGATATATCTGAAAGCTAGTTGTCCAGATTCCTTTTATTTTACTAAATTTTGCCCTTGTCCATTATGAAAATTAAAGAAGTGTTTCACACTTCAGTCCAGTTAAGAGGATTTTAATCATTCTTAAAGCTCATAAGTATTAAGTAAAAAGGTTCGTGGGACTGGGAACAACACTGAGATTGTCTTGAAAATGTTCAAAATTAAAACAAACTCGTTATACTATAATTACTATCAAATTCGTTATTTTTAAAATGTTATATATCAATATTGGCATTATTAAGTAATGAATTAGCCTCGTAAGGGAGATGATAGACCACCATATTTAAAGACTATAGAAGCTACTCTACTTGGTAGCTCTTAAGGACCATTTCTTCTAATTTTTAAATTCAACTCAGGTGGCCATTTGATGTTGACATGTCAGTGACTTATTGAGCTGATATTAACATCCTTGAATAAGGGACTAATAATTTGATCTAGAGCTGATTAGAACTTAGACTTGATCATGTTCGGAGTCTTTGGACTCTAATTATTTTATGTTGTAGTTAGATCTGTGATATTCTTTTGGCAATTTGGAATTTTTTGTAGATGACCAGATATATTAAATTTGGATTGATTAGATATTAATCAGTTTAAATTAGAAGTCTATCTTATCGCAATCTTCAAATTTCTATACTGAATCCTATTCGAAAAAGGATTATGTAGTCTAATATGTACGAGTCATCTAGTTATGAATGGAGATTCTAGTTTTGTCATGGACCTTTCATTCTCTCCTCATACCTCTCTTCTTATCTCTGTATTTTCTATCTTTGTTTATTTTCATTATCTCCTCTTACCTCTTTTCTAATCTCTCCTTTTTGTTTCTTCTCGACCATGCCCTCTGTCAAATTGGGAACGGTGGACTTGGAAGAGTCAAACACGAAGCATAGCAATGGACAATGGATGGTATGTTCGCTTTGTCCCCTGCATACTAGATTTGATGTCCACCAGAAAACAGACGACTTCAATGATCAGAAAACATCATAATTCAATAGCCTTACGAGATATCCCAATAACTGAATTAGACTCATAACAGATATGACTTATGAAGACAAAATATCTTCCCTCACCAATACTACCATTGATTGTCATCCTTGTTTCTATTGTCATGAATGAAATTTGATGAAGAGGGTGGACCTTGGTATGACAAAGATTACATAACCACTCTATATCTAGGGCTGCGTGCATTGACCCTTCCCATATTGGTTTCAGCGCTTTTTAGTGAAACTTGATGAAGATGAAGATTTAAACTGAAGTTACTACCAGAATGAGGATTGAAACACCTAAGGATAATCAAAATCAATAAATGGTTGAGAATGTTCTCCATAGTAAACTATTTGAACTTACAAAGCTTGATGAATCGTTGAACCTCCATCTATATAGTCCTAACCTATACCGATTGGTACCAGAATATCGTTTGTAAGTACGTATCGATTTTCAGAAAAATGATCAAAAATAGTCAAAAATTGCTTAATATTAAAAAAACCATTTTAACTGCTTTTTTATCCTAATTTAATAAAATTTTAGTTTAATTTTGATAAGAGTATGTGCAAGTGAGTCATAAATGACTAGTAATCAAGGTCTGCAATACCAATGGGTATCGCCCGTACTGGGTAGTATGTATTGGTCCGGTTCTGATCGATATGTGGATTGCTTGTTACCAAGCGGTACCATCGATTTGGGTTGTTTCCGCCCCGTTACCACTCGAAATTGGTCGGTAACGATTGATTTCGATTGTCGTCGACCGCTGTCAGGTTGTAACAGTTGATTTCGACCATCGTTAGCCAATTTCGGATGGTATCAGTCGAGGGAAAGAAGAAGAGGGAGAAGAAAAGGGAGAACATAGAGATCCGATGTTGCTCTCACGATCCTGATCCTCACCCGCGTGCTTCTCGGTGCTTCATGGGGGGAATCTTCGGCGATCGCGAGGAGAAGAAAATGATGTTTTTTCTCCTCGTGCTATCACGCACTTAACTGGTTTTGCATAAGTCGTGCGGCACCATTGCGTGTTCGTCCGCAAAGGTCAGCCTCCCTGAAACCTCTCCCTTCCGACCTATAAAAGAGAAAACGGGTTAGAAAAATCGTTTCACACGGGATTCACAAGCAACCATTTCAGCAAATACTTTATAGCTAATGCAAATTACAAACATAGATTTCACAAACTCTAAACAATCGCACACAAAAGATCATGGTCCATTATAGACCGAAATCCCCACAACTGTCTACATAACACAACTCTCATTTGCAAGCTGAAAGCGACCACAAAAGCAAACCAAACTAGTGTTGCCAAGCCTACTGTTAGCCTGTTACTTGTTGTACAAAGCATGAATAAAGACACAGACATACATGAGCATTACATCGAGCATCCTGTTTATATTTTTGTCTGTGACAGCACGAGCTTCTCGTCGAGGCTTCGCGGGGAGATTTCTTCTCCCCGCGTGAGGAGAAGGAACGAGGCGACGTCGTACCACTCAATATCGGCGTACTGTACCATATCGAGTTGAGCTCGATACGTCGGTACAGTACGGGATATCGGACCTTGCTAGTAATTATAGGTTATTAGGATAAGATAGTGAAAAGTCATACATACTTTGATTGAAAAGATTTGCCACCAAATGATGCATTTGAATCCCTCCAATTGAAGCTTTTGAACTGTTGATGAGCTCTAATCACTGATTATGTTTCTTATTGAGAAAGAGAATGAGAAAGAGCAAGAGTGAGGGGGAGAGAAAGAGGGAAGGGAGAGGGTTTAGAAGGAGGAAAAACAGCCTAAACCAGGGGTCCAATGGTCAAATTGGCTGTTAGACACCCATGACTTAACCCAAGTGAACTGGTATAATCGGAATCCAATGATTACCGATCGATATAGGTCAATGACAATTGAGTTTTGATCGTATCACTCGAGACAGGGGATGTACCAAGTGGTACACCCCTGCCTACTGTGGACTGCCCAAAATGGACTAGTCTTTGTATAGGTTGTCGAGCGAACTAGTACGTATCGCTCATCTCGTACCATATTGGGCGGTACGATTAACCTTGTTATGTAGCAAAAGGATATCTTGCAGATGCTGTTGAGTGTATTGAAGCAAGCAATGGATTGACTGGTACATATTGACCATTTCATACCGTATCGAGCAGTAGGACCAACCTTGTTATGAAGCAAAAGGATGATCTTGCAGATGCTATTGAATGTAGTGAGGTGAGCTATGAATTAAATTTGATTGTGTTTAGGTTCTACATTGATTATGTGAATCTACTTTAGATCTGCAATGTCTTTTCTCAATGTTATTTTTAGAAGTTGATCAATTATGTTATATCTGGATTGTTTAGGTAGGGATAGTTAGATGTTTGAGTTGAATTCTGTCCTATTACTGTTTTTATTTCTTTATCTATAACCTATTTAGAAATGGATTCTGTAACCATATATATGGGGATCATCTTTAGTTAATTCATGGATTGATGGCATGTTATTCTTTCTTGTCATCTCTCTTCTAATCACTCTCTTTGTTCCTATTTCTTCTTCACCAAACTTACCACCAGGTTATGCCTGTTCTTCATAAAGGTTTGCATTCCTCCTCATTCTGCAACAATGAATAATGATAGCTAGAGGTAAGTCTAGATCCAATTGATATTACCAATCCGATCAGGATTGGATAGATGTGATGTTTGGGAAAAAATTTGGTCTGGGTTATACTCTAAGATCTCTTGAGTGATATATTTTTATTGAGTTGCTGGTGTTATTGATTAGAATTAAATGTGGAATTTTGTCTCTCAATTTCTCGAAGTATGGGACTTTTTTATATCAACAAATTCATGATACTTTTATTTGCATACATTCACAAACTTACATTTTTCTTGCTATTGAATGGCACATAGAAGCAGTTCATTTGTATCCATGGACTATGTAAATGCATGGACTACTTTACATCTTTATCCATAGCAAGGTTTGCAATTTCGACCTATACTATCCGGTACGGGTGGTACATATTGGTCCGCTAGGTTACCGATACGCGAAACGCCCGCTACCGGGCGGTACTGCCAAAAATCGATCGTTGGCGGTTGATTTCGATCGTCAACGGCCGATTGAAGGCAAAATCGATCGTTGACAGTCGAAATCGACCGCCAAAGACCAATTGAGGGAGAAATCAATCGTCGACAGTCGTTTCGGCCTTCGGCGGTCGATTGAGGGAGAAAAAGGGAAGAAGAAGAAGAAGAAGAAGAAGAAGAGGAGAAAAGAAAGAAGTACCTCCTTTCCCTGCGTTGTCCTCGCTCATGCGCCATCGCCGCCCGTGGATCGATTGAGTGCCGTCGCCGCCCTCACCCACAGGCAAATTTTCTCCCGCGCGGGGAGAAAGATTGAGGCGACGTCACCCCTTTTCTTTTTCTTTTTTTAATATATTAATAAGTTTTAATATTATATTATAAAAAATTATAATATATTTTAATGTATCAGACGGTATGCACTGTGCATACCGTCCGGTACCTGTACCGAGATACCGTTATGGACCGGTATATCAAACCTTGATCCATAGTATTAAATATCACTCTTTGCAGCATCAAGGCATCGATTTTCATGCTATGGCATTTTTTTCACATATAAACTTGGTATGTCCTCTTGAAAATGGATCTTCTGCATTTACTTTTGACAAAGGGCAATGTTGTATGGCAAATCTTTTCTTGCACATCAGTGATCAAGAAGCATCTGAGTTGTGCAATGGGTCAAAGGTGCCGCTTACTGCACATATATACTTTTCTATGAAATTTTAACGTCCCATGCATTATTATCATAATTTTGCAATTTGTCTAGTAACTTGTAAGAGTAAGAACCAAACCATGTTTAGATGCTTAGTTGGTCCTCTCCAATATAACTGTATTTGCTCAGATAGATACTGAAACTCTTTTGGGTATTTTCAAATAGTGGAGAGCTGAATCCCTCCAAACTCTTTAGAGGTAGTGGTGAATCTTCAAGAAAGCTTCCATGTCATCAGATGCTTTCTGGAAAATTCAGTTTGTCATTGATGTTTAATGACTTAATCTCTTGGTGTCAAATCCATTGCTTCATTATATCTTGTACTAGAAATGTGAACTGTGATAGAGGTTTCCTACGTATGAATATTTCTCTTAAGTTAAAATGAATGACTTTCATATCTAAAATTGTGTTTCCTTTCAGGAAAGCATTACCATATGCATGTGTTATATATGTCAAGCACATAAAGATCTTTCTT
The DNA here is from genome assembly GCA_029747655.1 of Ensete ventricosum. Classification (NCBI taxonomy): domain Eukaryota; kingdom Viridiplantae; phylum Streptophyta; class Magnoliopsida; order Zingiberales; family Musaceae; genus Ensete; species Ensete ventricosum. The sequence goes on from JAQQAF010000003.1 coordinate 4,023,550, forward strand.
TTCCTTTTATCTGATCACCATAAAGCTCTTTCTTTGGACTGCATTCATTTGTCATTCCTCATTTCTAGAGATATGGTGCTTCCAAAGTAGATAAAGCATGTGCAAGCTATAACTCTTGCTTCCCTGTTAAATTAGATATCGAGCAATCACAAGTGCATATTATCGAGGAGCAGTTGGTGCACTGGTTGTGTATGATATAACTCGCCATGTAACATTTGAGAACATAGAAAGGTGGTTGAAGGAGCTTAGGGAGCATACCGATTCCAGCACCATAATCATGCTTGTCGGGAACAAGGCAGATTTGCGCCATCTTAGGGCTGTTAGCACTGAGGATGCAAAGGATTTTGCTGAGAGGGAGAACTCCTTCTTCATGGAGACTTCTGCTCTGGAGTCGATGAATGTGGAGAATGCCTTCAGCGAAGTGCTTACCCAGATACATCATGTGGTGAGCAAGAAGGCACTTGAAGCTGGTAATGATCCAGCAGCTCTGCCAAAGGGGCAGACGATCAATATTGGCTCCAAGGATGATGTATCCGCTGTCAAGAAAGCTGGTTGCTGCTCGGCCTAGAGGTCAACGTTCCGAATGACTGAAGCAATCGCTAAAGGTTATGGCATGGTTTCTTACCTGCATCTATCTATGATAATGTTATTAATACGACACCAGTGAAGATGTCGTACGATAGTACTAGACATCTGTTGAGGATTTTGGTATGTGATCTAAGATGATGGTTCAAGATTAGGATTTTGAATTTGCATTGTCTTTTTTGTTGCAGTAAAAACCATTTTGTTTCATAAAGAGGATCCATTGCTTGTTAGGTTTCTTCCAACTCGAGGCTCTGTTGCATCCTTCTATTGAGCGTGACCATCGGAGTGGAAGCAGTCTCCTCGCCACATTGAAAGGTTAGTAGGAGACTCAGTGAAACTTCTTAAGCTTTAGCAGTGAATAAATATTTATAGATCATCGAACAGTTTTACCTTCTTTTTTCTCTTATTTTCCAAGTTATATATTCACATGTACAAACAACATCTGAATTGTTGTTTTGTATCTTTGTTGAATGCATTGATGTTTTCCTTTTAATTTTGATAAAAATAACAAAGATTATCCTATATATATACACTACACACCCACCCTACTCCAAGTGAAGCTTTTAGCTTCTATAAATGGTTTTATTTACTGATCTACTACGGTACATGATAATAACTCTTCATTCTATCGTTTTTTTTTAATTTATTCAATAAATAATAATAACAAATTATCAAATTCTTCCGATAATTTACATATTTCGGCTATTAGAGGTTCATATCTTATAAAATTTAATAAATAACACGTCATATAATAAGGTGAGGGCTGATGGGTAAATTAGCTCAAAATGTGGGTGTTGTAAGCAAAATAAAAGAAGGAAAAATTCCTTCCGTCTCTCCCTCGTCCCGCTCTCGCAGTCGGTCTCGGACGTATGGATTGGGAGGAGATTAGTCAGAAGAAGGGGGGAGAAATCGATCGTCTGTCGTTGGATTTCGAGGTCCCTCGTCGCTGTATCCGAGGGTTTCGGGCGCACGAATTGATGGATTCCTATCTCCGGATCTCTCGCCTCGGCGTCACTGCTCAATCCAGCACCGGTAAAACATCCAACCGAGTCATCCTCCGATCATACCTTTGTTTGTCCGCTTCTTTGGCCTTTGTTGTGGGAATCGCCCTTTGTTTGATGGGAATCGACTGTAGCCTTGTCGTTTGATGACTTGAAGATTGGATTTTGCTAGACCAGTGGAGCACGGATTAGTTCCAACGGCTTTTGAGAACATTTGGATCTGTGGTATCATTCAGCATTATATATATGATGGAACTCTTATTTTCCCTCAATTCTTAAGTTGAAGTTACTAGAACAGATTGAATGCTATGAGCCTGCTATTGTAAATCTGACTTCCTTGGTAGGGCAACATTATATAAAATTTGGGTCCTTTCAGGGTCAAAATTTGCATCAAATATGGATGCATAAAATTTGCATCCGTGAGGAACCATATCCTAGACAAAATCTATCCTATAGTGCATTAAGCCAAAATGGGAGGATCCATAGTGTAGCTCTGGTACCATTTTAACAGCCTGAGTTGGTAGCACTATAACTTGTATGGAATGGGCCTACTAACATGGTCCAAAAGTATTAGTTCTATGTGACTAAAATAATTCACACCTTTACAGAGGCCTATTCTTTCTTCTTGTGCCTATACTGCTCCTCAAGGATGTTGGATGACATGGGTACTTAATGTACTTTAGAGGGCACCATTTTCTTTGGACAAAACATCGACTGTTGGATTTTTCAGGCTGGTATTGCATATTCATGACAAAGAATTAATCCAAGTCTCGAACTTTAAAGTGCCAACCAAACAATGGGCGTGCCGCTAGATGATTTTTGTTTAAAATTGATCAAAACAGACTTGCCAGATCTAAGTTGATCACAACAGACTAGATTTGAGAAACAAGAAGGATTACCAAAAGAAAGGTGCACTTTGATGTATTATCGTGTCTATAAGGCAGCTTTTAAGTGAAAAGGTATGAGATATTTGAAGGGAAATTCATAATAGGAAAGAAAATGACAACCGGAGGAATAATTTGGTGATGTCTCTGGAATGAAGCAAGTTGAGATTATAGAATTTCTAACAGTTGATTAAATGAGAATAAAGACAAGGAACTCAAATGTTGTAGCTTTTACATGGATCATCCTACATAAAAGTTTTGCTGCTTCTACATATGAGTCAAAACTGTTTTGTTATATTATTTTGACATTATTATTGATATTTGTATAATGCAGTGAGCAGTCAGATGGCTTTTTGTGCTGGCCAACAATAGAGAGTTGAAGAGGTATTGGCCTGTTGATTCAAGTGAACCATTGACTTGTTGATTATGCAATATACTCACCATTTTGGTAGATCATTTCTTATTTCTTTGAACTGTAGTTTATCTTTTTTACTTTTGAAGTTGTTAATTACTAAACAGTAGTCAGCTATGTTGTGTATGCAGATCTCTATGAGAGCATAAAAGGGACTGAAGACTTGTTTTTATGACCTCATTAACGTCTGCCACTTAATCGCCACTGATACGAGTAAATGGAAACAAAAGGTTACAAAGGTGCTTGAAATTGCCTGTGTGAAAACCTGTCATCAAGGATCCATGGAGTGATGCTGTGGGTCTGGTCCTCCCGGAATCATGCGTTTCGATGCATATGGTGCTGTCGCCACCATCTGCCCCCGGATTGGCCCAATTGCAAACTCCGACTCCACATTGGTTGCCAGCCATCGGCCGATCGCTCGAGATTCAGAAGTGTGCATGGAGGAGACAACCAATGTGATGCAAAGACAAAGTCCCAGGATCAGCCTCACCATGTTTCCTCCTTGTCAGAATTCCTTTCACTCAGGCCTTTGGCTTTATAGAACACTCGAAGGAGTTCAGATTGCATATACAATGGCCAAGTGGATGCTGGCTACTCTGCAGTGCTTGTCTTCTTGCCTATCACTATCATTGGTTGGAACTGAAGAAGGATGCTGCAAATCTTCTTCAAGGTATATATATATATATTACTTCTTCTGTTTTTTTTTTTTTTTTTCTGTTCTCGTCTGTGAATAGTCCATATGTATAGAGAGAGAGATAGAAACAGAGCAGTTTACCCAGCCAGTTTCATGTAGATTATGAATGGGCCAGCGCATGAAGAAGAATGGGTGAGTATGATAGAAGCATGGCAAAGAGCACGTCAATAAGTAGGCACTCACCTGCATACTCATTAGTTATCTGAGGATTTTATTTTCTCTCTCCTCTCTTCATGAAAGCTCTGAATAGGCAACGACAGTAAGTTGGCCAAATGCATGCATAACTTCCAGAGTGCCTTTTCATGGCCATAACCATGAGCCATGGTTCCCTTGGACTTCTATCTTCATCATGTCAGATGCAACATATATGATCACACTAAGGGAAATGGTTTAATTAGACAAAACTGCATCAGATATTTTACCACTTGCGCGTTTCACATTGTTGATTATCTCAGTATGAGGGTGAAAAGTTTGGCCTATCTCACATTGGCACATGGATAGGTGATGACTAGCCGAAGTTGAGATCTCAGGAACCATCTGGACATCATTATCAATCACATCACTTCAGCCAGTACTGTTGCTCTCGCCGGAGGAGGTTAGTGATAGTGTTTTATGTTAATCTTAAGTACAATATTGTCAGTCTTGTTGTCTGTGCTAGGGGATCTGCACAAGCAATGCCAGCATCAGTTTCCTTGGGGTAGGGCTCCCTGGTGGGAGCTGGACGGTTTATCTGCATTTGTCGGCTAACTAGCCCCATAAGAGAGAGAGAATTTCAGAGTATAAAGGAAGTCTCTCTCTCTCTCTCTCTTTTCACTTTCTTTTAAGCTTTACTTGAGCAATGAAGGAGATCTCACTGGAGTTCTTCTGATGGTTCTTTTATTTTGGAGGGGCATCTATCTTCCTCAGAGCACACAGGGGTTCATAGGAGTTCATAGACGGGCTAGAGGAGTATGTCTCCAGCTCAGTCGAAAAATCATGTTGCCCTGGTGACCGGTTCTACTCGGCACAACAGAACAGGATGATTTGGCCTTACCAGCTTACTGCTAACTAGAAACAAATGGAGAAGATAATGCATGAAGTTTTCATATGTTCTTGAGGTCAGTGACCGACCAACTTGAACAAGAAAGCAAAATCTGCAGCCTCAACTGCATTCGCTCTTGGTGGCAGTGGTGTCCATGGCGAATGGTCAGCCGTGATGGTGGTGCCGAGTCGTAAAGGTACCTCGACACAACATGAGAAGGCTTTTACAGCAGCTTTGGTGATATCATATAGTATCTTTATTATATGTGGTGGAAGATGATCTGAGAATAAGATTTAGGAAGGGTGACAACCGCATCGAGTTGTGGATTCTGGTGCTGTTAAAGAATCCAAAGATCCCATTTCATATCAATCAGGCCAAAGAAAAGTGCTGAATGAATGCATCAGCTTCTGCACCCAGTGTTGAAAGAGAGGCCATGAAAGACCAAATGAAGCTTTTTGCAAGAAGTCACAGCGTACCGAGTGTCTTTTTCAATGGAACAAAGTGGAACTCCATGATGGACAAGTCTTCTGCAGAGTTTTATTGTCAAGCTCAAGAAGTGAAAGCTTCCGAGGAGAAAGAATCCTTCAGATTTAAGAAAATAATACTTTTCTTGCAAAGTTTTATGTCAAATCAGAAATCTTATTAGCTTTATCGATATCTAGTCCTTCAGGCATCGGAAAATTTTTTATGTACATATGTACATAGAACACACTTCCTTGGGGGAAAAGAAGGGTTTGATCATGAAAATTGGCCATTAGGTAAAAGGATTTTCTTCATTATTTTGTCAAGAAAGATTGATTATGTTATTTAGATTCCAAGAGCTGAGATTAATAACCTTAATTAGAGACTGTAATTCTTAAGTTGGACAAAGGAAAAGCCAAATTCAAACTAAGAGTTTGATGATCTTTCTATATAAGTTGTATGTATGTTTCCTCATTTTAAAGTTCTCCACTTGTGGTTTAAAATAGAATGATAGCTTAAGATCTTGAAAGGCCAAATCCAACTTCAAAAAAGAAACACAAAACAACAAAACCTTCATCTTAAAGTAGTCCACGATGAAAAAATTGCTCACCTTGAAATTGGTGGAATGATTGACAAACAACACTTCTTATACTCTTTTTAGCTGAAGTGGGTCTTCTTTTCAATGACTTTTACAAGGCAAATGATAAGTAACATAAATAATAAACAAGTATAGAAGAAGAAAAAAAAAAAAAAAAAAGAAGCAGCATCAAAGTGTAGCTTGTCACATCCACTTTGCTTTGCTTGTACTTTCATAAGCATATATCTACCATCCTCACCTCCTTTGTCCTACCTGAACTTTACAATGTGTTAATGGCAGAATTAGGTTATATTGGATGGACATGATCCATTCCAGTTACAAGTCAGTTGTCCTACCTTCTTATTGTTGATATCGATAGCTATTTTGACGTTGTTTGAGAAAGTTACGATGATTCCGTGCAACGGAACCAAATTAGTCCGATGCTACCATATGCCTCTCGACCCACATACACTAAGGTACTTCGGAGTTACATGTCATGGGATTATTCGGAAAGACGACCCACATACACTAACTAAGGTGTCAAGCAACAAATACGACATGAGTGTACTCAATCATACTATCACCTACGCACCGGATCCCATCAAAATTCCAAAGTAAAGTGTTGTCTTGTCCTACTTTTATTCTATCAAGCGATAAAAATTTGATATTACAAGCTCTACCCAAATAACGATTTTCTAGTCCAAAATTTATCGGCAATCGTGTAGGGCTCTAAGAAAGTTCTCTAATTTCGTTCGAGAAGATTACGATGATTTTAGTATAACAAGAGTCATCTCATCCTAGTCGACTCCGATGGTCAAAGGTCCGACCCAAGTGCAAACGATAGGCATCGATCGACGATTATAGGATAAAGCGATCATACCAATAGTATAGATGATTACGATATCCAATACATGTAGCAGTGATGTGCACTTAGTTAGTTGTCAAGCAAGCAACAAATGTGACATGGGTGCAATCATACAAAGCACCAATTTTTTCACCGGACAGTGTCGTCTCATCCTACTTTTTATTCTATCGAGCGACAGAAACCGATATCATACATAGGCAACCCAAACAATAATTCTGTAGCTCAAAATCTGCAGTGATGTCTTCTTCATCGGCAGCCGTCTCGGGCTCGCAGAGAGTTTTCAAGGTCATTTTGGCAGACGTTCGTTTGCATCGTCTGGATGTCGACAGCAGAATGAAAGGAGGGAGGCAAAGGTCAGCGTGGCCACCACCAACAGGTCATTCTTCCACCATCAGAGTGCCATCTGCAGATGAACTGAAGCTCTAAACTAAAGCACGCACGCACGCACGCACTCACCACATCAGAGGCCATTAGCTTTCGCGTGCTGCTGCGAGCGTGAGAAGACGAATGCTGAGGATGACTTGCTTCGCCAATGAACTCCAACCATCCATCACTCACCCACTAACCTTAGTGACTGACTACACATCGGATGGCATCAAGATCGCGAGTGCTTATCCACTCCTTCCCCCTCCTTGCGTGACCTTAAATTACCTGAGCTGCCTTGCTTACTTGCGTTCTCCTTGGAAACAGATCGATCGAGAATTGAAGATGGATTCGGTGGCACTTAAAATGGCTACCGTTCTCTTCCTCCTCCTCCTCCTCCTCTTGTCAGCAACAGCACCCTCAGAATCATTTGCAGGTTGGTTGCTATATCATTTTTTATGTTTGTAGTTTTTTTTTTTTGTTTTCCGAGCTAGTCAATGTTGTTATTCAGATTTCTTTGAAGATATTTTGTATATACCAAAAAGATATACAATTATATATAAATACGATGATGTAGCGATCAATATGTAAATATTATGTTAATTTACATTAGCTTGAATGACCCATTCTCATATATATAATCATATTTAGATCTGGTCTGACGTCGTAAGAACTTATATTCTTAGCATATTTCTATTTTGGGTTGAGCAAAACACATCTACTATATCTTTTATTCCGTATAGTAAAAAAGGTTTTAAACTAAAAACTATATCTAGAAGCTAAAAGAGGGTATCATAGGCAATTACAAAAATTAGGTTTATTGATTGGTATAAGCATTATTCTCTAATGCATATTTAATAAAAGGATTCTTCTTTGTTATAAGGACATAATTTAAATCCCAAGAATATTGCTAAGGAATCACATAATGATCTTTGAAGATATTTTGTATATACTAAAAATATATACAATCATACCTATTTCCCAATATATACAATATGATATCTAAATATCGATAGATTTTAAGAATAGGTCTGATCACACCTATAATGATGTAGCGATCTATATGTAAATATGATATCGATTTACATTAGCTCGAATGACCCATCTTCATATATATAACCCTATTTCGATCGATCGGGTCTCATGTCGAATTAACTTATATTCTTAGCATATTTTCATTTTGTATTGAGCAAAACATATCTATTAATTCTTTTATTTCATATAGTAAAAGATTTTGAACAAAAAAGTTTTATATCTAGAAGCTAAACTAGAGTATTATAGACAATGCAAAAAATTAGTTCATTGATTGATATAAGCATTATTCTCTCATGCATATTTAACAATATAATTAATCATAGAATTAACAAAAAAGTTTCATTATTTCTAACAAAATTTTGTTATAACAATAGAATTTAAATCCCTAGAATATTGCTAAGTAACCACATAATGATCTTTGAATATATTTTATATACACCAAAAACATATACAATCAAATCTATTTCAAGACTCAACTAAAGCCTATATATATATGTGTGTGTATAATATATAAATATGATAAATTTTCAAATCACACCTACAATGATGTAGCGATCAATATGTAAATATGATGTCGATTTACATTAGCTCGAATAACCCAACTTTATATATATAACCCTATCGATTGGTCCCATGTCGAAAAAACTTATATTCTTAGCATATTCTCATTTTAGGTTTAATGAAATATATCTACTAATTCTTTTATTTCAGAGACTATAAGATTTTAAACTAAAGACTATATCTACAAGCTAAAAAGAGGTATCATAAACAATTACAAAAATTAGATTATATAAGTATATTTAACAAAAGGGTTCATTCTAATGAAAATTTTGTTGTATAGATAGAACTTAAATCCCCAAAATATTACTAAGGAATGGTCTTATTTTTTATCTCTTTTTATGAATGGATCAAAAAAAAAAAATTTACCATTCTAACTAATGTTTTGCAGGTCATCGCAAGGAATGGTCTCTTGTTTCCGTACCACACGGAGCTATGGAAAAGGTATTTTAAATATGGTAAAAAAAATTGGATGCTTTTCTTTTTAAAAAGAAAAATATATTATTTATGAACTCTCGAACTGTCTATATGATCATATATTTATATAAATACATACATATGCAGAGTTCATCGAAGAATGATGTGCTTCATCACAGATTCCTCACGGTTAGAACAAATGACTATGGAGCATATGATCCTTCCCCAGCTCTGAACAAGCCTCCTTACAAGCTCATAAATAATTGACGCCACATCGACAATGTTCATGCTTCTATCGAGTAACTTTTAGATATTTTTGCTGCTTAATGTATCATCTAATAGGTACGTACAAGTTGTGATATATGTATACATACGTATGTTTTAAAAAAACATAGTGAGAAGCTCGGAACTGTTTTTGTAGTAAACCATCGCCTTCAAAAGAGTGTCTTTTTTATCAAATAGGAGAACTACAAAGTTGATCATCCGAAACGACTCGCCCTTGTTTGATCCCGATGTGCGAATAGCGTGACCCTATCCAAGATGTCGAAGAGTCGAACTACCAACATGGAGCTCTCCCAACCTTTCGATATGTTGTCGGTGCGCTTACAGAAGAGGTTAAAAAAGATTATGAAAAAGTAGATGAGTAACTATTCATGATCACGAGTTTCTACTCGCTTACAGTTTAAAATATGATTATTTAGAAAGGAGAACCGTTTTGTTAGTTAGAATAATTGTTGAGGCAAAGATGACATGATAATATCATTATTGAGTGATGGTTTTGGACGATGTTTCTGGGTGACAATCGAGGTAATATAATGACTCATTATTTCAAATTTTTTTTATTATAGAGTTGGCATAATGATCTCTATATAAATTGGTATCAAAATTTTTATTATTGTAAGATAAAAGATATAAACATCAAAGTCACTAATTTAAAATTTGGCACGTCCGTAATGCCAAAGTCAAAGTCAAAGTCAAAGTCAACGAACTCAGTAGCTTGTCTCACCAGCTTCCAAGAGACAGTGAGCTGGCTTTCTTCGCAAGAACCATCCAAGTCAACACGTCCCTACCCATCAATCACCCATCCCAAAGGCCTCCTTTGACTGACTGATATCAAGCATATAGATCGATCGCTCGATCTATCTTTCTTTCTGCCTCTTGTTGACATGGCTGAATCCACGAAACAGATCATCGTCGCCATTCTTTTCACCGTTCTCCTGCTCGGATGCCACCCTACCATCTCCTTCTCCTGTGCGTCTACACTCGGCACTCCGATTTCTTCCTTGTTTTGTTCTTTCGTTGCAAAAACTAAATTTCTCTGGTCGACGTTAGATCTACAGACTCGTGTTCTGATAGCAAGGTTTGGATGCTGTGATGGAGCAGGTGTTCCCAGGAAGGCAATAGCCAGAGCTGGACGATGCGGAGAGTTGGACGATCCCATCCCGAGCCCTACCACCATGGCAGCGTCTCAAGCCCGGAGGAAGCCTTACGTGCCACCGTCGCCTGACGGAAACCGAGTGATAATTTACGAAGCGCCCCCTCAAGCGCCGCCGCCGGTCGCGGCGTAGATGAGCAGCGAATGTTTATGTTCGTCTGTTAGTAACTATACCAAAGCTAATAATATAATAGCTTTGCATACAGGCTGTGTTTCGATTAGTTAAACTTCGATCCAAGAGATGGGAGAAAGGTAGGAGACGACATGGAGGAGAGCTGACAAAGAAAGGAAAGCAGAAGGAACTCTGCTGGGTTTGTTTGGTCATAAAACTTGATCGATAATTGAAGGAATTCCCGCTCAATAAATTGTGCTTAAAATTACATGAATCTGCTTTTGATCTTTGTTTCTTATAATAGCCGTTTAATATATATATATATATATATATATATATATATATTAATAGTATTTATACAACTTTGTGACTGTTATTTGATTCATATGTCGAGTAATAATTCAGTTTATTAATCCCGTTTTAGTTGTAGTAAATGTCTTCTTTATCTATGCACTCAGACAGAGAAACCATTGAAACCCCCTTCGCCGGCGTTCACCTCCGCCGGCGTGACATACGGACTGCCACCATCATTTTGCTCTCTTTTTCTGCATCGGAGCTCTTCGTGCTATTAAACTCTTCTTTTTTCTTCTCTCATATAAAAATGTAGACAGAAGAAACATCAATTCGATCGAATGCAAGCAGAAAGAACCACACAACAAAGATGGATAGAGAATCCCGTAGGCAGCCTATCTATATGTGGATGATGACTGGTTCTTCCCTCTTCCCGGATTTCCTTTTGCCTTGATTTAACTCAGCGGGCAACAAAAGCCGTGTAGAAAAAGGGAAGACGAGAGTCTTCATCCGTGGGTGTTCACCGCCTCCCACACCAAGTTCTTGGGCACCGGATTGGCCAAGTCCCTCGCCTGCAAAGCCGCCGTCCTCAGCGTCCTGATGGTCCTCACGTTGGCCTCCCAGAAGGAGAAGCTGTCGTACGGCAGGCCATGCTTCTTGCAGAGCTCCCTCACCAGGGGGGCGATCCTCCGCAGCTGACCCCGCGGCAGCCGCGGGAACAGGTGGTGCTCCACCTGGAACTGCAGCCCCCCGTGGAACCAATCCATCCAGGGGTCGCAGGTGATGTCCAGCGTCCCCATCGTCTGCTTCTCGAACCAGTCGTTCCCCCGCGGTGGCCCGACGTAGACGCTGGAGGAGAAGTGGTTCAAGCAGAACTGGACGTGCTGGATCCCCGCCACCGAGAAGCTGGCCAACACGAACATCACCCTCTCGCCCCAGCTCGGCAGGTAGGAGATGAGCAGCGGGAACCAGACCCAGAACACCCCCACCCCCACCAACTCCAGCCTCCTCCCCTGCACCCTCTTGTTCGACAGCAGCAACAGCACCGACTGCGCGAAGAGGTTCACCCTCGCCACGCACATCACCGGGTAGAACGTCCAGTGCTGGTAGCTCACCAGCAACCTCGCCACCCCGTCGAAGCTCATCTTCCGCTCGTAGAAGTAGGAGGTGAGGCCGCGGAATAACTCGGAGGAGACGGCCAAGACGGGCATGTGCTGCACGTCGGGGTCGAAGTCGAGGCTGTTGCACGCGATGTGGTGCGCGTTGTGGTTCCGCTTCCACCATCCGATGCTTATTCCGGCGAGGCAGTTCCCGGTGACCAATTGCATGATGCGATTCACCAGAGTGCCGTTCAAGATGCGGTAGTGGCCGGAGTCGTGTCCAAGGAACCCCGACTGCATCCACAGGGCGCCCAGCACGGCCGCGCAGCCGAGATGAACCCACACGCTGGGAGAGCAGACGACGCCGTAGACGACGGCGGCGAACATGAGGCACATATGGCTTAGGACGATGAAGGTTATGTGACCCTTCTTGTCGTAGAGGCCCTTCTTGGATATATCGGCGGCCAGGCGTCGGTAGTCCTTGGACACCTCGGAGACTCGGTAGTCGGAGAGGTAGCCGACCATGGGAAGGCGATCGAGGAGGGACCAAGCGGTGCCCGGGTGGTAAGCGACGAAGGCATCGGTGACGTCTTGACCGGCGAGGTGTAACAGAGGGAGCTCGCCGCCCGGGTGGTCCTTCATCCAGTGGGTAGCGTCGTAGACCTTGCCTTGGATCGAGATCCACAGGTCCGAAGGCGTGTTGTGCAACCGCAGCTCCGACGAGGAAATGTACCTCTTCTCCGACTGCGTCTCATTATCTTCACCCATGGCTTCCACCGTTGCTGCAAGATTCATACCTGAATGAATGAACCAACGAACGCAAATCTAACAAATATAGATCGAGTCCTATCATCCATTCCATAGAAATTTAAGTACCTCCCCGTCTCTCCCGCGCTGTCCTTCGATCCCTTCCTCTCCTTTTAGCTCCCACCCGGTGGTGAGAATTATTGTAGCGAAGAGGAGAAGGATGGGAAACAAAGAAGGGAAACCTGCAGATAAAAGAAGGCGATCGTTCATCTACTGCGACTCCATCTTCGACCGATGTGGCAGACAGAGAGGCTACGAGGGAAACATGGCGGATGGAGGATGTTCTTCGTCCACTCCCGCCACAGATTTGGTCAAACCAGCACACCTCCAATTTGGTGTCGCTTTGCTACAAATAGCTCTCTCTCTCTCTCTCTCCGTCATTGATTTGGAAGTGATATCAGCTAAATTTTATATTCATATTGATATTTTTATAGTTTAAAAATAAAATATTTAAATCTATTAATCCTAATGATATTAATTTTATAAAAAACGAAAATAAAAGGTAAAAAGTATAAATTTAACATTTGATCGTGGCAAACAATGGCACCGTTGACATCAACGTCGATGTAGTCGTCGTCCTCTGTCTCCTTTCCATCTTTACCCCGTCCACGTCCTCTCCTCCTCATGGTCACTTATGCCCTGTCCACCTCTTCTCCCCATCACGCTCATCCCTTAGAGGGAGATGGACGGGACGAAGGCGACCGTGAGAGCTCTGGCCACCACCTCCTCTCCCCCTTACGCTCACCTCTCATGTTGTCACCGTTATCGTCAATGGGTGTGAGGGCATAGGGCGAAGTCGGCATCGACACCATCATTTGTCATCATGCTGTTCGTTATTAACGAAATATTAAATTTATTTTTTTATTTTTATATTAATGTTAATAAAACTAATATCATTAGAATAAATGAATTTAAATATTTCACTTTCTTAATTAACATAATATTTAAAGTATCAAAATAATAAAAAAAACCTAACCGCATGGAGTAATATGTAGCTTCAGATTGATAGATGATAAGAAAAAGTCAATTAATTATTTTATATCATAATAGCAAAGTTTTTCTTTTATGATTCTTTTTGTTAATTGTTAGAAAACTTAGATGGTTAAGGTGATGAACTCGTTGGTTTGATTTTAGAAAAAGCAAACTTATAGCTTAATTTGATAGAATCCCAAATACATAATATATAGATAGATTGTGACACATTCTAATGGTTATTGACACCTCATCAACATTCTAATAGATACATCACCGTTACCAAATCAACACATCACCCCTCATCTAACAGATACTTCAACCTCATTTGGTCGATATAGCAACCAATATTATGTCAATTAAGAGGTCGATTGGACCATCTGGAATTAGCCATGTCATATAAATGAAAAGTTGATTCAATCGATCGTTACCCAAATTCGATGCTATGTAATCATAAGATCGAAAAAACTCATAATCCTTTATGACGTTTTATCATGACATCAAAGACAATGATCTCATACCACAATATAAAAATAACTCTAAGGTATATTTTTCGACATCTAAACTATACCGTCATACTTTCATCCATATATATTTGGTGGACTAATTACATATTACCTCATGTATATATTTAGCATCCAGGTCCCTAGATTTAAAAAATTTATATTGAAACTCGTATAGTTATGAAAGTGAAATATTTAACCTCATTTACCCTAACATCATCAATTATACCGATGAAAGATACAACATATAATAACACGAGCAAAAATGATATGAAAATAATATATAAAAAAATAATTTTAATGTCTCAATTATGTTTTCTTTTATTATGCCCTAAATAAAATTGCTTAGTTGACTATTGTGACTATGGCGGACGACAGTGCCACCGGGGGCCATAGGTGGCTATTGTGATGGTGGTCGGCTTTATCAATATCGATCAGAATATCAATGATCGAGGTGGTGACCGTGGTAGCGATAAAAGTTTGATGATGGTGGTGGTGGATCTCGAGGATGAGGAGGGAGAGCGACGACAGGAGATGAGGCAAAGGGAGAGAAGGAAGAGGAGGGTGAGCAGTGATGATGCTATCTTCGGCTTCTTGCAAGAGGAGGAGGAAGAGGAGGGAGAGTGACAATGAGAGAGGAGGCAACTCTTCCTCCTCTTGCAAGAGGAGGGAGATTGGCAACAGGGGGTGGGTCAAAGGGAGAGAAGGACGAGAACGATAATGTTGTGGGAGATAGTGTCGGCATGGTTATCGTCCTCATGATGCTATTGTCCCGTGAGGGAGGAGGGAGAGCGATAGCGATGCTATCTCCAACTTCTATGACTTATTGTATTGTCACTACTCTTCTCTTCCTCTTCCTCTTTCTCCTCCTCCCCCAACAAAAAGCTGCATAAGTCAGAGATAGCCATCGTTGCCACTATCCCTCCTCTTGGGAGAGAAGGAGGAAGAGGAGGGAGAGTAGTTATATCCTCTCTCTTTGCCTCACCTCCTGTTGTTACTCTCCCTTCTCTGCCTCCTCCCCTCGTAAGAAGTCATAGAAGTAGTAGATAGTGGCATCGTTGCTCTCCCTCCTCTTGTGGGGAGGAGGAAGAGGAGGGAGAACAGCTATCTCCTCTTTCTTCTTCTCACCTCCCGTCGTTTCTCTTCCTCTTCTTCCTCCTCCTCCCTCGTGGGATGATAGTGTCATGAGGACGATGGCCATGCTGATGCTTATCTCCTATGATAGTATCGTTGTTGTCTTCTTCATCCTCTCCCTTTTCCTTATCTCCTGTCGTCGCTCTCCTTCCTCTTCCTCCTTACATCCTCGAGATCTACCACAACCATCATCAAATCGTCATCGCTGTCGTGGTTGCCACCCCTGCCTCGATTATTGATGTTTGAATCAACATCGAAAAGACTAACCACCACCACAATAGCCATCTGCGGTCCCCGATCCCCGGTGCATCGTCATCCGCCACCATTATAATAATCGACTAAGAAGTTTTAATCGAGGCATAACTAAGATATTAAAATTTATTTTTTATCCATAATTTTTATGTCATTTTTTCATGTGTTGTCACGTGCTATATCTTTTATTGGTAAAACCGACGATATTAAGAGAAATAAGGTTAAAAATTTTACTTCGATAATTATAAGAATTTAAATAAAAAAATTTTAAATATAAAGATTGGGATGCTGAAGGGGTATAACTATAAAGTAATCTAATTTTTTTAAGTATAGAAGATAATCTATAATTAGCCAGGATTTAACACTTTGATCATATCCTCCAAACAAAAGCATTAACTTAAACATCGAATCAACCTTGTCAATTATCTTGCGAGTCTAAGACTTCGAACTTTTGCTTCACCCAACACCTACTCTGAGATGCAGAAGAGCACATACATCGATTCAATCCAAATCAACATACACGTGGAAGAACCTAAATCTAACTTAACAACACTCAAAAGAGAAAAATCAAATTATAATGAAGAATTACAACTAATATGGACGTGGCAACATTATATACATTAGTAAAAATTAAGGATTTGTAACCAACATTATATATACACACAGCATGCCAACCAAGTATTAATTAATAATCATATTAAAGATATAAAGATATAAAAGAACTATAGATTAGTCTCTCACACTAGTCGAGTGTACATAATTTTGTGAGTCGTATTCATTGGAAAAAATCCAACATAGTATTAGAGCTTGTGATAAAAAGATAAATCAGATGACCTGACTTGGTTGAAAGCAAGTCATGTTACTGAAACAACTGAGCCAATTACAACAGGAGACCTTCGTAAAGCCGTGTTTTAAGCGAAGATTAACCACATGACAACACAACTTGAGGAGATCAAGTGAAGTGCCCATATCCATCCTGATCTGAGTAGCTGAATCCACTGTGTACATCAGAATTAGATCTATCTTCAGCATAACAAATTGAGGAGATCAAAATATGTCACACCCCTTCAATTCACTCCTCGCGATGCTAATGTACAGGGGAATTAGGAGTGCATATCCATTCTATATTATAGCTCTTCTTTGGGAATGTCAGGAAGAGAAGGAGAAGATGAACCATTATATTTACTTGGAACTGGTGTGTTCTTCCGGGATTGGCGCTTCGTGGGTACTAAAACATTCTCACACACTTGCTCCCCATCGTCCGAAAAGTTATCGTCGTCCTCACCATCTTTAAATACTGGGTGTACATATGCATTCAGGAGGTACGCTCGCAAGTCTAGGTTAGGTTCCCTGGCGTGCTCTAATGTATCTTTCATCATTGCTTCCTGCAAGTGAAAGAGCAAAAGATGTAAAGAGGACAATCGTACTAATAGATAACTGATTTTTGCATTTTAAATGTACTCTAGCAACATAAAATAGAATAGTTATCTCATATAATCAATTCAGCATCCAAGTATGGATGCAGGCTATGCTATTAACCAAAACCTTTCCATTTTCTTATTGTCAGGCAAGATTGCGGAGGATTCAGATTAAGTTACTAAGCCAATGCTACTGACAATGCGAGACAGACATGATTCCAATGAAACATTTGTTGCCACTAATAGCATATTTGATTTAGAATTGACACTGGTGGTATCTAGTAAGCTAATCTGTAAAATGTTTTTAATATCACTGTGTCCCCAAATGTGATATTAAAATAAATTAAAAATTCCAAATACAACTTGCTTCGACTTGTCAGGGTTCGATGATATATACAAAGAGAGTAAGCAACACAAAACACACACAGGATCCAACATATACCACCAACGGCTATAGTTACTAAAATAGGTCTTTATTCTTTGATGCAGTAGAGGTTCTACTTCACTTAAGAGCATATGAGGCAGAAGGTAGTCCATGAGTGATGGAAAGAGAAGAAAAAGTTACCCTAGTTATGGATGAGGCCAAAAATGCATATGAAATGCAGCACCATAGTTCTCCACATTTGATTATTTTGATGTCATCAATTTTTCAATTGCACATATCTACAAGACTTACATTCCCCAAGTTTCCCTATTTGCCGATAAAGACAAGAATCACCATTTTTTTTCTTCTCTTCCATTTTCTTAAACAACTGTCTTAAATCATTAATTTATGTTGATTCAAGAGCTTTCACTAGGTATTAAGTGGCAACATTTAAAACCACAACATCCTCTGGTTCTCTCCACATGACCAAAGTCTCATGCACTCTACCAGACTTACATTCCCCAAGTTTCCCTATTTGACAATAAAGACAAGAATCACCATTTTTTTTCTTCTCTTCCATTTTCTGAAACAACTGTCTTAAATCATTAATTTATGTTGATTCAAGAGCTTTCACTAGGTATTAAGTGGCAACATTTAAAACCACAACATCCTCTGGTTCTCTCCACATGACCAAAGTCTCATGCACTCTACCATTCCAATCCCCTCCATTTATAACCTTTTAAATTGAAAATGTTTCTATATATTAAAATACTTGATAAATTCTATTAAAGAGACACTGAAAATGGATGTCAAGAGCTTTCACTAGGTATTAAGTGGCAACATTTAAAACCACAACATCCTCTGGTTCTCTCCACGGGACCAAAGTCTCATGCACTCTACCATTCCAATCCCCTCCATTTATAACCTTTTAAATTGAAAATGTTTCTATATATTAAAATACTTGATAAATTCTATTAAAGAGACACTGAAAATGGATGTCACAATAACATGGATATAAGCATCCAGCAAAGGAAAATTTTCCATATCCAAATATGAAAATTTTCAATCTATACAGATAGGTATTTACCGGCCTGACTTAGAACCACTATGCAGACCAAGTAATTTCTCCTAGTATTGTTTCATACCAGGCACACCACCACTGGGTGTTTTCAGCAGTAAGCTATGGCCTAGTACCCCGAACTAACTCTACTCTCACCTGTTTAAATCTCTAACCAACTCAATTTTTCCTACTTCAATCATTCTCTTATTCTCTCACTCATATTTTCTTTCTCAAATCAAGCTTCGCAATAAAGCTAATTAAGCTTTAATCTCAATAAACATAAGCCATTTTTCCAAAGGAAGGTAAAACAGAGCCTTACATAGTTTTTTGCTTAGTTTTCTTTTGGCTGCCTTAAATGATGCTATTTGATGCTTAGATTCATTCTAATTAATATAAATCTAGACATCAATTTAGTCCAAAGAAACTAATTTCTTAGTGTATCATATTTACACTAATCCAGCATAAGTCCACTTGGCCAGATCCAAGTAGATCCAATTTAAATCCATGGACCTAGATCCGCATCGGTCCAATCTAAATCAACACAGGCCCAACCTAAACCCATGTAGATCTGACAACCATGCAGTGATGCAGATATAGACTAAATTTGAATCAAAATATATTTAGCCTAAATCTGCACAAATCTAGGTTAAAATTATGTATATCTAATCTAGATAATCTGGTCTACATTTCTGTCAGTCTAGATCGTATTTACACTAAAATGTACATTTTTGGAATTTTGTACCTGAATTAGTTATTAATATTTGTAAGAAAATAACATTAACAACGCTATATATTAACCTAGAGTGGCCGTCACTTGAAGTGTCGCCATGATTGCCAATACATGCACTTCGAAAATATTGGTCTAGAGGAATAAGGCTACAATAGCATTTGACTAGTGGAATTCTTGGTGTTGCCAGAGATTATGTCAAAGAAGGCAAAGAACAGGTTACTACATTTTTCATTATTTTCTTAATTTTCATCTTATTTTTCTTTTCGTTTTCATTTTTCCTTTTCCTTTATCATGCATCTTACTTGTGTCTGCATGGATCAATATTGCACCATATAAATAGCAAGTCCCACAACATATTGGGTTTCACATCGTCAACATTTCAAGCATTAGTTTGTCAATAGGCATCAAGAATGTATATATGGATATTATTTTTGCATTAGTCTCCATTATTCTATGACCAAGTACCAAAATATATGTCCTTCTCAACATTATATGTATAACAATTTCCCATGACTTTAAAACCCATGTGAGATTACTGTAAATAGAGATGATGTGTAATGGTTAGAGCAAGTTTCCACTTAAAGAAACTTCAATCGCCTGGTCTCTAAGTAGCACTACAATTTTACCACCTATACTAAGATTCTACACTATTCGATGATCTTCAACTCAAAATAAGCAGCAGAAACTAGATATGGAACAAGATCCACATAATTTACAATGTATTAAAAAACGAATAAAGCATTACCTGCAGTGGATATTTAACAAATGCAGGTTCATATCGACTCTTGCAGAACCTATGAAACCATATAGTCAACACAGGAAGAACTAGTAGCAAAGGTGTCGAATTTGCAGCATGCTTTGTACTTAAAAGACCAAGTAGAAGAAGCTGGGAAATAATTAGGGCAGTGATAATGCGGCGATGAACATCGGGCCAAAATGCTGCCCCACTTTCATATTCTTGATTATAGACATTTATAATCTGAATCATGAGAAAAATTTCATCAGAAACAAAATACTGGAATTCGAAGATGCAACATATAAGATGGACAAGAAAGTAAATAAGATGCAACATATAAGATGGGCAAGAAAGTAAATAAGATAGCACAAACAAAATACAAGTTATTTGATGGAAAAGGAAGCAAATAAATGAATATGATCATTGCAGCAATACATTAAAAAAAGCTAACACAAATACAATAGTTTGGAAACCTACTCTGGAGACTGCATGTGTCAGTCCCTTTTATATCCATGCAGTGTCTCTTTCACTAATGTTTACTTCTCTAACAATTACATGTTTAGAAGTCACTTTCCATGAAGAATTGTCCTCTATTTAGGAACAAATGAGAACAAAAACAGAAAAGCATGATGAAAATAACGAAGGAACCAACTTATTGTAGTTAAATACTTCGTAAAGCTAATGTAGAGTCTAGCCTTTAAGGCCATTTTATGCCAATGAACTCGATTATGAAAATCAACATTTGATTTTCTCCGCATCTAATCTTTGAACATTAAAAAACATTTGGCACATAGGATTTTCTGAATTTGTGATGAAATATCCAAGAGCTTTTCAATTATTCAGTGTGTTTGTGAAATTAGGATAGCGAGCTGGCTTTACATTTTTTTTTACTTTAACTGAAAAAAGGAAAGTGTAGATTTGGTTTAGCATTATATACATAATGCTTTCTTTGATCTATGATTAAATCTGAAAAGTTCAAGGAAAATGAAATCATGTGCAGCTGGGCACCTTTTAGAAAACCTAGAAAGAAATAACCTCTCTAGCTGTTTAGGTTCATTAATATTTTCAAGAGAATCTCTAATTGATAGAGAAATTATGTCATATATAACATAGGAAAACCTACAAGATTCACTGAGGAATACTAATAAAGCTATGACCTACAAAATTCATGGTAGGTAAGATCCTCTGGCACACAAATAAATTAGTGTATCGGAATATATTGACTAACCAAAGCCATAATATATAAAATTGCAATGTTGACATTAGCTTATTAAGATTTAAACACTAAGTTATTGCAATTTACAATGCCAACTGAGAGGAGTGAGAAACACATGAATTAATTTATACAAATTACAAAGACAGTCTAGAAATCAAGACAATTTTATTTTTCAACTTTGCCTACTGATGCTAGCAATGATGTCTTCAACTTTTAGGCAAAACAAGTAGATTTAAGTTCAAGATAGGCAAGGGAGCAGGAACGTAGAGGACTGGCTACAGTAATGTTTGAAAAGGAAATGACAGTGAGAAAGTGGTGAATTCAGATGCAACAGCTACAGATATCATGGAATGTTTATTTTAGATTTGAGGTTCAGTCACAAAGTGAAAGAAGTACTGCAGTTTGCAGTGATCTAATCCTGGACAGTGGCATTTTAGGGCCTTCATGCCTCGGGAAAGTTTGCAAGGTGGGAAGAGGTGAGAATGGTTTAGGGATTGAAGTAGGAAAGGTTTGACCTGAATATAGGGATAAAATTCTCAGGATTCAAGGCAAAATATATGAATAAAATCAAGAACGAAGATAGAATTTGTGTAAACAAGAGACTTGGGCAATAAGAACTAACTCAGCAAAGGCTATGCTACAATCAAGGGAGAAAAAGCAGAAAAATGTGAAAGATATAAATGAAGCCACAGCAGATGACAATAAACAAAGAAAGCAACTTGATTTCTATAGGATCAACCAAATAAGTAATCAAAAAAGGTGTAAATTATCTTCCCTAACTCAGCAAAGGCTATGCTCAAGGGAGAAAAGGCAGAAAAATGTGAAAGATATAAATGAAGCCACAGCAGATGACAATAAACAAAGAAAGCAACTTGATTTCTATAGGATCAACCAAATAAGTAACTGAAAAAGGTGTAAATTATCTTCCCTGTTGTGCTTTCACATGCAAACTCCATAGGGAGAGAGATCAAGATCATTCTTCGGATAAGCTCTATATATCACCCTTGGCCCATTGCTAATAGCTCAATATATCACCCTTGTAACTAAAGCTTTAAGAAATGAAAATTAAATAAATACGAGAGTAATAACTAGATGTTACATGTACTGAGACGTAACAGGTGACTTTTCACACCAACAAGGAAAACAACGATTCACTGACTCGTATTTTTTCTTTTTCCTATTGAACAAGGTTAATCAATAAGATAAAAGTAACACGGGAATGAGAGTAGAAGTTAATTATTTGATCATTTGGATTTTCATAAAAGAAAGGACAACAAAAAATGAGGCTCTCTTTCAACAGTTGACTATATATTGAATAAGACAAGAAATAGAGATAGACAAGGAAAAAGATTAGACGACATGTGATAACAAGATGAGATTTTGCCTTTCTGAAGTCCAATTTTACGGTCATTTTAAACAGGGGTTTCTGGCCTAAATAGCCTGCAAAGAAGCATTCACTAGAGCAGTTAAATTTCATAGATTAGGAACCATCCTTCAAATAATGTTTGCTACTTTCCCACAAAAGGCTCGCTCTCTTAAGCTCAACCTGTTTTCTCCCAATATTTCAGGTGTTTGCTAAACAAGTACCTCCTTGTGATGGGTTAAGTAATTAGTGTGTTGCCCTAATGAAGGATTTGTCCTGTGGGGACCACAAAGACCACTAATAAAGAACACACTTCACGTAACCAAGCCTTAGGCAACTATAAAGTAGTTAAACATTGAATCAAATATGCATGTCAATCAATAAATCCTTTTATGGAAATATAATGCAACTCTAAGCCTGCAAGATCACAGATTACTGAGTTGCTCACCTGATGACGAAAGACAACAAAAGCCAAGGCAAAGAAAATTATTATGAAAGGAAGCAAGAACGGTGTGACCACTGCATATACGAGACCAAGTAGAAAGTAGAGCTGTATCTTAGGTTCAAATGAGGCAAAATCAATACTTCCAGGATCCATAGCTTCTTCCCTGTCTTTCTCAGTCTTCACCAGAAAAAAATTCTTCAAATGATAGATTATTAAAGGTTTCAATCTTAAGATCTCCCCTGCAATTCCAGCCCAACCATCAACCATGATGTAGGTAATGAAGAATGTTGCTTTCTGGGGAATAGATACACCTATCGTCCTTGGAATTCTACATAACAGAACAGTTTTAAATTATGAAGACTTTTTGATAAACAAAAATAAGTTAGATCTAGGTGAATAATTCAATGAAAGATCCAAAACTAGGAATAAAGCACAAGACAAAGATTCATATCAAGAAGTCAATTTTCATAAGAGGCAAGAACTCTTATTTAATGTCAAATTTCTAATTTTTCTGGAACAGAAGTCTAGGAATAAAGCACAAGACAAATGTGTATTTACCAGAAAGAGAAACAATCTGGTAACTGGAAGTCTGGAACACTACCTATGTTGTGATTCATCTCAACTAAGGTTTATGATGCCCTTTCCAGCAGGTCATTAATCAGGTATTATTATACTGCCATGTCATGGCATTGTCATTGTGTCTGTGACTATATTATATATGCTGGCAGTTAAGCAAACATTATCTATATTGTGATTCACCCATGGTAAAGGTGTCACGTGATGCTTCTTTTTCAGCAGTTCATCCGGTACTACTATTATCATGCCATATCGAGCATTTTTATCAGATACTTGACTTGTTTTTATATGTTGCTATAATATGATAACTGGCACATCTTTGTACCATGTTTGTTAATCCTTGGGACAGAATGTACTTCAGTTAGTTCAGTATGACCAGAATCTTAATCCTTGGTTTTACCACAAGAAGCCAGCTATCTGATTTTCCAGAAGCATAAAATATTTACTGACAAAATCTAAAAGTGTTAGGGTGCCATAATATGATAATCATGCCATATCGAGCATTGTTATCAGATACTTGACTTGTTTTTATACACTGCTATAATATGATAACTGGCACATCTTTGTACCATGTTTGTTAATCCTTGGGACAGAATGTACTTCAGTTATCATATTGTGATTGGAAGTCTGGTAACTGGAAGTCTGGAACACTACCTATGTTGTGATTCATCTCAACTAAGGTTTATGATGCCCTTTCCAGCAGGTCATTAATCAGGTATTATTATACTGCCATGTCATGCATTGTCATTGTGTCTGTGACTATATTATATATGCTGGCAGTTAAGCAAACATTATCTATATTGTGATTCACCCATGGTAAAGGTGTCACGTGATGCTTCTTTTTCAGCAGTTCATCCGGTACTACTATTATCATGCCATATCGAGCATTTTTATCAGATACTTGACTTGTTTTTATATGTTGCCATAATATGATAACTGGCACATCTTTGTACCATGTTTGTTAATCCTTGGGACAGAATGTACTTCAGTTAGTTCAGTATGACCAGAATCTTAATCCTTGGTTTTACCACAAGAAGCCAGCTATCTGATTTTCCAGAAGCATAAAATATTTACTGACAAAATCTAAAAGTGTTAGGGTGCCATAATATGATAATCATGCCATATCGAGCATTGTTATCAGATACTTGACTTGTTTTTATACACTGCTATAATATGATAACTGGCACATCTTTGTACCATGTTTGTTAATCCTTGGGACAGAATGTACTTCAGTTAGTTCAGTATGACCAGAATCTTAATCCTTGGTTTTACCACAAGAAGTCAGCTATCTGATTTTCCAGAAGCATAAAATATTTACTGACAAAATCTAAAAGTGTTAGGGTGTCAAATGGATAAAGACCTACACAATGTGAAAACCCAAGATGTCATAAAACTTAAAATTATGATAATACAAACGAACAGGACGATGGATGACTATTGTAACAAAATCAACCTTGATTTAAGGAGACAACGTTTGACCAGATACTAGCAACTTTTTAAAGTAATATACAATGTGAAAAACCCCAGGATATCCTAAAGCTTGAATATAATGGTGAATAAAGAGCTCCAATGTCACCAGAAGATAAATGTTCAAAAGAACTACCATATCACAGGCTGGAAGAGGAGAATAACTAGTATCAAGAGGAGAGCGCTTCTGATGCTGTGATCAATGGTGACTTCTGCTTGTCGCGACCTCACTGCAGCACCACGTCTCAGGTAAGGTCTCTTCTCTTCCTCTTCCTCCTTCCTCCTCTGCCACCTCCTCTTTTTCCCTCTTTCTTCCTCCTTCCTCCGCCATCCCTTCCTCTTCTCCCTTTTTTCTTCCTCACAAAAACACCAACACTTACCGGTGTACCATGTGTCAATACACCGACACAGGCGAGTGTGTGTCGTGCCGTCGATCGACCGTCACACCGACTCACACCAATAAGACGGACATTGAACACAAGTGTGTGAATAATAATAAAATGAGGAGAAAAAAAAGAAACAAGGAAAGAATATGTAATGAGAAATTTTGTGTATAAGGACAGGCCTTTAACTCCATGATGCACAAAAGATGGGTACCAGTCCAACCATCTTGTGTTGGTTACACAGATCATTTTCCACCAACGGGCACTATAAATCATACCACAAGTCAAACTAAGAGCCACCATATTATTCCTTATTATTTTTATTTAATTTAATAAACATACTTCCATCTTATATCAAATTATCTTTTTCCTCTCTTGACACAAATCTAAGGGTTACAAATACCATTTTCTCATCCCAAATAATTTACCGATTAAATGACTTGAGGAGTGACTTTATTTCCATCATTGCATTCGGCAGCAAAGTTTTATATACTGATTCTTCTTGAATAAGTACATATTGGCTGATATACCATGGTATGAGTTGGTACATCAATAAAAGGAGTATTAAAATTGCTTGAAATATTGGAACTAGCCAGTATTAAAATTACTTTTTGGCACAACCCTGAAACAATTGACCTAAACTTAAAAGAATTGGTCCCCATCTAATCGTACATATTTGAAACTTCTTTCAGCATACCAATAATTACCTTGTGAAAATTTAATTGAGAAAAACACCTGACTTCATTTTTTATTAAACTAAGAGAACACTCTGTTTAGTCTGTATTTAAGAACATATTTCAGATCTAATCAAATAGTACTTAGCATGGGCAGAACATTTAATCAAGTGATCAGAATATTTTATTAGGTTTACTAACAAAATAGTAGGAAATATGTAATGGGATGCTGGTATATGAAATATAACTACAAAACAAATGCTTGATTGAACAATGTGTGTATACATTATATAAACTTATATTTGAAGGTAATATCTTTATATATACACACACACAACAAGGCATATTAGTTTCAAATGCTTTGAAGCTAAAATCTATCTGAATTCTGACCAAAATATGCATTAAGATTCATGCATTATGCTGTTCGCATACATGGATGAGTGAAATCCAGTCACTTCTTGGTATATCTGAGCTAATGAATGTGTGAACCAAGATGCACATTCATGTACAAATTATTGGTAACCAAATCTTGTAAAGCGGAGAGGTTACAAAAACCGAACTAATTATTTAGCAATTTTCAGATACGAGGATAAGTTGCAAAACATACTCATTTGCTGACTGGTGAATAAAACTATTTAGCTGCTGGAATGCTGTTCCGGTAATGATGCTCCCAAGAAATACATTTACAAGTAAAAAGAGGTAATATTTAGATGCAGATCTTCTCTCCAATGCTGATAAGGATGTAAATCCTTCAAACTTCGACATAAACATCAATATTGTAGGAAGCAATATAAGAAAGATCTTCAGAACAATTCCTGGAAGAAAACCTTGGATGAATGACTTGATAGTTCCCCTGTAAAATATGACTGCTTGTCAGCAAAAAGGAAAATGTTCAAAATATCACGGAATCCCCAAAATTGTTGTAATAAAATAAAACTGATAGTTCTTTTGGAATAACTAGAATGGATGTTTAGGCAATTCTCTGACACAATGTAATATTTATATTATGTGATACATATTCATGATGATTACTTTTCAACTACAACATAAATCGAGAAAAGCTTCATCAGAGGACAAGCAGGTACCGATACGAACAAATGCAAAATTTTAGAGGCTCATATTGCTGGTTTGAGATCAAATTATATTATCTAATTTATGTTGCACAGACAAAGACATGCCTAGCCCAAATCTCTAGAATAACCTTTTAAATTCCTGGTGATAATGAATTAAAGCCCTATGTAATCCAGAATGTCACAGTACACAATTAGACGATAGAATGCTACTATAACCGATCAGCCATAACATATGCTCTCTCATTTCTTCTTCCACCGCCAATAACAGTGGTCATATTCCCTTTAGGCTACCTTAAATATTTGTAGATGATGAGGATAAATGTTCATGACCAATATATATCTTTAATGGTATATGTTCACTTTGTTATGACAACGGCTACTAAACAAAATGTTGTTAGGTCTCAGTATAGTATCACTGAACCTGCTCAAGCAGCCTTAGATACAATCCCAACACCCAGGATTGAATCCTTGAGTCTAGGTACTCAAGTTAACATACAAATCCTTTTTTATGTGGGAGCATTAAGGTATCACAAAGTCACCTACTCAAATCCATGGTGCCTTCACAGTAAAGGAATTTCATATGGCTTAACAAACTCTTTTTTGGCTTTCACATGACATACTAATACAAATGAGTCATAGGGACTAGTACAGACAAGTTTCCTTTACAAAAGTCAAGAAGT
Source organism: Ensete ventricosum (assembly GCA_029747655.1). Taxonomy (NCBI): domain Eukaryota; kingdom Viridiplantae; phylum Streptophyta; class Magnoliopsida; order Zingiberales; family Musaceae; genus Ensete; species Ensete ventricosum. The sequence goes on from JAQQAF010000003.1 coordinate 4,051,215, forward strand.
GACTTGTATACCATATATATCATAGCCCACATTTGTTATGGAACTATTAGGGTTTATTATATTATAGCTCAAAGCCTCAAACTGAAGAGCAGTGTCTGAAGCACCCTTTTCATACTATGGGTAGCTATCTTCTGCTGTAGTCAGTGCACATTCATTATGTGACTGATAGGGTATAATATTATTGCTCAAACTAAAGAGCAGTGACTGAAGAACCTTTTTTATTTTGCACACTTTGTCATAGCTATCTGCTGCTGTAGTCACTATCAACTTCCATCAATACCAAATGCCAAATGAGTTCAAGAAGAAAAACATCAAACAACGAAAAGAAATAAATTGACATTTTTCTTTTCTACTTCTTTTTCCTAACATAAAACTAGATGTAAATTTAGTCTGTTTCTTTTCCATTTCTCTCTAGGTCTGCTTTACTTTGTTCAGTATTTTTAGGAATAGGTAAATTTAGTCAGATCTACTTCAAATCTTTCCTAACCTAGTTATGTTAACACTAGTTGTGCTAGCATGTTTGGACATTGAGTGTTTCCATAAAGCGTGCACCAACCGTCAGCATGGAATTTGCCACACTCACGGTCACTAGCCCAACCCCATGTCAAAGAAAATCTGTCGATCAAAAAGAGCTTCCGGAAATGAGTATGTTACTTTTTCTTTGATCTAAATTGGATCCCAGAGATACAGATGATGGTTACATAATGGCTGGTATGAAGACCTTGTTCTTCTCCTTATGCTTTCACAAGCACAAGATGGTTACCTTAAGAAAGCCTTCGTGAAAAAGGTTGTTCTCTAAAAATAAGTTGATAATATCCTATTGGTACTCCAAATCTCTGATGATTTATGACACTTATGATCAACCATATAGGTAAGTCTGAATTAATGAATTATGACGATATATGCTTACAAAACATGGTTTCTACTTTCTACCCAATATGTTATGGCTTAAGATACATTCATGAACATAACATATTCTTCGCAAAACATAGTTTTTATGTAGAAGTTTCAAAAGTAAAAAAGAAAAATAAGTCTATCATTGGGATCATATTTATAGTTACTTGTAATGAAAAACTAGCTATCATAAGCTAGCAACAAGTGATATCAACAATTAGATGTGAGAATTTTCAAGATAAAGGAAACTTCACTAGAATAATTTCACACTGCAAGAACAAAAGACAAATAAACAAAAGAAATCAATAGTACAAAACTTACACTTCAATTATGGGCTTCAAAAATGGAACAACCTTCTCGATTCCCTCAATGTTAGCAAGAGATTGAACAAATGCGATTGGAACCATAAAGAAGAAGGTAAGAAAAAAGAAGGCAACTGCTATAATCAACCGTCTGACTGTGAGGGAAACAAATGGGATAGCTAAATTCTGCCAATACACATCGCGAGGTTCTGGAGCCCACTCAGTCAACCATAAAGTTGGGTTTCTAGTTTGTTGTGTTTGAGCACATACAGCTGCCCCCCACCGTGTCCTAAAGGAAACAAACGCAGCTGGCATAATGGACTTGGGATCCTTTTTTATCATTTCTTGTTCTGTTGTCTCCTAAAATAATTTTATCCATAAAAGAGCAGACTTAGTTTAGTATGGAACATTTTTTCTTCAAAGCAAGAAAAGTCCAAACTAATGGCAACTGGAATTCAACAGGAATTTCAGATACCATCGCCAACCCTAAGAATCCATAGGATGGTATAAAAGCATGTAACAAATTGACACAATCGTCACAGGAAATAATCAAATATAACTAGTAATGTGATTATAAAGCTAAATTTAATTGACATATGCAAGAGTGATTTTGTGGGATAAGTTACTTCATATAAATAATTCAAGAACAATAAGATAGGCCTTGCGAGATTCATGAAGAAAATTAATAATGCACCTCACCAACTGGGGTAATCAAGTCATCTCAAGATGTTGACATAAAAAGTCTACTTGCCAAACATAAAATTACTCTTGGCAGGGCTAGGAGCATGAAGAGAATTCTTTCAAGCATCAGCAAAATGATGCATTGTGATGGCAATTGCTTCTTTAAGGATGGATCAAATAATAATAACAATAATCACATTAAAGGTCAATAAAGATTCAATGTACTTTGAACCAAGGTTTGCAATTTCGACTTGTACCGCTCGGTACGGGTGGTACATACCGGTCCGCCAGGTTACCGGTACGTGGACCGCCCGCTACTGGGCGGTTCCGTCAAAAATTGGCCGTCAGCGGTCGATTTCGGCCGTCGGCGGCCGATTTTGAAAGAAATCAACCGTCGGCGATCGATTGAGTGAGAAAAAAGGAAGAAGAGGAAAAAAAAAAAAACAAAGAGGGGAATAAAGAATACCTCGCCAGCGTCGTCCTCGCTTGCCTGCCGTCGCCGCTCGCGGGTCGCTTGCGTGTCGTCGCCGCTCGCGGGTCGCCTACGCGTCGCACCGCCCGCTGGTCGCCCGCGGCCGCGACTGCGGCCGCTTTTTCTCCTGCGCGAGGAGACGGATCGAGGCGACATCGCCCCCCTTTTTTCTTTTTTTAATATTTTAAAATTTTAATATTATATAGTATTATATTATATTATAAAAATATTATATTTTAATATCGGGCGGTATGCACTGTGCATACCGCCCGGTATGGGTCTCGTACCGGTACCGACAATATATCGGTACACCGGTACGAACCGGTAAGTAAAACCTTACTTTGAACTAAAATAAAAATTTCGATGAGCATCAACTCCAGAAAAAGATTTTTGTTTTTTTTGTTCATCAATTTAACCTTCTTGATGGCCTAGAAGAAAATTTACTATCTTATATAAGTTCTTTCTAGCTTCCAGACATATTTGGAACCTATCTGAGATTTTAATATTAAATACTTCTTCTTATTAGCTAGGATACTTTAGGTTTTACTACCTCCAAAAAGCTGTGTAAGATCTTGTACATTTAGCGTCCATGGTCCTTCGTCTACATTTTATGAATTCATCACTTGAGCATGAGATACAGCTGCAATAAAGATGTCAGCTACTTGAGCTACCAAGCTCACTCTCCACCATGAGAAGTATCTTGTTCAATTACTTGGCACCACCCACTGAATATTTGAACCCAGAACTTCCTCAAGATTAAGAGGAACAACAACCAACCCGGTCAATGTGCATAGGTAAGATCTCACAAATATACAAATAAATAAAAACTTGATAAGATGAAAAATAATCTTCACTTTAGCTCCCAAAATAAAACAAAGAAGATTTCTATTGGCGACCCCTTTTTTGCTATTTACAATCTCATCTTAAGAACTTTCAATATTCCCAAGAGACCCCTTTGCAAATGGATGTAAATGCCTCAACTTATCACTTAATTTCAATATACTCTTCTGCTTCCATACAAACCCCTTTTCTTCTCCTCCTTCCCCTTCTTATTCTTCTTTTTCTTCTCCTCCTAATCACTAGAGTATCTTTCATCATTGATGATACAAAATAATGGAAAAAAGCTAGATTATCAAATGGGATAATCCAAAGATTGAAGAGGAGGTGAGAAATAGTTTTTTACATTTGTTAGATCGATTTAACATTTTTAGGATACAAGCCAGGATACAAAATAATGGAAAAAAGCTAGATTATCAAATGGGATAATCCAAAGATTGAAGAGGAGGTGAGAAATAGTTTTTTACATTTGTTAGATCGATTTAACATTTTTAGGATACAAGCCAGGAAGATGATATTCCAAGCGTTTCTGCAACTCTCTGAAAGATATCTTCTGGGTCAATCTGCATCAACCTAAAAGAAACCATATTCTAGACCTGTACATAACTGCTCGGACTGTCATCTTCTAGTCACTGAAAGAAACGCCCGGAATATGGCATCTTCTGAGCAATTGTAGAACAGCCTGAAATGCTTAGATCAATTTTTGGGGTATTCTAGAACTTAACATCAGGAACTATCTTATTAACTATTTTCTCCCACTTTCATTCATTTCACATGTCAGTAGGAAATAATGATGCAAATGTTCAACCTAGTAGTGGATTTCACTCTATTATTTACAACATATGAGGTATAGATGATAAGTTGATATTATTCATGTTATAATAAATGTTAAAAAACATTTATTTAACTTTTGTATAGCTTCACAACCAAGAAAGATATTATTCACTTTTGTATAGCTTCACATTGACAGATTTGTCAATGTTATAAAGAGATTAGAACACCAAGCCCGTGGGCGACAAATCGAAATCGGGAGACCAGCGTCGGATCTCCTCCAGGTTCTCCCTTTTCTTCTTCCTCTTCTTCTCCCTCTTCGTCTTTCTCTCTCGACTGATACCGCCCGACATCGACCGTTACCACCCTACAGCGGCCAGCGACGATCGAAATTGATCGTTACCGCCCAATTTCATATGGTAACAGGGCGAAAACAGCCCCAATCGATGGTATCGCCCGATATTGAGTCGTCTGCGTACTGGTGAGCGGGCGAACCAGTACATATGCCCGTACCGGGCAGTATGATTCGAAACATTGAACCTTGGAAAATATAGTTGATGTTAAAACAAAAAGATAATGATAAGACGATATATAATGCTCGGTGAAAGTATAGGATGTCAGAGAAAGTTGGAAGAACACAAATGCAACAATTGATGAAGACGCTTACTAAATAAAAGTATATTGTCTGACATAGAAGTAATGATGGAGACAATATTTTCAAAGACTTATTTTGGACAAAAGGTCGCCCGTCATTGAAGCTTGATAAATCCACATCATTTAAGCCCTCATCCATCAACGAACATATACAAAAGGTCCCTTAGGTGGAGCTTGGATGGATTTACATTAAGTGGAGCCTAAGAAACATCATCCAGTGAATCTATAAAATATGCAATCACCTCATATGGGCTAATCAATGCATCACGAACACTTGTAAAACCATATCTTATAGCTAAATAGGACATAGCTAGAGTATAATCAATGATTTCACGACCCTCAATATGCATTATAAAAAATCATTAGTGGAATATCTTTATTTATGATTTAAAATAAATAATGATTAAAAATGAGTAAATAAATCTTATTGTATCCGCTACAGGAGTCGCCTCCCCCATCTCTATAGGAGCCGCCTCCTCTAGATAGTCTAAGGAGCTACTATCAGGATTTTAAATGAATAGATGTAAGATACATTGATACTAATCCATATAATCAACAGATGCATCATGGGGATTTCAAACTCAAACACCATGAGATATGTTATCTAATAATTGGTTTTACCAATGTTCTCACAATGAATCATTGCACTCATACTCTACATCATATTGGATGCATCATGGGGCTTTCAAACTCGAACACCCCAAGATATGTTTTCTAATAATTGGTTTTGACAATGTTCTCACCATGAATCATTGCACTCATACTCTACATCAAAGTTTGACTTACCGGTCCGTACCAATACCGGGCAGTATGCACAGTGCATACCACCCAGTATTAAAATATAATATAATATTTTTATAATATAATATTAAACTATTAAAAAAAAGAAAAGGGGCGACGTCGCCTCTCGATCTTTCTCCCCGTGAGGGAAGACGCTCCGTCTCCTCGTGCGGGAGAAAAAGCGGTCGCGGGCGTGGGCGACCCGCAGGCAACGACGGCGCGCGGGCAAGGTATTCTTTCTTCTCCTCTTCTTCTTCCCTTTTTCTTGCTCAATCGACCGCCGACGGTCGATTTCTTCTTCAATCGGCCGCCGACGACCGAAATCAACCGTTGACTCGATTTTTGGCGGAACCGCCTAGTAGCGGGCGATCCACGCACCGATAACCTGACAGACCGGTATGTACCGCCCGTATGGAGCGGTACAGGTCGAAATTGCAAACATTGCTCTACAACAAGGATTGACATACCAATCTGTACCGGTGTGCCGACATTTTGTCGATACCGGTACGGTACCAGTACCGGGCGATATGCACAGTGCGTATCGCCTGGTATATTAAATATATTATAACATTTTTATAATATAATATTATATAACATAATATTAAAATATATTAAAAAAATAAAGGCGACGTCGCCTCGAACTCTCTCCCGCATGGGGAGACGTTCCGTCTCCCTGCATAGGGAGAAAAATCACCCGCGGGCGGTGACGGCTCGCGGGCGACCCCCAGGCGGAGTCGCCGCTAGGGCGGCGCGAGGTACTTCTCCTCCTCTTCTTCTTCTTCTTTTCCTCTTCTTCTTCTTTCCTTTTTCTTCCTCAATCGACCACCGACGGTCGATTTCTCCTTAAATCGACCATTGACGGCGGAAATCGACCGTCGACGGTCGATCTAAGCGGTACCGCCCGATAGTGGCCGGTCCATGTACCGATCAGCTGTCAGACCGATATATACCGAGCGGTACGGGTCTTACCGTTCGGTAAGGAAAACCTTGCTCTACACCATATTGGATGTATTGAACACCCTTCATAGCATGCGTCAATGGATGGGAGGCTATGGCACTCTCTACATATATGTAACCGTCACAAGGCCCTATCTAGATGGAAATGGCCATCATATCAATAACACGAACCTTTTTAGAGAGCTCGTCAATCTTAGATTTGTAAAAGTCGATAGCATCCACCTTTTCACCATAAAGTCCAAGAAAACCAGTCTGTTAAAACAAAGAAACCTATCATGAGATTTCTAGAGAACACATGGTAAGAAGTCACAATATAGATAAAAGTGAAGTTCATTTGAAGAAATCAAAAAACAGAGAAAGATATAAGCTGAAAAATAACCTTTACTGCAGGCCTTTTAGATGGATCCTTATCATATTTTAGTTGATAATAATCATGCCAATTCTGCATCTGCTTCTTCTTTTTTACCAGCTTAGCAAGTTTGTTTGCATTATAGACAACCTTCAAAACATATGTTTGTTATAACATACTAAAATGCATATTAAATGTAACAAAAATACATGCATGAAAACAACTACAATCCAAAGGACAAGTAAAAGCATTCTTAAATGAAAACAAAAAGACAATTATATTCTCCAAGGTTTCAAATACCCCTCTGATTTTGTATGTGTCAATTGGTAATTACTAGCCTTACCACAGCTGGAGAGGTACCAGTCAATATTTATTTTTTATCAATTTCTGTTGGTGACATCAAATGATACAGTTTGACAACCTAGAACCATACTAAACGAACTACTTACCAAAGCCAGTATTATGCAGAGATTTAAAATATTGGTACTATCTTTTTGGCAATAGAAGTAAAATCTATAATTGAAAACAAACACTCTCCGAGTGAATGTAATATCAATAATGTTAAAAATTGAACAGCCTATTTATGATTAATTATTAATTGTACCAAAAAAATTATCAAACTAAAACGTATTGTACAAAAAAGTATTATCAAATTGAGGAAATAGGCTTCATTCTATAAATGAGCATTCATAACAATCAAGAAAAAAAACCAAGAGCTAAACAAGCAAAAGTATAACTACTTGAAAATATAAGAAATAACATCATATGGCCGCTATAGTCGATAAATTGCATGTCAAAGTTCCTACAAAATTGTACATGGCCATAAAAGCATACATGCATCGACATTTTTACAAACACTAAGAGAAAACTATATCAGCTAGATCTGAAATCATCCATAACAAAAACTGCAATTGACCAGTGATCAATCAGTATTGACAATTATTCTAGAACACTAGACATAGAATTGCCACTCATTCTATTATTTCCCTCATCTTCCCGTGAGAGGAAGTCTTCAAAGCACCCATCACAGCTCATATCAAGACCAGTAAATAATATTTTGATCATTTAAGCAGAGATGTCCTTAAAACCTGATCATATCTAAAAGATACATGTAACATATAAAGAAAGCAAGTGCCCAGATATGCATGGAGCAGATTCCACAAAAGATACTTGATTCCAGTAATGATCCAAACGATATTACTATTCATCAGGACATCCAAGGATTATGTACACCAGAAAAAGCTTTATCACCTTTAAACCTGATCATTATCTAAAAGATAATTGTAACACAAGGAAAAATGAGTGTTCACACATGCATGGAACAGATTCCTATTACAGGACATTCTTGCAAGGTTATGGTGGGACAAGTTGAAAACTGCACATCAACTTCTCACAAACCATCACATCAACATTGCCAATAGGTTGTCCATAATCCATATCCATTAAATTTGCCATGAAAGGTACTTGATTCCAACAATGATCCAAACAATATCACCATTATCTAAAAAGCGAGTGTGCAGACATGCATGGAACAGATTCCTATTACAGGAACTTTTGAAAACTGCATATCAACTTTTCTTACGAATCATCACATCGACATTATTGGGAACCACTTGCCAATAGGTTGTCCATAATCCATATCCACTTAGTTTGCCATGAAAGATACTTGATTCCAACAATGATACAAACAATATCATCATTCATCATGAAATCCGAGAATTGCCACATCATGTACTGCACTAGTGTAGGCTTCCTCTTGGATTGGACTGCATGTACACAATATGGTTGATACGTTCAAGCATGCTAGGAGAATAAGAAAACATCTTTTGAGTTGATAGTATTGTTGAGATTTTAAATTGGATGGCTAACTATTGTGGACCTTATGGCTTTGATACCAAATGGAAAATTTAAATCAATGAATTTGAGGCAGGGCTAACACACATGAGAGGGGACAATAATCCAAACCAAAAAAAAGCTTGAGCTGTTAAATTATTGGCCAAGCTCAATATATATCAGCACATTCTTTCAATCCTGAGCAAAATGAATTCTTTTTTAGTCCTCTTTGAATCTTTATCCTCTACATGAATATTTTCTTAACAAGTATGATAAATATCATGACCATATATATCCAGAATCATAAAATGCACATGATGCTTTAATAAAAAACACCATTTGATGACTTAATGAGTCAACTAGACCATCATAATGTGTCATTGTGGTGTGAGATATTACAAGGGTAATCCAAACCGAAAAAAAGCTTGAGCTGTTAAATTATTGGCCAAGCTCAATATCAGCACATCCTTTCAATCCTGAGCAAAATGAATTCTTTTTTAGTCCTCATTGAATCTTTATCCTCTACATGAATATTTTCTTAACAAGTATGATAAATATCATGACCATATATATCCAGAATCATAAAATGCACATGATGCTTTAATAAAAAACATCATTTGATGACTTAATGAGTCAACTAGACCATCATAATGTGTCATTGTGGTGTGAGATATTACAAGGGTCTCCTTATCATTGTGGACTGCATGTACACAATATGGTTGATACGGTCATGCATGCTAGGCGAATAAGAAAACATCTTTTGAGTTGATATTATTGTTGAGATTTTAAATTGGATGGCTAACTATCGTGGACCTTATGGCTTTGATACCAAATGGAGAATTTAAATCAATGAATTTGAGGCAGGGCTAACACACGAGAGGGGACAATATTCCAAACCAAAAGCTTGAGCCGTTAAATTATTGGCCAAGCTCAATATATATCAGCACATTCTTTCAATCCTGAGCAAAATGAATTCTTCTTTAGTCCTCTTCGAATCTTTATCCTCTGCATGAATATTTTCTTAACAAGTACGATAAATATCATGACCATATATATCCAGAATCATAAAAATGCACATGATGCTTTAATAAAAAACACCATTTGATAACTTAATGAGTCAACTAGACCATCATAATGTGTCATTGTGGTGTGAGATATTACAAGGGTCTCCTTATCACAACCCGAGCATGATGGGCTAACTGACCTATCAGCTTCGTTTGGCCCAAACCACTAGCCAATTTCGTAAATTGAAGTTGATACTGTCCACTCATCAGACCCTTGTAAGTCAATCTTAGTCTTGCCTACATTCAATGTGGGATTAAATGAGGATGTTATCTCTCCCACTCAAGGGCTTGACATCCTCGTCAAGATCTAACATAAGCCTAGATCAAACCTTAGCATGATGCACATGAGGCATAGCTTAGTGGTGGCTCCACATCGTGACGAGTCCTCTAACTCCATCCACGGGTAGCCCTTTCCTACTCGAGCCTCCTCACCATGCTCAATACTATGTTGGCTCTTATACCAAAAATCACGACTCGGGCATGATGGGTTAACTAACCTATCAACTTCGTTTGGCCCAAACCACTAGCTAAAATGGTTAAGCTGAAATTAATAACAGTACACTCACCAGACCCTTATAAGGGAATCTTAGATCCGATGTGAGACCAATTGGGAGTGTTACACTCTTTGCACCTACATTACTTGGGTTAGTATGAAGTCATGTGTGACACGGGTGCTAATATTTAATGTTCTTATTAGTCATTGTTGTTTTTTTTTTTTTTTAAGTAAAGAATAGGCCGGAACTAGTTTCTTTCTTCTTCCGGAGAGTAAAGAATAGGTTAAGACACTTAAGAGAATAGAAGAGTTAGTTCAATAAGTTCTGATAGAGGAATACGAAACTACAATTTACAAGGCTGCTTATTAACCAGGCAAACATTAATTAGCGCATCGATTCTCCAGAAAGTAAAATCATCAAAAATGTGCTCCTTATTAAATCATAAGGTGCAGAGGCTTTGTTGTGGAAGATATACTCGTTCTTTGCTCTATCAACCATCCAGCAAATTCACCGTCATAAAGCCATCCCATAATCTCCATTTATTTATAATGTTAGCTTCGTGCAAATCAAAACACAATTAAAAAAATTGATGTACATAGCACAAATTTTGATTGCTAATTGAATCAACCACCAAATTTGTCTTTTTTGGCATCTTATTATTAATTTAGTTTATACAATGTAAGAAAGAAAAAAATAAAAAAAAATTACCCAAGGTTCGTTGTACTGTAGCATACCGCTCAGTATAGGCGGTACATACCAATCCAATAGAAGATTGGTATGAGCAATACATTGGTACGCCTCCACGTACCATGTGTCAGTATGCTCGATATGGCTAGGTATGTACTATACCGATCAAGGTTTGCAATATCGTATCACATCGCTCGGTACGCTCAGTACATATCGGTCCGATAGAGGACCGGTACGCTCGGTGTAGCTCAGTACCTTACTGTAACATTTGTCGTACACTCAGTACAACTTGGTACATATCGTACCGACAGTTGATCGATACGCCAATACGGTACAAGATTACAAACCTTGGTACGAATAGCTGGTCAGTAGACCAATATGGACCGGAAAGGCAAACCATGAAACTACCTAATATTACTTTAACAACCATTAAAATTTATCCATATCAAGTATCAAATTGAATCTTATTTACACTTAAATCACAATGTTAAACCTACTTGATTCTAAATATCATGCAACCTTAAGATGAAAATATATCTAAACAATGACTAAGAAATGGTAAAAAAAGTATTAATTAATGCATGAAGACTCAAAGTAGATCTATCCTAGATCAGAATTTAGGCATGTGAAACTAATTTCCATCATTAATATTTTAAATTTCAAGTCATACATTCATCAATCATTTTATTAAGCGGTTATTACCTTCCATATTTTGAACATTTAACTTTCAATTATCATCATGGTAAAAGAAAACTAGAAAAGAACACTCTTTTCTCACTATTCCAGTGAGGTTCCGTCAAATCATCATGGTGATGGGCAATTCAGATAGACAACAGTTCAAACAGTTTCTATCTCTGCACTGGATCCAAATCCTTCAGTTGCATCCTATTTTCAAATTATCATGGCGATGGGCAGCAATTCAGATAGACAACAGCTCAAACAGTTTCTTTCTCTGCACTGGATTCAAAGCTTTCAGTTGCATGTTCTATTTTCAACTGCAATGAAGTCTTTGCATCTAGTGTGTTTTTTCATCATCAATGACCAATTTAAATTTAACACAAATAGGTAATGAAAACCATACAGACTGTAAATACCACCACAATATTTTTATGAGACTCGTGAAAAGAATATAAAGCTTAATCATTGCATACGATCACAACAAATCAGAAAAAATCATCCATAAGCATTAAAACTATAAACTAACCAGGGATCTATTAGCATCAGTCATTCGACATTCAACTGTCATTAAACTAAAAATCATGAGGTCACGGCAGAATAAAAACCTGATGAGTCAAATAGTGATCCCGATGATTGACAAGGAAAAAGTGTTCAACAAGCTCGCTGATTGATTCATCAGGGTCAGGTGGCACATTTCTAACAAGGACCTGAAATGAATAAAAAATTAGTTAGCTGACACAAATCAGCAGAAATAGGAAGTATAGGACAATCAGATCATCTCTTCATTTATTTAATGTCATCTACGATAATCTATAAGGATGAGGCTATTCATAATTGTATATAATTTTAATTATGCATTATTTTTCTATATACATACATACAAATAATTTTAATTACACACTCCTACTATGAAGGAAATTATATTGATAAATATGTGTGCAATCAAACATTAAACCTTCCTATTGAGCCAATAACCTGGTACTAAAGATCATTGAGGTGTGCAGTGTGTTGGTCGTCCTAAAATTACACCCTAATGCCACTATGATTTGTATATTTCTAATCAAGTTCATCTCCAACAGTGGCAATGCCTCTAGTGTTAAATGTGTGTTTCAGCCCTAAACTTCACACTTTTCCAGGTCAAACTGATGCATGTTGGTACCATCATCAGACATTCCAGTTCTGAACTGGTAGGAAAATGTCAAGACCATCAATCATTGAGTTGCAAGTTGTGGCCAAATATATTCAACATAATGTAACATCAGTTGGAAGGAGGTAGAGGCAAAAGGTGAGCAAGAAAGAGGTATGTCATAGGGTGGACTTCATGATTAGTAATTAGAACATAGAATTTTTAATTGGAGATCTGTAAATATTTTGATCGACTTTGACTAATAATAGATAGAATCCCTTGAATTGGTTTAAACCAAAACTAGCCCACATGGTTGGAAACATGTGGTGTTCCCCAAAATCAAGCAGTCCCCATGGTGATTCCTAGTTGAACAGATACATCCTGCCCAATAGAGGCAATACATTTTCATACACCAAACCATGGTAAAAGAGTTGTCAACAGATAACAAATTGTCTTCTTTTTGCATATAAAGATCAACAAATAAGGCTACAATATAAACTTTCCATTTTTCTCCTAATTTTATATAAATGTAAAACATCATCCTTGAACTCCAAACATATAATTATTTAATTTTTCAGCATATAAATATAAATTTTCATACATAAAAATCCTTCATGTTCATCTAGGAGATTTAGATTGCAGTGGGCATAGTGAACATAAGAAATTAGATTCATTCCATATTGCATCGAGGAAAAGAAGAAAGTTCTAGCAGCTTTTTCCGAATTCACAAACATGACATCAAACGAACTTTTGGTAAGATTTCTCTCAACATCATTTTTAAAGACTGATGTTAAGCTTACTGTAAACTGATCAGGACGGCGCTTCTCAGATGCAAGAAAATGCAACCTCATTGATGCAACAATTTCGTACTCCTTAAACAAGACATAGCATGTCCAAGAGGTAAAGATATATGCCATAATTAAATGAGCCCAGAACCTACAATAAGAAGAAACAGTTATACACTCATAAACATTGTTTTTCAACAGGGTGCAAAACCTACAACAATTGGCTGATTCAATCAACAAAGTAAAATGTAGAAATGACTAAGAGAACCATTCAAGGTAAGAGAAAATTGAAAAATGCATCCCGTGTATAGCAACATATGTAACCATAGGTCATAAACATGGTTCGCCTTACCGGTTTATGCCCGTACACTGACCAGCCATCGATAAGGTATATACCCGAACTGTACCAATATACCATGGTATGATAGGGTGTACCAACATAATGATATGTACCATCCACACCAGTCCCGTACCAGTCTGGTACATACCGCTCATACCGGACGAAATGTCACGATACGACATACCTTGGTTGTAAATAAATCTACCAGCAAAGTTGAACTTTGATAGGTAAAACAAATCATTTTAGGCTCAAATATGATAAAATATCAACTTCATTATCGAATTAAATTTTATAATTTGGTTTCAATTTAAAATGAAAAGATATATAGTAGTCATATTCCATCATCAAATGAGAAAAAATAAATGAAAATATCTTTAAATTTAAATGAAAAACAAGAATCTCACCAGAAATTAACTGTGAAGAAAGCATCATATAGGAGCATCAGAAGAGAATTATGCACTTGTGTGCCACATCACACCCAAAAAACAGAGAAACATGCAGATTTTGCAAGAATACATGTAAAGATAACACCACAAAAAGAATTGGTCCTGTGAAGTAATATTCGAACATCAAATCCAGATATCTAATGGTACCACAATCTACTCACTCAAACAAGTTTAGCGGTCCTAAATAAAAAAAAGACAGTTTCTAATAACGAAGTTAAAATCTATTTAAAAATTATGCACTTACCATCAGAAGTGTCATCTTTAATTAACTATCTTTCTTCAGCGTATGATGAAAATGACTTATTTTCATTATGACAATGACTCTTTGCTTAGGTGGAGATATAACAGAAACCAAGAAGCAAATAGCAAGAGCATACCGATCACCAAACAGTTGTATATATGATATACCTAACTGTCAAATTAGTTTCAAGTTTCAACCATATTTAAAAATGATTGATAAACATGATCTCAAAATAGGTCAAGTTTCAGCAACTTTACAACTAGTATTATGAGAAAGGGTAAGCAGAAACTAGTATTATGAGAAAGGGTAAGCAGAAACTAGTAATTAGTTCAACCAGTAAGCAATGTTGTTATAAATAATATTAAAACTGTTACAGCTTACCTCTGTGAACTCAAAGGAATATTTGAAATAGAAAGCTTGTCTATGTTACTGAACTCCACTTCAGAATTTTTCAAGGTATCAGTGTTTGTCCAGTTGATTGGCACCAAGACTGCAAATGCTAGGATTGCCATTGGAACGAAGAGTTTAAGCCTAGTAGAAAAAGCAAATCCAAGAGATCAATTATTTGTAGATAAAAAATAATTTGATAATTTTTTAGGGAACATAACTGAACTACTAATCCCAATACAAAAGAAAGGTCAAGAAAATTAAGATGCAAAGTTACCACTAGATGGAGAACAATTAACCATGCAATATGTCAAACATGAGGCACCACAATTCGTTTTTCTGATATAAGCAAAACTTCTTAATTGTTGCACCTTAGTGACATGTCTATACATTGAAATATCAAGTTCGAAAGGAAGATGAATGGTTAAACTAATCCCAGTTTTGTCGAAGGCTCTCCATTTTTTATTGTTAATCTCTTGATCACCATTTTGTTCCTTTAAACTCTTTGCACCTTTTTATCTTTTTCTCTCCCACTATATTATCTAAATGCAAACTCAAGTCTATCAATTTCACTAACATTATTGCAAAAAGTTCTAAAAATCCTAACAATAAGAAGCATACATATCCCAATCAGATCAAGCAGACTACTACTCGAAGCTTCAGCTTCTTTCTGTCTTGTTGGATGATTGCCGAAATTCTAAATTAGATTATCAAGTTCCTGCTTGTAGAGGATCGAGTTGCACAGATAGAGAAGTAAAGAATTAACCTTAGATAAATAAAACAATTTAGCATAAATCACCACCCTTTAAACTAATTCTAGGTAACACCATTTACCAGGTAGGATGACCAGTGTCAAGGATAATTTATTCAGACTCCACATTGCCCATTAAGATGCAAAATAAACAATTCATGAATGCAGTACATATATAAAAGAGAAAAAGAAGAAGAATAGATTAATGAAAGACAAGTAGAATACCCTATCAGGTATATACGTAAATATACAACAGAATCAAGTCCTGCATGGTTTATCAGCTCTGGCTCTGGCATCCTGAGAGCAGCTGGCATCCATCCCAGAAATCTCAAATATGAACTCAAATTTAAGTTCACAAACTTACGGACAAATGCCCCTGAGCATGTTGGACTGCTTCTTACACCTTTAAGATACCACTTTGGAAAGTAAACTCTGTCATTTATTGGTTGAAGTCTTAGTATAGCAAATGCTATTAAGAATGCAATGGCGACAAGTATGTTGATGGCTGCGGAAAGCCCTATGTCAGTAAGTGTAGCCATAATTGCCACTTATAGAATAGTGATGAGCCTCTATGTATAGACCCTGCAAAAGATCAGATAGTAGTATTATGTACTCATAAATCTTAGCATAAATAGAAACAAAAAAAGAAAGCAATCTTTCATAAAGATGAGACAAAAATGATGTAGAGAAATAGTCGCCAATAACAAAGATCTTCCATGTTAACATTTAAGAGGCATATCCAGAATGTCAAAACTCAATAAGATAAGTTAGCTAAACCTAGAACAGCATAATTATCAACCTCTGAAAACGTATTTGCACTATGGTTTCCAGAAACTCAATGTAATCTAGAGAACGTCTACTTTTGCTACTGAGTCATATTATGTTTAGGTTTGAGCTGCTGACCCCATCAAATCACTTCAAAACTTTTGGTGATCAGTTGTTGACACCATGTGGCTTCCAATTTAACGAACTTGCATTATAAATAACATCATGCTAACCTTATTGTCTAGTTGGTGATAATTTTAGATGACCAAACGTGTTCAAATCTGTGACAAGCAGAAAGAAGAACATTTAAGGTGGCAAAAACAGCATCAACAGTGACTTTTAACAACAAAGCAGACAAGATCATTGTAGTAAAACTGTGATAGGGAGCACAGGAATCTTGCATAGAGAAAACAAAAATAATTAATTCAATACTATATTAAATACCTTGGTGTCTAGCGATTGAAAAATATTATTTGCATAGATCCAATCAAGAGGCCCAAATAATTCAATAATTACAATAAGCAGATGATCAAATTTAATGGTCAATGTTCTAAGGAGTAAGGACTTCTCAGACATTTCATGATCTTTTTCCTTCCTGAGTTTATGAAGCTGAAATGCAAATCTTAAATGACACAAGTCTTGGAAATAGTTGATCAAGATCAATGGAACAACTAGGCCACAATAATAGTTGGTTTAGACTTACTTTGGAGCTGTAATGGTTGACCAACCACTCGGAAATGGGGGGAAGCATAAGAAAATTAGACAATAAATTGGTCAATCAAAATCATATGGGTCTTTAAAGCAGTTTCCGTTTTGGTATCCTTAATTGGATTTTTGCTCAACTTCTGCTTAATTCTAGGAAACTTTCAGGTAGCGATGAGGAAGTGGGTCTTTCTTAATTTACACTAACTTAGAAGACCCAAGATATGAATAGAGAGGTCCATTTTCCCATATTAACCCAAATTAATCTAATAATGTTCTAATGCTACATCAACAAAGGAGTTTAAGTTGTTTCGCATTTAACTAATTGGTCGCCAAAATATATCATCTTATCACTTCTCATACTTGTCGATTCTGGAAGTTGTAGAAGGGACACTTTTGTCGTTAGAGAAGTCTAGCTCATCTAAATCTCGAGATTCCTTCCGACCTACTTCTGATATCGACCAGCTCAACCGAATGAAGTAGTAGGAGTTCTCAGCAGACACCCACCAGGGCGACCACCTGCACTTACAAACCCAAACCTCCAGAAATCAAATCAAACAGAGAAAAAGAAACGACATTTTCCCATACATGAACTGCAGAAGTCGATAAAAAAAGGAAGCCGATAAAAAACTCTCTTTTCCATCCATCCGCAGATTAGATTTCAACCAGGGCAGGCCGCCAGGGGAGGGAACCAACATAGAGAAACTAGACTCTTCACAAGATACCGCGAACAACAAAAGACTGATCCAAGTCAAGAAAACATTCGATCTTTAAATCAGGAGAAGAAAGAAAAAGACGCTGAGATTTGTTCTTCCCTCTCCAATAAATAAAAAGGTAAAAGAAAGAAAGCAAGAGAAAGACAGCGCAGCCACTACCATAAATTACCTTTAGAGGAGCAGCAGCAACGCCGACCAAACCAAGCGACAAGCAACCAGCGACGAATCCTTCCCGACCACCACTCAGATTTGTTGAGAACCCCTAACAAACCTTTACCGTCAGAAACACGAGAGAGAGAGAGAGAGAGAGTTGTCAGGTGGGGTTGGATTCTTTGTGCTTCGGGTTAAGGCAAGCAACAGAAAGAGTGGGCTTTCGGGTGAGGGATGGAGGCGATGGCCAAAAGGACGCGCGAGACACGAAGAGGGCAAGGAAGGAAGAAGAGGGTAAAGAAGAGGAGCGTCAGAGAGACCCAACGGTCGGCAAGACGTGTCAATAAATGGAAGACACATGAGAATTATTAATTCAATATTATTTAATAATAATAATAATATAATAGAAATTAAGGTTCATGCATGAAATGTATCCGTAGTAATTTTCCTTAATCGTCGGGTTATTATTGGCAGTGAGTGGATGCAGAAGATTCTTTGGGTTATTATTGGATGAAGATTAAGTGTTTTAGTTTCCACTAAAGCTTCTCTTAATTTAATTGATTTGAGGAAATGGATATCTGTTTCGAAGACAATTAAATCAGGTGATGGTGGCTTTGCATTTTATTTTGCTATAATAATAAATGTATAGTCTCATCTCAGTTTGAAATTGACAGATTTTATATTTGATTTAATTAGTATACGATAATAAACAAAATAATCTTACCACGCTTTGCACGTCGCATACATATGATGCATGGCGGCAGTCGTACACGCAACACGGCGGGTCATGTGACGCGGGCCAATCAAACGCCAACACGACATCTTCAAAAAGTTCTCCCTGCCCTTTTACCCCCTAATCCAAACAATCCGGTCTTCAGCAATAATTAAATGTAAGATCGACCGGCGGTGATCAATGACGGAGGCTAAGCCGTGTCGCCCGTCGGCGAGCGACAGCGAAAAGCTACTCGAAGCAGGTGCCGACATGTGGGAGAACGAGGCCGTGTCGCTTCCATCCTTCACACTACGCCGCCGCCGCCGCCCCTCGTCGTCGGGAATTTTATTACTCGAGCGAAGGCGGTGCGGTGAGGTAAAGGAAACGCTGCCACGCGGTCAAAGCGCGGGCGGTCGGCTGCACTACAAAAAAACTCGAACGTTAGAGCTCCCCATCCTTTGGATCTTTCGGCTCTGTTCCCACTACAAAAAAACTCTACATATATATATATGTAGAGAGAGAGAGACAGACCATTGCCAGCAGAAACTGAATCTTAATTGAAATGAAACATGATAAATAAAGATCTATAGCAAATCAAACTCATCTAATATTGAATATAGATCCATAACAAGAATATGCAAACACAAAATGTGTGACCCATGATTTAATTTCTTTAGAAAAGAAGAAAGTTGAGCTTCTGCTCACCATCTTAATTCTCTAGCATTTGCCTTACAGCCACTTACATTTTTATCATACCCTGCCAGTTTATCAGATTAAATTGGAAGTGAGATATCTGAAGAAAGCCCATCTCAGTAAAATCAAGTTTGAAGACAACCTTCAAAGAATTTCTAGGTTCTATGAGCTGCCAGTGGATAGATTAAGTGCATCTTATATTATATTCAGATCCAAAATCAACTTAAACCTTTCTTAGGTACAGAATCTCATACAATGATACATGGAGAATAACAAAAAAAAAAAAATGAAGACGGAGAACAATGTGCCACATCTGTTGATATCAATTCAATGCCTTACAAGGCATCTCGAGCTGCAATCCTACAGACGATTGCATCAGATAGCGAAGATATTGCTAATTCCTGAGGGGTTATCTTGTAATGCTGGTGAAAAGAAAACAAGAGTAAAGAGCACAGTCAACATTTATTCATAGTGAGAATAGTAGTGGTGTGATGGATGTAACCAAGAATGAAATATGTACCTTTTGGATCTGTGCATTGTTAGCTCTCCCTTCCAACTCTAACAGATCAATCTCTTTGCCCTTTATAAGCTTCTCCACATCTTTCATCTAAGTACAATGAATGCCTTTTATGTCAATAACTCAATAAAATCATTGTTATTTATGTCATTTTATGTAAAACTATCGTTTTAATTATCAAAAGAAATAGTTATTGGTTGATAGCATTTAAATGGTCCATTTCAGAGTTTGAATCATCAACCAAACTTTAACACCATGATTCTTTATGATTTTGCAGAATTGTGGAAGTGGAAAGGGAGTACAGGATATATGGGGGATGAATTCTAAAAATCACAGTAAGACCTCCCCTTTCATTTTTTTTTGGGGAAAAACAGCCCATTAATCAATAAAATGCTAGCATACGGTAAATGCTATTAAACAATCAAAAGCAAACAAAGGAATTAGATAATTTACAGATGTTTTCTTCCAAATGGCATCAGAATAGATCTTTGTTCTATGTAATATAAATGCATGTTTAGCATAAACTTGATGCATGTCAGATTGATTGAAAACAACTTGCATCTAATGTCCAACTTGAAATAATAGCCTTCCTGTTGGATGCAACCCAAAAAGTTGTAAGAATGAACAGAAATTGCAAACACAATGGATCTCAGGTTAACGGACCATCTCAACAAATATAGACAAGGACATTGTAAGTTGTAGACAAAAACCAATTTTTGTTTTCCAAAGTATTAAAATGGCAGTATCAGCATGTAGCCACTTTATACAAAATAGATGTATTAAAAAAACTTAGTAGGATGGAATATAGTAAATACTTGTGCCACAAATGCTACTTAACAACCTTCTCAAGAAGGCTAGCTGTCAATTAAGTGATTCTATATAACCAACAGAAACTGTAGATGCTAAATTGTATACCTCATCATGAGACGCAGCAAAACGAGCTGCAAGAACATAGGTTGTGTCATCAGAAATTCCACATCTCTTTAATGATTCAGTTATCTAGCAAAAAGCACATTGAACAATTGTTATGTGAACATCATAGGTAAAACAAAGAAAGTTGATCTAGAATATTAGACATTTACATGTTTAGATCCAGAGTAGTTATAAATAAGCTCAGAGTGAAGAGTCCGTGTTGTGAGTGATGCCCTTGATTTGGATACAAGCGCCTTATGAGCTGCAGCTAGAATGGGGAAAACATCTGGTATCTGTATAAACAATAGGTTCAACCAAAAAGGATATCAACTTTTCATGCCAGAGTTGCAGTCACTCCAAGTTAAAAAAATAAAATGAAAGAGAAATCCATGTAAATTAGAAGGCACAAGCAACATCAAATATATGACAGCTATACCGCAGACTTACCGTGCATAAAGTTATGTGATATGAGGAAATTTTGCATGCAATTTAAACCAGATTTTAGCACAAAGTTATTTGTAACCAGAGAAGCTTCATTTAACAAGAATAGGAAAGGAACATACTAGTGATGCATTGAGCAGTGCTACTTCTGGTTCCAGTTTTCCAGCCTGCACAGATTCCAGAAGTTGCCTGAAAAGTTTAGTCAAAAAGTAAATATCCTCCCCACCTACTGTTACGTAGAGCATTTCCATGCATGTCACTCAATGTTCTTTTGCAATGAATCATGCCATCGATAGAGGAAAAATATATAAAACATCAACACAACATGAAGAAATATACATATAACAAATTTCAAAACAATTTCCACACCAGACAAACTGTTTGATGCCAATACTGAAAAGGGTTATAAGTTCCTCATTTTAACAACAGCATAAAAATTGAAATTTAAAAAAATATTGTTGAGAAACTTATGACCATATAAAACGAAATAAGTAAAATCATACAGACAGCATAAGAATCATTAGAAAGCCCATGACTATGCCTTGCAGTCAAACATTAGCACTCATCTAACATGAGAAGTATGAGCTCCAGAAATATTCGTCTACGTAAATCTCAAGTCCGTATTGTTCTATCGTCAAGTTCAACATTCTGATTGTGCAGTGCACAAAAATCTCACACATATTAATTCCCTGAAAATGAATAAATAGAATGTAAAACGGACAGTATTTCAATGAAGCCCCTTCCAATAAAACAATTGCCAATAAGGCTAGCACTCTAAGCATGATCCCTAGCACCCAAAGAAGTTGAACTTGGCCTGTCAATTTTGATTACACATCATTAGGACCCAAATCGTAAGCACCCAAAGAAGTTGAACTTGGCCTGTCATAAGGTTCTGCACAAGGTAGAGTATTGTTGCATTATTTTTTTTTTCGTTATTGGTAAGACCAGAGTCACATCGATCCACATTTAAGTCTGAATTAAGGCAACATTATATTAAGTTACCCATGGTATGGAATTTTTTCTTTCTAAGCAGGCCTACCCCATCATTCTGAGCCATCAAATTCATTTTCTCTTTATGAGTAGGCCCGTTAATAACAAATCTTTGGTTGCTCATACATCGCAGGTCCATGAGATAGGGAGCAACTCCACAATAAGAAACACCATGACATATTGAATATGCATCTATTATAGCAACTTCTGCCATTCTACCCATGCTTCCTAATTGATCGTAATGCACAATAGATCCTCGAAGCTCCCCCATTTAAAGCTTATTCAGATATTACAATAAAAAATATCTTTTTTTTTTCTTTTCCCTCTTAAAATTAGCAAACTGAAGTTAATGTGTAGCTTAAAAGAAAGGAGTTCTGCAGTTAATTGTGTCACGATATTGAAGAAGTTGCACCTTCAGACGATGGATTCAAATAGATGTAATACTGTTTAACTGCCAGGGGAAACGAAACATTTCAATGGCATACAGAGCATAGGAGCGAGCTTGAACATGAGGCAAGATTAGTAAAGAGGAAGAGATTAAAAAAAAAA
Source organism: Ensete ventricosum (assembly GCA_029747655.1). Lineage (NCBI taxonomy): Eukaryota > Viridiplantae > Streptophyta > Magnoliopsida > Zingiberales > Musaceae > Ensete > Ensete ventricosum. The sequence continues at coordinate 4,073,891 of JAQQAF010000003.1, forward strand.
AAAGACCTGCTATTGGTGACGTCGGTGAAAAGAGCGAGGAAGAGGGTAGTGCTCCCGTTCACCTGGAATACCTTCATAGCTTCTTTCCTTCCTTCATTCATTCCCGGTACAAATCAAAACGAATCACAACCCAACATCGGAAAAGAAAGGAAAAAAAAGGTTCGCTTTCGCCTAAAGTCTGGTGGAATCGAAAACCACCCACACACACGCAAAAAGGCTCTTACTTGCAGACGGCGGTCGTGGGCACGGGTACGGCGCCGACAAGGAGAGCTTTGGGGCAAGAAGTCCCGATGATTTAGGGTTTTGAATTAAGGATCGGGGTAGGGTTTTCAAAGGCAACTTACCAAAAAAGTCCCGATGATTGCTTCTTATAGGATAACGGCCCTCTGGAATTAATTTATGACGGCCGTCTTTTGCATCAAAGGATAAGTGCTTATAAGTTCGTTTTTGGTTTTTCGACTTCATTTTATACCATTTATTTTTTCTCTTCTTTCGTCTTTATTCTATTTACTCATCATTTTTTTTTTCTTTAGATCTCCGATCCTCCTCTCCTTTTTTCAACCATCTCTTTTCCCTGATCTCATCCTTCGTAGTCCAAATGATCATAAATTTCAAAATAATAAATTTAATATTTATACCACATTTTCTAAAACATAAAAAGTATATTTTAAATATATATTGTTAAAAATAGTATTTGATATAATTATATATTTTTTAATTTATTAAATGAAATGTAACAAATGTATCATTCTAACATATTTAATATTTATTCGAAAGTAAATATTTTTAAGTAATAAGTATATATATAAACTTATACAAATTTATATGATCCTGATATATAATAAAATTAATTTATTTTTTTATTTTAATTATATATATATATATATATATATATATATATATATATATATATATATATATATATATATATATATATATATATTCGAATGCAACGATACAAAGTTCTTCCAAACTAGTAGAAACTTTTCGATTATGAGCCAATCAAGTAACACATTGCAGTATTTTCTTTATTTTTAAAAGTATTTTATGAGTTTTTTTTATGATATTTGATGTGTTTAATGTAAATTTCATAATAGAATGTATTTTAGTTCATTTTTTAGTGGAACGATATGATACGAAATTTTATTTACATAGGTATCTATTATTTGCACACCATTTTATATATTTTTCTTTAAAAAATATAAAAATTATATAAAACAATACACCATTTTATCTATTATTTGCACACCATTTTAGATATTTGCACACCATTTTTTAGTGAAACGCATGAGGGCTCAATACATATTTTAAATATAAAATAATGTTTGATAAAAAAAAATTTCAGATCATATTTATCTCGATATTATATCCAAAATATTCAAATACTAATGCTAACTAATATAAATAGCATTTCAATAGGATGTTAATATAATTTTTAAATATCCAAGGAACCCTATGATACCATCCAAGATCATAAGATTCTCGCTATAGTGAGAAATTAACATGATTTATGCCTTATATAAAATAATTTTTTTTTATTTTTATTTTTTTAGAATGAGTTTTAGTTTCATATTTTCTTACTAATTGAAAAGTTTAAAGAGATTTAAAGAAACGAACATTTCAAGTGAATGAAATATACTCGGTTATAGAATTCACTTGAAAACATGTCAAATTATATATAAAAATTCATAAAATACTCCAAAAATACAAAATATTATAATCAATATTATATCAAAATAGTTTAAATAATACAAAATTTGAGTATTAATATCAAATTTGACTAACAATATATTTTTAAAATAATAATAATAATAATAATATCGGAATGTGTGTTAACAAAATGAAGATTTTACATGGTTTTGAAAATTTTATATCGTTATACTAAAAAACAAAATTAAAATGCATTTGATTATAGATTGAAACTAAAACATATCAAAACGCAACATAAAATATCAATAAAATCATTCTATAATAAAAAAACAAATAATACAAAAAAATTATATTTGGCTCATTGATCACAGAATTATTTGAAAATATTTTATATTAACATAAAAACATCCTAAAACATAAAAATATCAATAAATATTATATTATATTTACGCTATGAAAGTTTAAAATAACTTGACAAACCTTATTGTCATTATACTCAAAAAATAAATAGGAATAAGAAATTTGACATAAAACACCTATAAAATTATCTTTAAAAGACAATAAATTAAAAAAAATTAAAATCATGTGTTGGTTTTTTTTTATGAGAGTTAATTTCACGTGGTCGAGAGAAATTTCATGTCTTATATATAAAAAAAAAATGAAATATGCATGATCGCATATTTAGCTTTAATGCGGGCAAAATTTGGAATAATGTATTCATAGAATCATCCTAACATCAAAAATAGATTTTTAAGTCTTAAGTAGTTTAGATAAATTTCATGTCTTTACATTCAAAAATGAATTATTCGATATAAATTACTCCCTAAAATTGAAATAAATTTCTCCCTCTGCAAACCAAATGCACAATCAAAACCTTTTAAGCAATCTTCGAACATAAACCCAATAAAATTCGTCATCATTAAACGCTAAACCCCATCGTTGAGACCAAAAGAAAGGAAGAGACGACGAAGACAATACAAAGACCAGTCAACCACACACCAAACACGAACCATACGCCGAGGTGCACGAAGAAGTGCGCGCGGCTTCAGCTGCTCTCAAGCCCCCGGCGCCGCGTCCTTCACCCGGCTCCTCCGGTAGCCACCGTACTCCCTCGCGTAGTCCGTCACGTCGCTCGGCCCGTCAGCGATCCGGCTGCGCGCGCAGTCCACCCGGTTCGACCCCGCCGGGCGCCGCCTCATGAAGTAGTTGTACAGCCACGAGGCGCCCGCCAGGACCGCCACGGCGAGCCCGCACGCGGAGAGGACGGCGGCGGTCACGACAAGCATCAAGAAACCGACCGGGACCCACATCGGGCTCGTCAAGAGGACGATGGGGCCGAAGAAGGTGAGGGCCATGACGGCGCCAGCGAGGGTGAGGACGAGGAGGATGCAGCCGGAGAAGACGAGGGTGAGGAAGCCGACGGCCTGGTTGGAGCTGGGTGTGTGGCCGTGGAGCCGGCGGAGGAGGCTTGGCCCGCGGGAGGTGGTGAAGGGGGCGGACCACGGGTGACGCGTCGGCACTGTCCATGGGCCTGCTGGCTGCCGCTCTGCCATGGAAGCTGGTGGAAAATATCTTATTCTCCGGCGGGGGGCTCGGAAGAGAGTGTATTATTCGCAGGGGGAGGTGGCGGAGGAAAGGGAAGGAGAACAGATGATGAAACGTATGGGGGAATGCAAGTCTGACCGGTCGGCATGCAGAAGAACACGTGGTGGAGACCGCAGGTGTTCTTAATCATCAAATATTAATCCTTTAAATACTTCAAATTGGTCGAGCTTAATATTATACAACTTGATTTGTCTAAAAATATTCGATTTCATTGCTAATAAACGAATGATAAATATATATGAAGATAAGATTTCATTGACTTGCAAGTTTTCCAAGACAAAACATGGTTGCGTGAGAGTAAGCTGATCGGATACACTTCACTGTCACACAAAGTCAAAGGGGATGAATCAGTCGATAAGAACATAATTTGCATACTACATACAGTACATTTCAGGATACAAAATGAGCAGCTTCTTCCATGGCTGCAGGCATCACCTCAGATCAAATTAGAAACATGGCTCGAGTCAAGAGCTTAATCCGAGTTGCATCAGCCACAAGAACCGTAGCCATCCACAAAAACCATTTGATGGTACACAGACACACAGGTGAGCCAATAACATCGGCCAGATGACTACACTTTGAAGCAGTCGACGATCTACCACACATGAAACTAACACTTGGGTTGCTGGACGGACTGTGGTTCCTCGCCGGTATGGTTTTCGGGCAACACAGGTGGCTGCTGTTGCTGCCCACCGTTTTCGCTGGGGTCAGGATGGAAGTTGATGGGAAATTTTGTCACACGAGGCTTGTCGGCCAAGATATTCCGCTGAACTCTGTCGATCAAAACTGTCGGAGGAGGTTCTTCTCTGAGCTGCTCATCATCGTAGTCGTTGTTCACGTAGTAGCCCACTCTGATGAACTCCTGCCCCATGTAGGAGCATGTCAACAGTAGCACGGTGACGCCTATGATGTCTTCTTCACGAATCTTGGTTGGATCTGGTGGATCTGCCTGAAAGTTAAAATACAAGGAGTCGGTCACTTTCTTAAATCATGTGCACAAAACCACTCTGCTTTTAGTTCAGTCTCATAAATTGCCTGGAAAACAAAGCGATAATTGCCAACATTGACAGGACCAACAAGCACACTCTCAAGCAGCTGGTCATAAGTTTCATCTTCTGCTGATCCAACGTATATGAGTTTCCACTCCAAATCTGAAGAGTTGAGCAAGACACTAATTATTAAAGCTGATGCTAAGGAAAAAAAACATTAGGATATCAGCAAGTACTTATACAACACCCACTCAAGATACAAAGATTGATATTAAAAGAACGGCATGCTTGATTAAGAATGCCAGAAATTACCAAAAACTTGAGCTTTTGGAAAAGTCACAAACATAAATTTTCATATCTTAGCTACCCATTTTATTAAGAATCACCACATTGAAGAGTTCCCAAGACCACTTTCATTCTATGTTATGCAACCTGAACTGCTGCACCGACCATCGAAACTGAATTGATCAGATTTTCCACTACCTGGGGCTTGTGCCTGTATCCATGTGGCACCAATTTCCTATTGAGAAGGTCACTATGGCCCTTTTCTTTTTCTATTGCAATAGTCACTATACCGTCAATGACCATGATCAATGCTACATTCAACTTTTCTTAGAAGGGTAGCCAAGCTAATTCTGTCAGTCACTATTAGTTTTGCAACACAAGTCACTCAGAATCTTGGGATCAATGGATGAATACCACTCAGACTACTTGAGCAACTAGGTGTCGAGCATGGCACAACTGATATCATTAGGTAACACAAGGCAGAGATTGACAAAACTATTGATTCTGAACATGATAGACAAGTAAATAACTAGTCATTGACAACATGTGAGAAATACAAGAAACTAATCTGAATTCCATCACCGACAAGTGAGAAAAATAACAATAATTAGCAGTGTTTAATTCCGATAATGTATATCAGATTGTCCACAACAACCACCGGAAGGTAGATCCCTTTTTTGGACTTTAACTAGTTGACTAACCACTTGGGTCTTCAACAAATCAACATATCTGTCACTATGCTAAATTGCAATTTTTTGACATACAATAATTTTGAGCGCCAAAATAGTATGAAACTTTTATCTAGCAACTTGCAAGCTAAAAATTGATAACAACTAGATGGTAACTCATAACTATTGATGTTAACTATAAACTATCAATATAGTTTCAAAACAATTGAAGCATAAGACCAGTATACTTTTAACTGTATAACAGAACACAAACTGAATCAATTTGATATTTTAATGTGTAAATATAATTCTTGTTTAGTTTCTTAATTACCATAACACGACAACATGATCTCACCAAAATCTTTCTCTAATGTCATGTGTTCTGCTTCAATCTTGTGTTCAATAAGCTCATTTGTTAGTATCAATATGTAAAGGGTTCATGTGGTACACAAAGTACAACAGGACCTTATAATCAAAGTAGACAAATGTTAGAAAAGCATAATGAGACTAACAAACCTTCACTCTTTTAACTCCCAGTAAAATTAAAACAATGGTTTTTATTGATTGCATTATGTCAAAAGCTTCAAATGTATTTGAGAGGAAGGCAAGCGTTGGCATTATGGCGATGTTACTCATTTATGACTTAAGTGACCAGGGCTTAAGTCATGAAAATAACATCTCTACATGAGACTAACAAATCTCCACTCTTTTAACTCCCAGTAAAATTAAAACAATGGTTTTTATTGATTGCATTATGTCAAAAGCTTCAAATGTATTTGAGAGGAAGGCAAGCGTTGGCATTATGGCGATGTTACTCATTTACGACTTAAGTGACCAGGGCTTAAGTCATGAAAATAACATCTCTACTTGCATAATTGCATTAATAAGGTTGCATATTGACCCTCCCTAAATGATGCATTGGCAGAGTTTGATGCATCAAACCATCATTCTTTTGTTTTGAAAGCTTGAAGTCCATTGATTCAGACATAAAAAAGAAACTCTAGTAGGATGCATTAATGGCACACAAGGATGGGATAAAGTTTCTTATCATAGCCTATGTTGGTTTGTCGGTTATAGCTTGAACTTATTCACAATATCTAATCAAACACATCAAACAGCAGGAGAATTCTTAGGTGTGTCTCACAGTTTCTTGTAAGTTTTATGCAAAGTACCTAACTATCAATTCTATGTTACAAGCTTAATTAATGAATAGGGGGAAATCTGAACACCACCATAATGAAGATGAAAATTCACCATGCATATAAAACCTACTAGTATCCAGAGTAGGTATTTTGCTCTAACCTATAAGAGTCACCACATAACCATGCACTAAAAGATACTTTTAAACCAATACACTAATCTGAGAAAAACATCTCTCGGTCGCATCATTAGGAGGATTTTCTTTTAAAGAAAAATGTAAAAATAAGGAAATAACTGCTTGGAGATTAGGAGTAGTTACGTTATAGCAAAATCATGCGTGGAATGCATGATAACAATTGACCACTGTGAAGCATAATATCTTCAATGATTCCTTTATTACATTAACAAGAAGATAATTTGCACTGTTACTTTCTCATTGATATATCACCATCTCCTTCCTACCTTGCCCACTTGTGTCACATCCGGAAATCAATGTAAATCCAAGAAAAACAACAAAGTTGGGAACTCTGCAATATACGTACAGCTAAACTAAATAGCTAGCGTCTCCTCCCTCTTTCTTCTCACTCCATTTCCACATTCAGCACCAGCTAAAGCAAAAAGTTCAACTACAACTCCCATTATACAGTTTCAAGTGAAGCTCTTTCTATAAACCCTAATCATCCGTCACTTTGGACCCAGAGAAAACAAAAAAGAAACATGAAAAACCAAAGGACATCAAGAGTTCATTCGCCAATCCATGACAAACGACAGTATGATACCAAAAGAAGCATCGAAACCAAAACTTGTAAGGAAGCGACAGTAAAGGTAGGATCTTTCATTCCCATGTTCAAGTCTTAAGGTTTTCTTTTTTCGGGTCGAGAACCGTACCATCTTCCAGAGGAACCAAGCACTCGTAAGATATCTCGAACTGGAACGGGCTAAGGAACGCTGTAGGATTATCCAGCACCGTGACGTTCGTTATATTCACCGCACTCATGATCACAAAAATCCAGATGATCTCGCCACCGCCGCCACCGCGGTCACCACCGACTGATCGGCCCAAAACCCTAGAAATAAAAGAACTTCCTCAAATCCGCTGAATACAAGAAGAGGGATTCCAAGCTCGCAGAAAAGATTTGAGGGAAAGAAATCGAGTTGGCTTTTGGTTCTTCTCCCGTGAAACCAAAATGAATTCAGGGTTCTGCGCCCAGCCTAGAGGCAGAAATAATGCATATATATATATATATATATATATATATATATATATATATATATATATATATATATAATAATAATTACAAAACTGTTTTTACTAATTCCTAATTGTTGTTAGTTCCGGCTTAGGGGAGTGGAAATTATTTCTTTACTGATCGGGCCGAACCGGGTTCGCGGCCGGTCTGTAAACTCCATCTAGTTTACCGGTTCAGTTAACTCCATTCGCTTAAATGCTGATGGGCTGAACCAAACCGTCCATTACAGGCGAACAGATCTGCTGAAGGCCTGTCTCGGACCAAAGAAGCCCATTTCCCATCATCTATAAAAGCCATTCCCCCTCGCCTTGCTCTTCCCCTTCGAACCCTAGCCGCCATCCTCCTCCTCATCCTACTCTCCGGCGAGCCTCACCGTCGCTGAGATGGCCGACACCCTGGTCCTACGTGGCACGATGCGAGGCCACAGCGATATGGTAACGGCCATCGCCGCCCCCGTCGACAACTCCGACATGATCGTCTCCTCCTCCCGGGACAAGTCCGTCCTCGTCTGGCACCTCACCAAGGACGCCCCCGCCGCTTTAGCGGACGGTTCTGGCGGCGGCTCTGCCTACGGCGTCCCCCGCCGCCGTCTTACCGGCCACTCTCACTTCGTCGAGGACGTGGTCCTTTCCTCGGATGGCCAGTTCGCCCTCTCCGGCTCATGGGATGGCGATCTCCGCCTCTGGGACCTCTCCACAGGCGCCACCACACGCCGCTTCTCTGGCCACACCAAGGACGTCCTATCTGTTTCCTTCTCCGTTGACAATCGCCAGATCGTCTCCGCCTCCCGTGACCGTACCATCAAGCTCTGGAACACACTCGGCGAGTGCAAGTACACCATCCAGGACGCCGACGCCCACACCAACTGGGTCAGCTGTGTCCGCTTTAGCCCCAACGCTTACCAGCCCACCATCGTCTCCGGCTCCTGGGACCGCACTGTCAAGGTCTGGAATCTGACCAACTGCAAGCTCCGGAGCACCCTCGCCGGTCACTCCGGATACGTCAACACTGTTGCTGTCAGCCCCGACGGTTCCCTCTGTGCCAGTGGCGGCAAAGATGGGGTCACGCTGCTGTGGGACCTCGCCGAGGGCAAGCGCCTCTACTCGCTTGATGCTGGTGCCATCATCCACTCTCTTTGCTTCAGCCCCAACCGGTATTGGCTGTGCGCTGCCACCCAGGAGAGCGTCAAGATCTGGGACCTTGAGAGCAAGACCATTGTGCAGGATCTCAAACCTGAGACCACCACCACCAAGAATCAGGTAGCATGGGACTCTGGATTTCCTGTTGTTTTGGTGTTTTTTTATCTTCATATAGTGATAGGATATCAGTTTAGTTTGTAGCATATCTGAAATGCACATTACGATATGCTATTTATTTTATGTTTATTTTTTGTGTTGCTTTTAGGTTAGATGAGACTGTGGCATTCTTGAGCATACTTTGAGATTTTCAATTTTCAACTTTTAGGAACATTCAGGATTCCTTTTGCTGCTATTGCTGCAGTGGACTGGAAACTGAGTCACTTCTAGTTCTTTTTGTTGCATAGGTTGAGGTTTTTCACTGCTAGTGTTCCTGAAGCTTCTTCATGATAGCAATTTCAATTTTAAGTTTATTTTGTGGTCACTTACGCCTATGATGTGTTAATTTATGATTGAATCTATATCATCATGTTGAATCACAGAAAATCATTTATTATTTTCTGGAAAAATGTTCTGCTTTACTCTCAAATGTTTTTTCTTTTCCATTCACTAGCTGGTAAAACGTCTTAATTAGTCAAACTCGGTGTAAGGTGTGTCAGCATAACATATGCTAAATAGTAATAGTCAGGTGCAGTGCCGTAACACAATTTTTTTGTTTTCATTCTTGAAGTCATTGACAAAGTATGGATAATGTGCTTGATTGTGGAGACGAACTTAGATTCGTCTGCTTCAGGGCATTTCTTTGGGGTTTTTAAGTGAAACTTTTATCCCAGATCAAGATTAAGTAGGATTCTATTAAAAGCAACCTCAAAGGAAAGGTATTAGCTGTCATGAAGAATATTATCTATAAATCAATCCAGATAGATGTCAGCACAAATTGCTTCAGTAATATACCAGAGTAAATCTGCTACATTTCTGGACTTTTGCCTGAAAATTCTTGTGTCCTTTTCAACCTAGATTTGCTAAATTGCTGCTGGTGACAGACACTTTGTTGTATCTGATATCCTTGTCTTTTATTTACAGCTTGCCAATAATCAACCAGCTTCTAGCTTTTGCCATATTGCAACGAGGATTCCCATAATCTGCTAGTTGTTTTACAAGTAAAATTAGTAACATTGAGTTTTTTAATGCTAGTTGTCTCTGATTTTAGGGTGTTTTGTTCGACTTGATTTGGTTTGGTCAGGTTTGTTCAACTGACAGTTTTCGTCTTGATCAGTATCAGCATGTTTTGATAGTTGACGTATGGGTATAATTTTTTTTTTACCGATGGTGTCAACAGGGTCTTCTAGAGAAAGAAGCAACTATTGCTTGCACTTATTGTGTAAATTATGGCATACAATCATGTATTAAACCACCACGGTAACTGCTTTAGATTGTATCTCAATGGTGTACAGTATGTAGACTTTGTGCTAAACCTTAGACATGGATGCATGGCCACAACACAAGATTGTTAATATTTTCCTGAAAAGTTTGTGCTATAACTACATATCTGCTGATTTATTATGATGATAAGGTGCTATATGCCACCATCTTGTTAGAGAAAGTGAAGCTGCTAATAATAACAAAAAATCTTGACATTTACTGTGTAGAGTAACATAGTTGAATCTTCAATCTTGAAAAGCTGCAGTGGAGTGATAGCCATTCCTCGGCCCTTTGTACCTTGTTTGGTTTTTGTTTACCCTGAGAACCACTGTAACACAGTACTCTTAGGTTGAAAGTTGGAAAGACCAACCAGGGGCTGTAGGTTTTTCAATAGTTAGGCTTCATACAATTTTGTAGTAGATGTTGATACAAACTATCCAGGTGGATTGATTGAGTTCAAGTTAACCAGTCATTTTGTGCTATATGCTAGCTGGACTTGTTTTCAGTTGTGCACCGAAGTGATTTCCTTTAATGCCTGTAATGTTGTTTGTAATCTTACAGTATATTACACACTAAATTTCTTCAAGAAATGTCTATTTGGTTATGTTTGACTTGCAGTTGCTGTATGCAGGTAGTGTTTTTAGCTTTTAACCATAAGCTTACTATCTTGCATGTTTTTTGTTTTTTTTGTGTTCAGAATCTAATTTTGGAAGTCAAGTTAGATGTTATCAATTACTTTTGTTCCTGCAGTTGCTGGTTATGATTAAGCTTTTCGATTAGAAATGGTTTTCTTCGGTGTATTATCACCAAGAGACTTCATATTTGTTATGTCATCCATCCTCCACTGTTTACGCAGATGCTGTACTGCACTAGCTTAACATGGAGTGCAGATGGTAGCACGCTGTTCACTGGTTACACCGACGGAACCATCAGAGTCTGGGAGATACGATACTAGACATGGAGGAGCTGGTTCGGAACTTGCACTACTCTTATTTTTTGCTTGGAGACAGCCATAATGTTTGTTGGTTTTCATTAATCTGATTGATATTTATGGCAATTTAGTTTTGTTCATCTTTGGAATTTTAAGCAGCTCTTAGAAGCTATTCTCATTTGAATTATAATGGAGTAGCTGATGCTGCTCTTGAAAGCTGTGATACAGTCGGTTCCTTTGATTTCATAGTAATAATTGCTGTCACCAAACTATCTCGTCCTCATAATATATCTATGAGTTCGGCAATCGGTTTTCTACATAAATGTTGAAGCATTATTATTAGTCTTCATGGTAGCGATGAGACTGGTAGGTTGGCAGAAGAAATAGCATATAGAAGATTGGGCCACGTCAAGGAAGGAGACTTCCACAAGGCTTCAAATACTACAAGTTTTTTGCAATCAATAACGTGTAACGTGTGTATTAGGGTAATGTGCTTCATGTGATCAGCAATTTATCCTCTGAGTTATTATTTTTGTTAAATCTAGGCACTAGGTTCAAAGCTATCTATAGCCATATATATATGTTTTTTAAGTTTGGTGTCGAGCTAATTATATATTATCTTTTATATTTGAAAACAATTTGTATTGACGTTTTTATAATATCTTTTATACTTGAAATAGCATATATTGAGGTTTTTATACTTGGAAAAAAAAAAAAAAGAGATCATGAACCCCTGTTGGTTGATGATCGTAATTGTACGTCTCGCCTTCGTTGTTCTCACCCGCGACTCTCTTCAAACTAGGGGCCTATAAATAAATAATTTTATTTATATAAATAATAATAAATGGTGAGAATTTTAGGAAATGAAAATACTCTACTAGAATTTCTTAAGAAATCAGAATTTTTTTTTTAGAATATACCCAAAAAAAAATTTATGTTTGTTTGATTGATAAATTTTAGCCTAGCTCTTTCTTCTATTCTAATTTAGTCTAATTCATATCTGCATCCTCACTAAAATAATAAAATCAGAAAGTTAGTCTAATTCATATCTTCACCCTCATGAAAAAAAAAATAGAAAATAAAAAAAAATATAGTCGGTCATATTGCGATCGAGGTTTCTTAGTGTAGACCACAATCCGAATGATTAAGGCTAAATTATTATGATAGATCTGTTAAGAAAAATGTGTAAGATCGATGGTATGGGGTTCTTTTTTAACAAGTGATACTAGTAATCTCTTTATTTGCTGGTCGTAGATGTGTTAAAGAGTTGAGGGCTACTGTAAAGATTAGTCTTTTAGATCATCGATCGCATAAGATAAATTTAAGATTATTCATGTCGAATCGGACTTGAAGATACAAGAGTTGTTGGATCATTCTTAATTATTCATTCATGTACCAAGTTAGATTTCTTAAATATTATTATTATTATTATTATTATTATTATTATTATTATTATTATTATTATTATTATTATTATTATCAGAGAGGGGAGATGATGTTTCTGTGTTCTTCTGCTCTAAAGCTTCTTTTTCTGCTTTTACTGTTAACATATATTTATTTATCTTTGGCCAAAAAAAAAAAAAAAAATTGAATTGAGAATCCATTTGTAATAGCAACACGATCTGTCGTATGCCACTAGATTAGACGCCACAGAACAAAAACTACACATCAAACAAGCATATCTCTTACGTCATTATTATATTTATTATATTGAATAGAAATGGAGACTGCTGACCTGTGGGCATCAGAGAGAAAGACACAGATCTAAACGACTGCTCTTCCCTTCTTCTCCCACCTCCCCACTCTTCTCCTTCTCTCTCCTTTGCTGCATCGCTGAGCTACTACTACTATTACTACTACTACTACTACCTTCCTCATCCTCCTCACGCATGAAGTCTTCCATCTCGAACCTCGGCTTCCAAACAGGCTTCGCTGCTTCCTTTCTCATCCGCTTATGTTCGCTTCTCCTCAGGGAGTCTCTGATCGCTCTGATGTTTGCGATCAAAGCGTAGAACTTCTCCATCCCTTCCTCTCGGTCGTCGTCTCCTTCCCAAACCCCATCTCGTGTCACGGTTGCCTCTGCCGGAGCTGATCTCTCTCCTCGCCTCCTCCCTCCCTCCATCCTCCTACGTAGAAACAGTCAGTCAGCCCGTAGGACGAGATGACAAGAGAGAGGGAAGCGAGTCGTCTATATAGCGCTCGTGAGAGAGAGAGAAAGAAGGAAGAGGAGGAGTGATGCGATCTGGTCATCAATCATCCTGCGCTCGACTTCATATTGGTCGTCAGCGCAGTGACGTAGGAAGGAGCATCCGAGGAAGTCATCACAAACGAAAGGCATACCACAACAAAATAGATAGACGCGATGGAGAAGGAAACCTCCTTCTCTCGGGGAAGAAGACAAGGGTGGTGCTGCTGGGGCATCATTTCATTGCCTTTCCAACTCACTGTCACATGAAAAATTATGGATCGCCATAATTAAAGACATGATATAAGCTAAGATATTAGAGTAGATTGTGTGGTCACATTCGATTCCGTGTTCCTCCTCTTTACCTCCATCTATTGACTCTCAACAATCTTAGATCCTTGTCCCATGAACAGTTGATGACTTTTCTTTTTCTTCCCATTATATATAATGGGGGACATGCAACTGATTGATTGTTTTGTATAGTTTCCAACAGTTCTTCATTCTAAACTATCATTCTAACTGAGATATGTATGATTGATTTATCAAAAATAAATAAACGAGTATTAATATTTATCAGATAATACATCAATACAATCCAAATGTTTTTAGTTCAATCCTCTTTTTTATGCTTAGGACTCATTCAGTTCAAATTTGATTCACCAGATGATTTTGAATCGAAATGATCAGAATAAACATATGTCAGAGTGATTATTGATTCAATCTAAAAACTTGAACTTCTATATCTAAACTTAGTATATAATATATATAATTCGTTTCTTTCAATTTGTAATAATTTATGATTAAACTCAAACTCCATTCACAGTGCATCTTATCCACTATACATTACATATAAGTTCTGCTTTCATCCCTAATTCTCACGCGTATATGGCCAAATGGAGTCAACTTTATATATATATATATATAGACTCTTACTCCTGTTCACTACTGGTCTTATAAAAAAAACACTGTATACAATGACTTGATTCCGTCAATATAAATATATTTTATATAACAGTGAGTGATTGACGTAGAATATAATTATATGTAGGTAAAGAGATGAAGGTGGAAAGTAGTTTGTTTGTTTGTGGGCTTGTGGTTGGCTACCTAAGTCAACGCGAAGTCATTCATAAACTATCCAATCCGTTGCTTTCTTGTCACTCCCAAATTAAAACTTGTTTACTGGATTTGCTTCTTCTTTTTTTTTTTTTATTGCTATGCATGCCTGTGTTTTCTTAGTGGCATGCACTTGTTCTCTGTGTGTTCTTGCAACAGGTAGAGGACTGATGAAGAGATTACTGCAGGATTATTCGTAAGGAAATTGACTGTATGCATCACATATGTCATCTCCAGCAGTTCAAGAAAGAGAAGTCTCTTCTTCTTCTTCTTCTTCTTCTTCTTCTTCTTCTTCTTCTTCTTCTTCTTCTTCAGAGAGAGAGAGAGAGAGAGGATGGTTTAAGGATCTAAAACTGCTGCAAGGAAATAAACAAGTTTTCTTGCTACATCCCATCTGCTAAAGAAGAAGAACACAATGATAAGATCTCCTTTGCAAGATCTAAAGAAAGGATAATATACTATTCTTTTAGGGGTCGGTTTATGTAAAAGTTTGACGGAGGAAAACTTGGTTTTTCTTCCTCTTTCACTCTTTTCTTCTACAATTTCTCTCATTTTTGCGTTTGGTCTTCCATGAAGTTTCGGGAAGAGTGGAGTGTAGCTAAGAAATTATTTTTCACAATATAAGACGTGGGTTTAATTCATAAATTGGACGATAACGTAATACGATCTTGATTGTTAATAGTAAAAACCATGGGAACTAATTTTGTCTTCGATATTTATCTTTTTTTTTAAAGAGAAATATATCAAACTGGATTGAAGATTCATTAATATATTAATGCATCCATCTTGTCCTTATTAATTACTTTTTATAATAAAAAATTAGAAAGAAATATTCATTAGTACATTCGTTCATTTATCATGTTTTCATTACTTCTCTTTTACTAAAAATAACATATAATTGGGTTGATGACTCATTCATATATTCATTCACCCATCTTCGTGGCTTATTCTTTTATATAAAAAATATATATTATATCTTTACTTCTTTATCTTAACCAGCATCTTATAGGCTCAAGTTGCGTCTTCGTGGGCAAAAGCATCACAAAAACATCTGATCCACCCTTTACGAATAAAAGCATTCTAAACGCTTGATGTGTCCTCTATAGATAGAAGCATTTTAAGTACCTAATGTATCGTTCGATGCGTCCTTTGCAGCCCAAAGCACTCAATATATCCTTCAAGGATAAAAACACATGAAATGTCTGATGCATCCTTTATGGGTAGAAGCATCCCAAGCACTCGATGAGATCTTCACGGGCACTAGCATCCGAAGCATCTGATGTGTTTTTTTTTTTTGCAAATATAAGTATCCTAAATATCCGATATATCTTTCATAAACATAAGCATCCTAAATTCTTGATATACCCTTCACGGATGAAAACATCTCAAGTGCCCGATGTATTCTTCTCATCTTATTCACTCTTCCACATAACACATTCCGTTATACTTTAGACATTTCATAGACTTAGCATTAGAGGAATCGAGTCATGCATTCTTGATAGCAATTTTAAGTGATATATCAATAGTGATATCTATTTCATCATTGCCCAAATCGTCATTGATAAAACTCTCTCGAGTGACTCTTTGATGTCTTGGGATAGATCAACCTATTTCCATCTCAAATTCAAATATGATCTAGTAGTTCCCTCAACTTCACATCAAACAATATATTTAGATATTATAAAAAAAGATTACAAGAAGCATTCATCATCAAATCGCCAACCTAAGAAAATTTCGAATTGGCACTGTAGGTTAAGCTTAGATGTCATTGCATCTCTATGATATTAATTTTTTTTCAAAAGATTTAAGCTTTTTTATTATAACAAAGAAAGAGAAAATAATTTTATTTTATTTGTTATTCTCTCATCCTCTTTGATATGTAATAAATATCTTATTTACCTTATCGATAATATATTATATATTTTTTTTAAAAATTATTAAGCCTATGATCCTATAAAATTACTTCTTATCTGTTCTACCATCAACCCATCGAGGATTGACCAATTCGATGTCAAACGTGCTGCCCGCATAAGAAGACCTAATCTATGGCTTTATTAAGCCCATAGGAAGACCTACAAAAGTCAACAACAATTTTATTATGCATACCGGCGATCGAAGCAACGTTGACCACATCGATCTCACTGTTAATTAAGTCTACAGCTCAACCCTCACTCTCATGCACACGTCTCCCAGTCTCATCTTCCTTTATTCTCACGTCACCTTTTCTCCGCCACCAAGCAATCGTCTGACGCCCGCAGTCTCTTTGCCTCTCGAGAAAGCACGGTCTTCCACTCCTCCGCCGTCATCGGCGGCGCAGCCAACGCCTGCAAGCCAACACTCCCCAAGAAGATGACGCCACCAGAGTTCCGTCGCTTTGCAGAGCGCAAGAGTGGCCCTAATGCCGGATCGGATGATGCGCAAGAAGAGTTCGCAGTCATACGTGGCGAAATGGTATTCGTAGAAGTAGCTGTTTGGTATTGAGCGATGAGAGGCTGAACGAAGGGCGTCGTCCCCGTCACCGTCATTCCGAACGCCGGGTCGGACGATACGCGGGCTCGGACAGGAATATTGCGCGTCGCCATTCCCAATCATACGTGCCACCATCTCATTCGTGGAATCAGCTGTTTGGGATTGAGCGATGGAGAGGCTGAACGAAGGGCGTCGTTCCCCGTCGCCGTCATTTTGGACGATCCGCGGGCTCAGACAGGAAAGTTGCGCGTCACAGTTCGAAGCATACGTGCCACTGTATCTATTATTCGTGGATTCAGCTGTTTGGTATTGAGCGATGGAGCGGATGAACGAAGGGCGTCGCTCCCCGTCACCGTCATTTCCGAACGTGAGGCCGGATGGTATGCAGACCCAGACAGGAACAGTGTACAACTGGCGACACGAGTCTTAACACGTCCGTCCGAGATGAAAGCCCCTAACATTTGTGCCGTGTCCATACGCTCGCATAGCTGTTTCGAGTTTGCACGTTGCAGTGGCTGACCAAAGTAAAAAAAGGCTCATTCTGATACGAAGAATCATAACCGACCTCATGGCAGCTGTTTCAATTATGCACATTTGCCCCAACTAAATCCATGTATTGCATATGTACCTTTGTTTAGGGCCAACCATATGTAAGTTTCTGCAAATTGGTTATTTACAAGGTTGTATTTACAAAATTCTTTGGAGGATTAATACGTAAATAAAACTGCCGGAGAGGTGTTTTCGAACATAAAACGAATTTAATATTGGGACAGAATAATTAGCCAAAATAAAAAGAAAGAAAGAAAATAAAATAAAAGAAGAGCGGAGGAGCAAGGCCGCCCGTGTCTTCTCGGCGATCTCCGACCTCGAAGCGATCCCGAAATCCTAATTCTAATGCCGATCTCGCGCAATGGTCGCCCTTGACCGTGGTGGTGGCTGCCGTCGATGATGGTAACGCTCCGTCGGTCGTGTGTCACGGTCCTCACCCTAGCCCTCCTCGCCGCCTCCTTCCTCTTCGCCCCGCTCCTCCTCTTCCTTCGCGTCCCCGCCGCCGATATCTCCCTCGCTCTCGGTGATCCCATCTCCCGCCACCGCCCTCTTTGCCCGTTTTTCTGTTTACTTTTGTTGGTCGACTCGAGTATATGGACTCGATTTCAGCATTTCCTTAAAGATTTTAATTGATTTTTTATGAGTCTTTTTCCATACAGCAAGGAAGGAGTTTTACAGGGAGGGCACCAGTTTCGTGAAGAATCTATCCTCTGTATGATTCGATTTATTTCTTCTCGTTCCTCTTTTTGGGAACTCTGTTGTTTTAAAGATTTCTTTTACCGTTCTGGGAATGCAGGGACATAGTTCTAATGGTATGCGGCTGAATGCGATCGAGCAGGTGATCACTCCTTTGTGTAGGTCGAGTGATAAAGTGGATTACCTAAATCTAGTTGTTTAGGTGTTATCTGTTGGGTATTTACCATTTCTTTGGTTTTAGGAAGCTGATGAAGGAGTGAGACTGCCCAGAGGTGTTGTTTACCAGAATGAGGAATCGACAAATGTTCAGAGTACTTCCAGTGAGAATGCCTCGGTTTCTGGTATAACTGATGGAAGTTCTATGGAATTTTCTTGACAATTGGTGGTTTAAACATTTCTCGTTATATGTATAATCTGCTTTTTTTGGTCGATTCACATGAGGAGTGTTTGATTCTGTACTTTTTCTGTTTTTTCTTTTGATAATGATTTTGGTTCAGGAAATGTTGGAGATAGAGGGCATCAGGATAAACATGAACCAGGATCTGCTGGTAGAGAGGTATTTCTTTTCTAGTATATGGAGTTTTTGCAGTATCTTTTTTGAATGAGATCTGTGAAGGAGCCATTATGATTCATGGATGAGTCTCCTAATCAGAAGTTTAGATAAGTGAAAATAGATGTAAACTTGATTATATCAGTCATAATTCATACAACATCTTTAAATATGTATGCAGTCATGGTTCTCCTAATCATAAGTTTAGGTAAGTGAAATAGATGTAAACCTGATATATTAGTCATAATTCATGCAGCATCTTCAAATATGCAGTTACTAGGTTTCTCAGTTCATTCTGCTTATGATGCCATATTAACCGGTACTCAAAGTTGCAGTGTTGAACCTATCACAAACGTTGGTATCACTATCTTTCGTTAAAAGTTATTTTGGTCCCAACTTCCAAGATGATCTAAAAGTAGAGAGCATAGTTATAAGATGTCATTATTATTAGCTGAAGAATTTGCAAACCCTTCATTAAATTTTGTTGGAGGCTTTATTCTTTCAGATGCCATAGAGTTGGTGTTGACTGTTTTGCCAATGAGTGCAAACTCTATTTTGTGCCACCTGTTTAATACTACCTGAACTGGCTTTTGATGAATTTTGGAAGACTAACTTGACGATCAGTATGTCACTAAATACCTTTGCCTTCATTTCACTGGAGAATGGTGCACAAGTTAAGGGGTGCCAGTTTTCATAGGATAGCTCAAGTTGGGATTAGGGCCTGAAACATACAAAAAAAGAGCAACTTCAAGAAAATTTCTGGCAGCCATTGTTTACTGGAACACCCCTCTTATAAATTACAAATCGATTACCTAAAAACATATGCATTTTTTAAGCAACTTTTGCTTGTTTCTTTCAGAGAGATCCTCTTGATAGGGTACTGATGACCAGTATGGGATAATGTTACTTCATTTCTTATTTAATAAATTTTATTAGTTTACAGAATATTTTTCCAATGTCATAAGTTGTGTAATGATACTATTTTCCATAATGTTATATTAGTTGTCAATATTGTTTGTATCATTAGTTATTAAGTTGGCAAGCTTGCCCAAGGAGAAAAAAAGGAAGTCAATGAAGAATATCTGCGAATACAATTCTTAATTGAAGGTTTTGTCTCTGTAAAGATGTTTACTTGATTGAAGATTCTAGAAAGATGGAAGACTGTCAATACAATATTTATAAAGAGAGATATCTGTTATAATAAGTTTGGAATTTTTTTTCTTCCTGAAGAAGAAAATAATAAATAATGATTTGACTTGACATAATTTTCTTAGTTATAATTTTATCTCATTTTTGTAGTTTCCTTTTTCATATAGAGGACATTATAATAAGAGGGAAAGGGATTGTTGCTGAGAATTCAATTGATAAATGAATGACTAGTCTTTTTCTTACATTATGTATAAGTAGTGTGAATCTGAATTCTTTGTTCCATATGATTTTATACTCCATGTGTGAGATGTGCAAAGGTATGAGTCTTGCACCAAACTCAATTGTTGAGTTGGAGTTCGATAGTCTCTTTTATCATCTCACTTATCTTTCATCATTATGTTTCGTCATTGTTATTATTACTCCTCATCTCTTTCGCCCTTCCTCTATGCTCGAAATCATAAAAATAATCATTCTATGCTCGTCACATGCTCTTGTTCTACATCAAATGAGGTACCACTTTGAACTATTGTGGATTCAGGTGTGTGGTAGCAAGACCCATTAGTGAAAAATGCTTGAAAATAAAGGACATTTTTTATGACATTATTCCTGAATGACTTTACATAAATACCTACAATCTTGTTGTTCTGTTTATCTACACCAACAAGCATAAGTATAAAACTTATTCGAGGGAATTAGGCCCTTAGCTCCAATTTCTTGGTAGTTCTTCTGCAACAAGAATGTCAAAATATGAAACTAGTGACAAGGGCTATGTAAAAGCTACTTCTGTTTTTAACATACCACTTTGTTACTTAGGTTATCAAAAGACAAGTTGTCACTACCCAGTCTAATGAAAGAATTGACCCATTAACTTGATGAGCTTAGAATCACATGATTTAAAATACTTAAGACTGATATAATGGCAATAGACTTATTTAGCTCTATAAATTAAGTCAATTATTCTCCCATATCCAATTTTAGATCAAACTTCAAGTGTCAATCTCTCACACTTAAGATTGTAAAGGTTGAACCAATATATGGCCTAAAATTATCTTAGTAGGATGTTTGAGTTCTACTCCAGTGGTGGTACACATTTTAATGTTCCTCTAGCCATACACACAAGTTGATCTTCTTTCTTGGATCTTTCATCATACATCGTACAGGACATGTGAGGTCCATCCTAGTAGTGGCTACAAGATGTAAAGAGTCTCCAACTGCATTCATGAGTAGTTCTTTCTTACTTGGATCCTTCATACGTAACACTAAGTTCGCAATAGTTCTGGCTCAATGAGAGAAGTGGCCCTTTTAACTTGATGAACCTATAACTATGTAATACTTGAACGCTTAAACCTTACTGATAGTACAACCAAAGAATGCATAATCATTCAGACTGATTCATACTGGTCGGTATTTAATGTTTGGGTATGATTTTATGAATTGGCATGCAGACCATCTGCTCTTGAGCGATCCAATTTGGTTTATTTATATTTTTCAGAAAAACTATGCTCTTGATGTTTTGACTCGGTTGCTGCCTGCAGTGCCACAGGTCCACTCCTTGCTTGCTGCCATGGGACCATTGCTTCTCCTCCTCTGCCTCCTCTTCTCATCTCCTCCTCTTTCTATTTCTCTTCCTTCTATCTTTTTACTTATTCCTTTTTCCTTCTTCCTCCTTTTATCCCTCTTCTAACTAATAAAATGGTATATTGTGTGTTGATACACCAGCATGAACTGCACCTGTATCGGTCCAGCTATGGACCGGTAAGGTTCTGATTTGCATTCCTTGAATAGATACATCTAGCATTTAAACGAATTCAAGTTCCTCCCATGTCTAATGTGAGATTAAACTTGGGGTGTCTCACAAGTTTTGCCATAGTCTATGACATTCTTACAAGTGGCTAAAAAGGCCTGAAAAGTAGCTTTTGAGGGCCTTCAAGTATTATTAGGACCAAAGATTACTTTAGCTTTCATTTAATTTTCTATTTAATTAATCTTAAAATTTCATGGCTTTCAGAATTGATTTCAGGTGGTTTCTTTTAGATTATGAGGAAACTTATATAGTTAGGCTTCTTGTGTAATATCATCTGGCTCCTACTTATTGAAGTTCTTTGAATAGAAAAGGTAATATTCCAAAAGCTCTATCAGAAATTTTGGCTTTTTCTTTTTCATGTGGAGTCAATCTGCATCAGTTGACTTGATGCTGGCAGTTATCTTTCTATGTATAATTGTAGGGCCTGCTGTGAGTCAAGCCAATATAGCCTAAAGCAAAAAATTTAGTGGAAACTAGAATACTTGTCAATGATATATCTAGCTTGTTTCCAGTGAATGTTGATATATTTCAAAGCAAGTATGGTTAGTTTTCATTTTCTTCCACTATCAGCAGCGTGCTTAGTCTAAATTTTTTGAGGTAGCAGGAAATGCAATATATTAAAAAACAGTGCAATGTATGCTTCCTAAATATATTTGTTCATATTTAGACTATGGAGATATCTTGAATTAGAAGCAAGCAAAATATTAAATTGTCCTCATCTCTGCTCACTATGTTTTACTAAAATTAAATGAACCAAACCTCCAAATAGTTAACCAGTGAGCTATATTGATGCTAATCTGTGATGTTTGTTGCTTAAATGCTGAAGTGATTTCGTAGACTTGTAAATTTGCTGATTGTTTCATTGTTTAAATAGGATAAGGATCTTAGATCCTTTAACAGATCAACTAGTGGTGAAACTACTAGTTCCCGTTCTCGATCATCAACAGCTGAGAAGATAAGGGAGATGGAGGATCAGATAATTATGGCAAAGGCATACTTGCAATTTTCTTTACCAAACAGTAACTCTCAATTGGTACGAGAGCTAAAGCTCAGGATAAAAGAGATAGAAAGAGTGCTTGGTCGAGCAAACAAAGATTCAGACTTGTCCAGGAGGTACACTATTCATCTTAAAGTAAAGAAAGTTGACTGATGAAGCAGCTTTTTCATATAAATATATATTGTGTCCAAATGTTTGCCCTATGACAAATGGTAGTTTTGATTCACAGAATTTTTCTTTATCTTTTTACTGAGAACAGAACCGTGTTCAGTAATTTGCAGAAAATGAAAGCCATGGATGTTACATTGTCCAAGGCCCACAAGGCTTATCCAGATTGCTCTGCACTGGCATCAAAATTACGTGCCCAGTTATACAATGCTGAAGAACAGCTAAGGGCACAGCAGAACCAAGCTTCATATCTTGTTCGTCTTACTGCCAGGACCTTCCCCAAGGGTCTTCACTGCCTATCAATGAAGCTTACTACTGAGTTCTTCACATTGAGGCCTGAAGACCAACAGTTGCCTAACAGTCAGAATGTTGATAAACCAGATTTCTATCATTTTGCTATTTTTTCTGACAATGTGCTGGCTTGTGCAGTGGCTGTGAACTCAACTGTAACCACATCCATGGTAAGAATTTCTTCTGCTTTGTGCTTGCATATCTTCCAATCATCTATATGTATATGAATGTGTACTGAAAGTTGTACTTAGATTTAGATCTCCTGGATGTGTGAACTAGAAATGGTATTCCATGTGCCACTGTGAAGTGCCTGAAACTTTGTGAAGTATTAGACCATTGACAATGAAACTGTTTATGTGGTCCATATGCTGAATTGAACTGGTATCAATTATCAACTACCTTTATTCATTCCCCTATTTAGCTTGTGTATTCGAATACTGCTTAAGTGGAAGTACATATTGTAATGTTAGGTGCATGTGGAAAGATTCCTAGTGTGGTTATGAGAAACTATTCTTAGATCTTCCGTTACCTCTGTTTGTGTCATCAATTTTAATTGTCTCATCTCGTCTAATCACAATGTTATAGGTCTTCATTTGAATATGCTTATATCATCTTAGATAATTTTCTATCGTTTTATCTTCTATTAGGCGTCACCTAGTTGTTCACGAATGTGAACATATTTTTTCTCTCTTTCCTAATAACTCTCCACATTCATCTTTGTGTTTAAGAGATGAGTAAGATGACCACCTTGGTTTTACCATGGCAGATGATATTTATTCTGACATGGCATCGTCCTGTGCGATTTGTTGTACATAAGCAATATTCTATCATCCAATTTGATACTGTTGCTTTTAATTCCTGCTAATATTTACATCTTCTGGTTTCAAAATCCTTTAGCTCTGGAATTCCATGTGGATAGATGCCTCAGATTTAGTATCTAACCGTTGTATAGACATATCACTGCATGCCTAGCTCAATTAATCTCTTAGTCTTCTAGAACATTTTTAAAAGGTTACCCATTTTCTTACATGGATTTATCATGCATTGAGCTACATAATAGCCGCTATCCACATTAAATACAAATGCTGTATGCAGCACATTTTTCAGCTTGCTTGTGACAGTATTGCATGGTAGGAAGTTTCTAGCATATGCCTTCGGTATTGGTGATACTTAATCATTTTCTGACTTACTCATACGTCAATAAGTTGACTGTATATCAGGTAGACAAAGTTTCTATTAAATAATCTCAATGCAAGTTGCTTGAAATTTTTACTGTTAGCTCTTTTTTGCAGGAACCAGAGAAAATTGTCTTTCATGTGGTAGCCGATTCCTTTAATTTTCCAGCAATGGTGATGTGGTTTTTGTCAAATCCTCCTGGGGAAGCCACCATTCAGATACAGAGCTTGGATGATTTTGGATTCTTGCCAGCTGACTTCAGTACAATGTTTATGCATCCAGCTAAAGCTGATCCAAGATACACCTCACCACTCAACCACCTTCGTTTTTACTTGCCAGAGATTTTCCCTTCCCTGAACAAGATTTTGCTTTTGGATCATGATGTGGTTGTGCAAAGGGACCTCAGACAGTTATGGAGTGTAGATATGAAAGGAAAGGTAAATGGAGCAGTGGAGATTTGCAAGAATAACAAGTCGTCACTTAAATTGGAAATGCTTATCAACTTTTCAGATCCAGTCATAGCAAGTAGTTTCGATGCCAAGGCATGTGTATGGGCATTTGGCATGAATATGTTTGACCTGCAGGAGTGGAGAAAACAAGGTTTAACAGGAGTTTACCACAACTTGACACAACTTGTAAGTGACATGATGCATCAGGCTATTTTGTTGATCTTCTTTGTTTATTATAATTATATTGCCATTAGCATGAATGGTATTTGTCAACTACTACAAGTCTGAAGGTGCCTAATTTTGATTTATGCAGACCTGGTTAATGATCATTGTGTTATTTTGCCACTTAAAAGGTTCTTGGGTTAGTAACTTTGGCATTGTTCTTCCCTTAGTTAATTATAGTAGTCGTTCTAGTTGCTCATGGTTGAGGTGGAGGTATTAGCTCTTGGTCATCTCAGGCAATTGGTATAGTGATCTTTCTTAATGATGACTCCACCTGAAACCTCATTGGGTTTTATATATGTTACAGTAGGTTAACAATGTTGATCTGTGAGGCTGTTTTTTGATGAATGTAGGCAGGCTATTGATGGTCTGAGGCGGCGTCTGTGTCTAGAATTGTTATTGTCGGTTTCTAATGGGTGTGCCACACTGCAGGGTCAAAGCAGGCAGCTATGGGAAGCAGGAAGTCTTCCACTGGGGCAGTTACTCTTCTATAACCACACTACGGTCTTGGACCAGCGGTGGCATGTTCTCGGGCTTGGTCGTGAGTCAGGCATGGGAAGAGCAGAGATTGAGAGGGCAGCGGTTATCCACTACGACGGGAGCAAGAAGCCGTGGTTGGACATCGCAATTCCAAAATACAGAAGATATTGGACCAAGTTCCTTCACTACGGTAATCCCTACTTCCAACAGTGCAACATCCATGAATAGCATAAGAAGTCTTCTCTACAGCTTATAGTTGATGCTCGAGGAACACATCGGCAAACTTTCTTTTTATATTTTTTTCTACATATTTTTCTCCTCGCTTTTGTTGGATGTAAATCAGCCTCTCTAGCATTCTCTAATTTCCCACAGCCATCATTGTCATTAATTTGCTAATTTCTTTACTAAACCATGAGGAAATAAACAGGTAATTGATGGGTTTTTGAACTGGAAAATGGAGGTGTCCTTTTTTATGCACTGAAACCATTTCTCTTCAAAATTGTTTGTAGGAATATCAATACACTGATACCACACTCTGATAAAATCATTCTCAAAACCAAAGTTTGTCATGCCGGTCTAAACCGACGTACCGAGCTCAGCTCAGTATGGTATGATACCTTGATGTCGAACGGTATGCACAATCATATTGTTTGATATATATAAAATATAATATAAAAAAATAAAAAAGGATGACATCGCATCGTTCCTTCTCTCCATGCGAGGAGACATTTCTTCTCCCCACATGGGGAGAAGAAATCCCTCGCATGCAACGGATCGTGCGGGCTAAGAGCAATGTCGTACTCAAGTTTTTCTTCTCCCTCTTCTTTCTCTCTCCCTCGGTTGATACCATCTGAAATCGATTGTTGACGGTCGAAATAGAATGTTACCACTCGACAACAGTCTGCGACGATCAAAATGAATCGTTATCGATCGATTTCGGATGATAACAGAGTGGAAACAACCCTAATCGACGGTAGCCGATGATCCACGTACCGATCAATTGGCGAATCGATACATACCGTCCGGTACGAGCGGTATCAATCGGTATTTCTTCTGGTGCTCAAAACTATACAATTGTTCATTGAGATGAACCAAAGAATTCCAGTGCCAAGTTTTAGTCATTCATGTTCAAAAAAAAAAAAAAAAACAGAAAAAGAAACAAGCGCTCGAGGTAATTCTTTCAAGTGGACAATAAAATCATAGTCAAAACCGGTTTAAGGGTTAGCACAAGTATGAAACTCTTTATGAGGGCCCTCTGAGACATCAGGGCGGAAATTTTTAAGTAGATCAATGTCAGATAATCGAGACATTATCGATGACTCCCTTCACTAGACCCACACAATTCTAGTGTTTCAGGTCAAGACTGAACCATGCTTCTTGCACTAGTTTTCTCAAACTTGGTGAGTAGCTCAACCACCACATCACGGATTCGAATGCGAACAAAACGATCTTTATGTCCATTTATAGGCACCTTGGAAAGAAGAAGCACAACTTCATTTGTCGAAGAACTATCTTCAATCAATTTATCCCAAAATATACCATCCTCATCGACATTTGACTGCTTCAGAAGTTGTAGAACTTTGTTCAAGTGAGCAACATTTCGACCAGCTCCGCACCCGGTTGCAGTTGCAGCACCCACTGCATTCGCAAGCGCTAGTGTGTTAACTGCAGGCATGCGATGAAGAAAGCCGAAAGCTATGGCAGCCGCAAAACTATCTCCACAGCCCACAGTATCAACAACATTAACCTGTTGAGAATTCACAATGGCATACATACTGTGACAATAAATTCCGGGTTTTGGACAAACAGTTAAAATAAAATTTGTAAACGACAGCTGGATAAATAACAAAACACAAAATCAACATCAGTGAATAAATTTGATTGTAGATCACAAGGAATGAGACATGAACAAATCATACCTTAAATGAGGGTGCACATGACACAGTGGACCTGTTGACCAGAATAGATCCCTTAGAGCCCAATTTGATGATGACCCATTTTGTTCTTACCCCTCTACTGATCAATTCCTGTCCTGCCTGAATTGGGTTCTTGATCCCTGTTACCGACTCGACCTGGTACCACCATATGAGAAGGATGGGTTGAAATGCTTAGTTTGAAACAATGGAAAATGCATGTCAAAATTAGATATGAACCGAGTGTTATTCTAATTATAAAAAATGTTAATAATTAACTGAGTTTCCATTTTTCTTCTTCATATGACTTGTCATCTTCAGTATTATGTTGTTACTAAACTATGCTCCTTTCTTTAAACAACATGTGTATTGTTTACAAGATTGATTTAATCTTAGATTCAAAACCCTGTAGGAGCTGACCACAGATGACCTATTTGTAGTTAAAATTCAGGTCATCTGTATATATTTCAAACCTAACCACACAACAGCTTGTCATGAATGATAATTCCAGTTCCCTGATCTTTACACCATTTTCCATATTAATTGTGTTTTAATCAAGTTCCAACAGTAAGGCTCCTATAAAAACATAAAAAAAAAAAAATAGAACCACTGAATAAAGTATACTTTTACTCTCGCAGGGGATTCAAAAAAAAAAAATTTCTTGTGAAAAAATGAGGATGAATTGTTCTCAGTTTCAGCAAATAATAGAAAGTTGCATGCACCAAATCAGATACCTGAACAGAAAATAAATATAACCAATAGATTAGGATGTTTATATATAAGCTAAAAGAATCCTACACACTGGTGGCTTTTAAAACTTCCAACTTGCTTTTGTTTAGCTTTTAGCAATATTTCTACAGCATTTAATAATTTTTCTATAAATATTCTGCTAATGAATGTTAAGATACTGCAGCAAGCAAATTTTTACCAGAGATATAAAATGCACAATGATGCAACAGCAGATAATTATTCCCTCTTCCAACCTTGCTAGACAAACAATTACACCAATCTAATGCCCCTTTTTTTATCTGAAAGTGTGTGACGACTATGAAGTCGGAGGTCCCATGTCTAAATTTTCATAGCTGGCTCAATGGAAATTAAACTTGATAAGCCTGGAATCCAATGGCTTAAAATGCTTAAGCCCAACAAAGTAGTAGTCCATCTAATCCCATATAATCATATCCATCCACCCACTTCTAATTTGGGGCCAAATTGGAAGTGATGATCTCCATTAGTCAAATCTAGGGTGGGGTTGGGGTGTTTCAATTTTCACCTTTTAAGTCTATAATATGGCCAACTACTTCTTCTCTCTCTCACTTAAGTTTAATGTTCTCATCCCCTTTTAAATCTCTCCCACTTAAAGGTTTAGATCTAGTGTTGGACTAAATCTCTCCCACATTAGGTTTAAGATCCTCGTCAATGTCCAAAGGTAATGACAGTTCAGATTCATGGCCTAGAAGGTAGTATGTGAAGTATAGCGTAGCCTTTGGCTCAAGCAGTAATATGTCCCTCCAATCTTATACATGCATTGATAAATTTCACTTCGCCTCCCTCACCATGCCTAGTACTAGGTTAGCTCTAACATCAATTGTCATAATCCAATCCAATGAAAAAACTGTTCAGTTAATTGATAGGCCTGAAATCCATTATTTAGTTCAAAAAAATGGCATCGTAACCTATGTAAAGAAAACAAAAAGAAAAAGAAGAGTCAAAGCAAATATAGGAAACGGGAAATGCAGCTATTTTCTGTTTGTCATATATCTAAAGTTTGAAGATATGCAAATTCATTACCATATACAAAATCAAAGAACAGGAAAATAATGTCGAATAGCAAACCTCATCAGATGTTAAAAGGAGAACATCACTTTGCCTCAGAAGCAGTTCGAGTGCCCTTTGCTCTTCATGGGTACCATGCAAAAGGGCTCTACCACGCGGTCCAGGATCAAAAATTATCGATGTTCCTGCATGAATAGCACAATCAAGTGCAGAAATAATTAAATCAGGGGAGAGTTCATCAAATGTATATCCGTTGCAAAATAATATCTTGGTTTGCTGGATAGTCTTTTTGACTTCTTCTGCCAGTCCACTCATCCAACTAAATGCAGGCTTCTCATTGGAATCAGCACGACTGACATTGAAAAAAGATACAAATAAGAATAATACTGATTCACCAAATTAAATTTAAGTTAACATTAACAGGAGTATAAGAAGTAGGAATTCCATCGTATAGAAATAAGCCAAACGAGAAGTATCAATAGTTCAAGTTCTACCTCCAAAATCCATGCTTTTGAAATGGATCAACCAAAACCCAGCATACAAGGGTTTCATAGGCTGCAATACTGGCAGTGTCGTCGATGTTTTGGCTCATTCCAACATATCTAATGTTTTCATTCCAAAGCACATCAAGAAGAAAATTCCCGTAGATTTCATCACCAACATGACCAAGGGTGAAACATGACAGTCCTAGCCTTGATGCAGCTATGGCCAAGTTGCAGTTACCACCAGCTTCCCAAAATTTCTAGACATGAATAAAAAATTATTCATGTTACGTATAACTATAACATAAATCAGGGTTGGGATCAAAAGAAGATGGGTTTTGTAGGATTAGAAGTAGGAAGCTGTTTAGTTTCTGAAGGTTTCACTATTCAGTAAGTTGTACTCATGGAATGAAGAAACTTTAAAACATGCAAGAGGTCACAAGCATTTGCCTTTTAATGTGCACATACTGTTTTCAGATTAATATCACCGAAACATTTCAACGCTATCATAGGATAATAATGAAAAGTAAAAAAAATGGCATGACCTTATTAACATCCTGCAGTCAATAACTTGCAAAAATTGTACTCTCTAGTCTCTATTTCTGGTGAACCAAATGGCATCTCAGCAACAAAGGAGTTGGCCAAATGAGTAGCATGCTATATACCCCATTGCTAAAAACAAGGGATGCGCTATTTAGTATTAATTAATGATGGAAGAATTTGAAGACCCAGTAAATATCGGATGGCTTAAAATTCTTAGGTATACATCTTGCTTGGACCTATTTAAATAAGAGACTTGTTGTCAAGACTAATAAAAGCACAGCATTAGATCACAATTCTACTAGCCATGCCCTCACCTTTGTTCTCCTTAT
Organism: Ensete ventricosum; assembly: GCA_029747655.1. Classification (NCBI taxonomy): domain Eukaryota; kingdom Viridiplantae; phylum Streptophyta; class Magnoliopsida; order Zingiberales; family Musaceae; genus Ensete; species Ensete ventricosum. The sequence goes on from JAQQAF010000003.1 coordinate 4,104,308, forward strand.
CAGCTAAGTTCTATAGCTCTGCCATATTAAAGAAAAGTATAGGTTACCAAGCTCCTTGCAGAAAATTCTATCCATTTATGAACATAGATCACCCTCTATATCATCAGATTGTGTTGTAGTGCTTCTATACACAGGACTTATTATATTACTGCCAAATTTTTTGGGAAAATGGAACAATATGGTTGAAATAAGTACTGGAAAAATGCTGCAAATAGAAACATCAGAATCGGGTACCAGTATTATTAACAAATGTAGACCTTTCATGTGATCTTTGTGTAACAAGATAAAAGTGGATAATTGTACCACAACTTCTCTTTCCCTTAGCAATACTATGAATTCGAATCTGGATCGGACCGGACCGGTCAGTCAGACCGGAAAATCATGAACCTGACCTGATTCGGTTCATTACTCAGATCATTTGGAGTCCAAAAGATCGACGGACCATAATAACCCCCTTCAAAATGTTTTTTATTTTAAAAATATCAGCTTAAAAATGTGCTCTATTCAAGACGAGACGCCTTGGATTCGATATCCTTGATTTATTTTTTCATTTGTGTATGAATTTATATGTCAAATTTAATATCTATAATTTAAATTCTTAAGGATATTTAAGTCATTTTCAACTTGAAATAAAAAATAAATAAATAATGTTATTCATATATTTTTATTTTTATTTTTATAAAATGTTAACCCACAGATTCAACCGATGACCCAATGTCACAATGACTTGACCGGATCGATGTTTAGTCCGTTTATGATGACTATGGTTCAAATGTTTGTTTCGCTTCACGACCTCCCTATCTATCTATTGTTCCACAACCACAACCTATATACCACATTTGCAAAGGCGAGCAACGAATTGGAAGCAAATAACTGCAGGAAAAAGGAACGGAAAAAGAAAAGCTCCCTCGCTACCAACCTTATCCGGAGGAGAAGCTGCCAACCGCTCCATGTACGCCCGGTGCTCCGCCGTGGAGGCCGGAGGCAAGCTGGGGACGTCGAGAACCACGTCGACGCACAGATTCCCCAGCGTGGCGATGTCTACATTCTTCTGCACCCCATTCCCCTCCCTCACGACGCCAACGTTGCCGGAGCCATCGCACTCACCCCTCCCGGCGGCGACGATCCGGGTGCCTGCGCGGCAACCGACGGCGACGAGCGTCGGCGGGAGGACGACTCCCGGACGGGGGAAGTGAAGGAGCGCACGGCCCTCGACGGGAAGCGAGGGTTTGGGCCTCCAAGTGATTGAGAAGTCCAGGGTTTTGTGAGCCATCGAGGGAGGTAGGGAGGGCGAAGCGAGAAGGGAGAAATAATTTATTGGGCTCTGGAGAACATTTTTTACACATTAGTCCTGATCAAAGTATTAATTTCATTTTAGCATATACACTTGACATATTGGAATGTAACGCTTAATAAGACAAGTTGATGACAATGTATAATAATATATCGATATGTGGATATAAGTTTGATGATGAAAAAAAAAAAATTTCTGAGGAATAAATGACAAAGACGAGATAAAAAAACTAAGATATTGTGATATATCGAATGAGATTTTGAATCGAAAAGGTTGAAGGGTTTATATATGAAAAAGGATGAAATATTTGGAAGAGGCAAAGGGATTAGAATGAATAAATATAAAGTTTCTGTATCGGAGTGTGCGTGCGATACGTCTCAGAACGCTTTTGATGACGTCCACTTAATTTGCCCCACAAGCACGCGAATCTACCAAATGGGCCCCCATGAATGAATGGAGCTGCGAGGGTGTCTTCCGTTGACTTGAATGACTATTCCTCTTCGATTATTTTTGTGATCCAACTTGGTGATGGAATTAGGTTCTCTATAGTTGTTTATAAAACGGGATAATAATTAATATTTACCATTCTAATCAAGCACAAATAAATAAAATTACAGCTTTGGTATCATTTGATAAATTAATTATTTTTTTAAATATCGGACAATATAGATCAATACCCCCATTTGATATCTTAACTGATAGAAAATAAATTATCGACTAATTAAATGACAAAAGATAATCATATGCTTCATTCTTGTTATTTTTGACTAGAAAAACTTACATTTAACATACGAGTTACAGCTCGATGTTTTCACGTTAGAGTCACCTCGAATAACCCAGCTCATACTGGTTCAGAACACATCAAGTTGATCAAGATGTCAATAACATCTTCCCATAACATTAGCCAAACGACTCACCTACCCAATAAGTATTTTAATCCACATACAAAGTCAACATATGAATTCATGAAATATATTGACTCGTAGATCCGAAAATTCTTTACATCACCAATAAGGGATAAGCAAATTTAAGGATTGATATTTTGCATCCGAATTAGAAAAAACCAGTAGATATACAAGCTCCTTTGATGCTTGATTTATGAAACTAACATCTCAAATTACTTTCACCATTTACATGTAAATTGTGTCGGTAAAAGAGAGAGAAAAAGAATCAGCCATCATATGACAAATCCATCCCTGATTGTCGAGTTCTTCAATATGATGGTGATGCCAGATCGTATATAGAAGCCTTCAGCAGATCTCTCAGCCTCTTGTATTCCCTGTGACCGCGCATCAAATTGTAGAAACCATCACTTACTATAAAACTCTGAAAGCAAAATAACTACTGTAGACATGCAAATTCTTTCACAGGAGAAAACAAAAAAGATAAGAATTTGCATGTATAAAATAGTTGCTTTTTTTTTTTTTTTTTGGACATGCAAATATAATACAAACATGTAAATATATAGTTCAGATGGAGATTCATTGTTAATACTAAGGACAGATGAATCACAAGGTTGCAAAGAAGATTAAATAAAACTAAAACATTGAATTTAGTTACCAAAGTTCTCCTACTTTCTTATAGTTCACAAAGTATAGAAGTTACATATATTAGAGAAGCAGAACCTTAGGATGCTATGACGAATTCTTGTACAACAATGTAGCTTTTCTCTACAACATTCATCAGCAGATATGTCTATATGGTTTCAGGTAAAATAAAATCCAAATGCAACTATACAAAATGTGAGAGAGGATCAAGGCAAATATCGTGGAGCTAATTTCATATATGACTAGAACAGATACTAGTAAGTGTGGTCTATATGTAGCATTTGATAAGATTTAAGAAAACCATACATCTGCGTTTGAAATTATCACATTCTTCCCAATCCTTGCATTCTTGTCAATTATGCAATTCCTGTAATGTAGATAAAATGAACATGGATGTCAAGAACATATCACAAATAGAACAAGTCGTAAGGCTTGAAGACTGTAAAATGAGAAATAATAGAGGGTACCTTATCTTTGTGTTCTCTCCAATACCTATAGGGACCCTCCCTTCAGCTAATAAAGATGCTATTTCAGCATCTGTCTCATAGTAGTCAGCACCTAACATAACTGTATCCTGCATACATGCACCCACATGAAGGTAAAATTTACTATTGTGATAGGCAATTGGTAGTACAGAAAATTTTCTTTGATTTAGGTCTTTTTGCTAGGTTCAAGAAACAAACCTTCAAGTGCACATTCGAGCTTATTCGAGATCGGATTCCAATCACACTATGCTCTATCAAGCAGTTGTCCATGAAAGTTCCATGGGAAACAATTGAATCAACAATCTGAAATTGATTTATGGAGAGTAAAGTGATAGCTAATAACCAAATAGATAGATAACATGATACAACATGTATCAAGTGTATGGATAAAAGACATCACATGCATTTGATGGATCTGTGGAATTCATAAGGTAGCAAGTAAATAGAAATTTAGATGTGTCTCTCGTCACAGTTATCATAATGTTTAGTCTGCAGCTTAAACTATTTAAGCTCAATACAAATAAGGCTGCAAAGAGTTTGCTGTTGTGGTCATACTTAATATACCACCTTTACAAATGTAATTTCATATGTAAAATATTCTTGAAATTTAAAGGCACAAAACTCAGCAGTAAAAACCTCTACGAAAGCTGCACAACTCCAAGGTTGCAAGTTTAACCAATAGATGATGTCAGGTTAGACAATCTATAACTTACCCTGAAGTTGGACATGTCAGTACTTCAAAATTTTGAATTTATACCATAAATTTCAGCTGCGACTAGGTTTAAGTTGATAAGAGACTAGATAAATCCTAACCAATTTTCAAGGCTGGTAATCAAATGAGAAACAACCATTCTTGATGTGGCAAGTTTGGCAATTCTGTGAAGTGTGAACAGAAACAACACTAAATTTAAAGTTTAAATTTACATAAATATAAATTTAAAGTTTAAAGGTTACATAAATGAACAGAACTAAATTTAGCTATTAATGGGAAAAGTATTGTCAGACTGCCGTATCAAAGACCAACAATGAAAATTTAGGAGGCTAGCACATACAATAAATGCTTAGAACCACCATTCTTTACCTGCAAGAATTATTGTCTTCAGATTCCGTGATTGTAACCACCACTAGGTGCAATGTATATGACCATTCATTTTCAGTAGTGACATTGACAACATAGAGTGGCTACACCAATTTCAAGCAAGATTATAATGCCATTTGCAGGAAATGAAAAAAGATGCATTGCTTAACTCATGGTATATGGCAACAAGATGTTATTATCATCAAAAGGACACCAATATTTACATATATTTAAATTGTAAAATTAACCAACCTTGCTGTTGTCAACCTTTGATGGGGGCAAGTTTCTTCTTGATGTGTACGTTGGCTTTGTTGCGTCATAAAAGCTGAAGCATGGTGGCTGTATGGTTGATTAAATCATTAGAAGATAATGTATGGTTATTACTTATTAATACAAGAAATAATGTCAATAATAACTAATAACAAGTCAAAGTTCATATCATGAGTATGTGAATCATTCATGATTAACAATTTAACACTACAATTCAAGTCACTACATGGTACATTCAAGCTTAGAACTGAACTCTATACGAGAAAACCTAACAAGAGGACGTGTTGTCTCTTCATAAACTCATGCTTGATTATCTGTGCCTAGCAGGGCGATAATTGATCATGTAGAGATGCATGTCTATCAAAGCTTTCTTAACCATTACTCCATGCAAAATCAAATTCCAAAGTTAATTTGATGGCCTTCAATCTGAGTTGATGCTTAAATTCATATTATAGGTACTGATATTCTATTCACACCAAGACTAGGTAATACAACTGAGATTTTAACATGTATAACCAACTAGGAGGTTTTAAACAATGTACATGGCAATAATTTATTGCATGTAAATATATGTCTTAAGGTATTATATGGAGAGAAAAGGAATAAATTCAAGGCCAAGAAAGTGTGAACATATTCCACGGCTTGCTTTCTTTCTCTTTTGTAGTATCAACACCTTGGGCTTCCTTAGGATCTCAAAAGCTTGTAACATATCAAGATTTGTGCTTTTAATTTGGAACATTGTTTTCAAGTGTTCTTATCACTTCTTCAGCTTTATCCCGTGCAGTTTAATCTAATTTGTTGCAAATACTTGCTAATTCTTTGTAAACACTGGACACTTGCTTGATATACTTTTAGAAACTGATTTCATCAATCTTTTATCTGTCATTTCAACTCTAAACTGTTGTTTTCTCTATACAGCAAGTAAAAGCTTATATTTTTCTTTTCAACCTAGATCATATAGAGGCTCACCACATTGACTAGTCTTTACCCCTCAATCAAGGTAGCATATGATCAGGAATGTCATCGATATGACATCACTTGTTACATCTTTGCTCCATATGATTGGGCCACATTATATTTCTATAATTTTTTTTCCGTGATTAATTTGTTTGCTAACTTGCTTCATTTGTAGCACTTAGATGTGACTCATTTGCACTAGCTAAGATTAGGAAATATAGGTATTTCATTATAACCATGAAAAGAGTCTAATCCAATGAGGTTCTGTGGTAAATAAGCATTGCATTGTATCTTTAACATGGGATGAGTGGAAATCGATTTCCAGTGTCCTGCGAGTATATTTGCTGTTAACAATTGTGTTACTTTCTCTGAGATTTTAGTCATAACAGGACTCGAAGCATATATTTCATCTAATTTTTCTATCTTTTCTCTCCTAAGGAAAAAGAAAAAGTAAAATAGAAAGAAAGATAAAGGGAAGTCGTTTATATTATATGATAAGTCAACATATTTGACTCTAAGGCTATCGACCATGTCAGATCCAGCATCAACAGAATATATAACTAGACGCAATTAATTTTATGCTACAACATTCATGACAGGGCATATGTTAATGATTGACTTGACTTATGATGCCACGATCCATGCTGTCTTGCTCCCATGCTATAACACTATCACTACAAAATTTTTAGCTACAACTAGGATAAAACAATTGCAATATAATATGTTGTAATAGCAATTTAAAAAACCCAGGAAATGAAGAAAATTAATAGAAATGCAAGGCCAGTGAAAAATAACTTGGATAACTTTTTATGCTAGTTACAATATAAGGAGTAACAGAACCATATCAGAGATATACAAGGTTAGTAAAAAACAGATAATTGGATTTAATAATGGAAACTTATTGATATTAATAGCTAGAATATGGCATTGTTCATTATGCTAGATGTAACATACTGCTGTAAATGATATAGAATAGCATCAAAGATTACAGAAATTGTGCAAAGTAACCTACATAGCAGTTAAAAAGACTGAAAAGAAAGTCCAGAAATATACTAATATGCGGACATTGTCTATGTATGACAGAGAATATATTACATTGAAGTAGAACACTCTTGAAACTTTCTAATAAAAAACACTAAATTTTTCTAATTAGTTTGAACTTATAGCTCTTTAAGTTGAGTGCTTTCGCATGGAGTAGAGGTGGTACTGAATAGAGCATTAAGTAACCAAAGCTAGAATACTTAATTGATGAAAAATCTAGAGTCTCGTTTACTATGCATTGATCCTCAAAAAGAACTTAGTGTAGTCAGATGTCACAGAAAATTAAAAAAAAAGGAAATGCATGCACAAAAGTAAAATAGTTACCGGAGAATAAAAAGCACTTACATGTGCAGTAAGGGCAAGATTTGCTTCAAAGAAGGATTTAATTGTTCCGATGTCTTCCCAGTAATCATTAAAGAGATATGCCTGTCAAAAGGTCCTAACATTTATTAGACAGTGAGTAAGAATAAAATAAGTGGCATGTGTATCAAGGGGGATAAACAATCCATGCTTCTAGATCTTCAGCAGCACAGGTTTGAACAAAATGATCCACTGTGTAAACTCGTACAATTTACTTTAAAGGGCAATCATGATACGGCTGATGACTCCAGATAAGAAAAGCAATTCATGTTCAGAGATCTCTAACCTGCCCACCATGTGTTATGGATGAACATACTTTTTAATTGTTTCCAAATACTATTAAGATGCCTTGCAACCTTGGAACTAATAGTTCCTAAGTTCAAAACTGAGCAATTAGCTCAATAACTAAGTTTCTTAGGTACCAAATAAAATAGATGCTCGTAACAAACCCAAAACTCAGTATTCTCAGTGATCTTTGGAATGGGTTGTCTCCGAGCAATCCTATGAACCATAATTGAGAGCTAAAGAGCAAATATGGGAATACACTATCATGATTAAAAAAAGAAAGTCTGATTAGAAATAAACAGCGTTCATGGTACACCTACAAGCATTTGGGATCTTGACATTAGGCAATGGAGAATTAGTATTCAATATTTAACAAAGAATCATATCAAACTCACTAACAAATGATGCATTCACAGGGTCCAACTTCCAGTGAGTATAAAAGGATTTTATATATCAAGTTATGGATTTGACCTTAATTCCAAGGTTAAATACTATTTATTCATACTGTTAGAAACAAAATGAATATCAACAATCACTGATGAGAAATTAAAAAGGTCAAATTCTTCACTGAATCTAACACTTGATTTAGAAATAAGCAACAGACCTTGATAAAGAACTCTTTAGCAGAGGCAGGAATTATTTCAGATCCAAAGTCATTTGCAGTGGGAAACCGCCATCTGGCCCAACAATGATGCATAACATGTAAGGCTCCTGTTTAACAATGCTTACTGGTGATAGAGTTGAATTCTCCAACAAAAATATAGTTACTTATGCAGTATCTGTATCAGGTCAAAGAGAACATGCAAGAGGGCAGAGGCAATTGCTTTTCAACGCTACCTATGTGGTAGCAGGTAGCACTTTGCAAACAACAAATCAAGAGCAAAGATACATAAGAAAGCATGTTCGAAGTCATGGCTAAACTACTGCAACCAGCATGTGCATGCCACATCTAAGGTTATTAAAGAATAAAGATAAAAGACTAAAAGGAAACTAACATAGATACTCTTGATATTTGATTCAGTGTCAAGGATGCATCATAAAATTTCTTATGGGCTCCCAAAAGAACAGCCCATGTTAACGTATACAAACACATCTGTCTCCTCAGTACATGCCACTTCATCAGAATTTATTTAGAGTCATTCTGGATTTTGTTCCACAAATTTATTTGAGGGCATTAGACTTGTGGACTTCCTGTTGAGACCCTGGAATAGCCCCATGTAGTGTGTGACTATAGCTTTAGATAATATAGTTGCTAACCACTCATAAAAGCATCCTTCAAAGGACTACTTTTTGTGGGCTTGACAAAAAAGGCTTTTGGAGCTAATAGTGATAAAAATGGTACTAAAATAAAAGTCAAGTTGAGCAATATTGAGACTTATAACGCATTCTAGTGAATCTAAGATTCAATAGGGAAAAACACCACAGATGATAGGAGTGACATTGTGGGGCTTCACAATCCTACATTGCATCTTTTGCTAAGACAAGTAAATGTATTTGGATGTCTAAGACATCAATTATTTAAGAGGGAGTGTGACATTTTGGAATACCCACATTGAATGTGAGCTACAGGTACACCATGAGTCATTATTTACCATTAAGAAACACAATACATATTTTTGGTCCCATCCAGTAGCAACCTCCCATCCAACATTCTGTGTCCACATACACTTCCCATCTAAAAACTGCCCTTACATAAACATGAAGGAAACAAAAAATTCAGATTAAATATAAAAATGCCTTACCCAACATACTGGTCTCATCTGTGCACATGACACTAGTGACTGACAATATTAAGATACATAGAGAATACATATTGTCCATTAGCATTCCTTCAAGTACAGATGCTTCAGCCTTCATGAAAGCTGAGGTATCTAAATGTTAATGATGCAATCATATATCCCCTAGTAGAAAAAATCCAGTATCACCATGTACACAAAACTAGATGCAGTTGAATTGAAGAGTCATACCTGAGAAGATTTAGAAGTAGCTCCTTCTTGAATACATATACTCCCATTGATGCTATGTACGGGTTCTTTGCTGCCTCTTCCTTTGACAACCCCAATACAGTGGTATCCACTTCCTATATTACCATAAAACAAAACATATCACAGTCAAGTAGAGAGTGGCAGGTTTTAACTAGACTGAAATATGAATGGATGCATCCATGCGGTGCTGTTTCCCGAGTGAGATGCCAACTCCAAGTATGACGTGAAAAAAGCACAAAAGATGCATATCTTGGCCAAGTTACCGGGAAGTCAAGAGGATGGGACAAGTGGAAGTTACCATCGCCTTCAAATCTTCTCCTTTTGGTTTTTCACTGAATGACATAACTCTTCCTTTATTGTCTATCTTCATCAAACCAAAATCTGAAGCACGGCTGACAACAAAATGAAAATGAAAAACTCAATTTGGAAACACTAGTAGACTCATAGATGTAGCTTGAAGGTACTCAAAATTTGATCATCCAAAATAAATAAAAGGTTACAATTCCCTTGCCAATCAAATGAAGAACTTATCACTTATAAGTTCTCTAGCGATAAGACAAAGATGAAGTTTAAGGCATTAATTTATCATAATTTTTTACTTTGTTATTACCCAAAAGTCAACCCAAGAAGTCAATGCTTAAAAATTGATTCATGCTAAACTTAAAGATCTAGAAAAACAATTTACCACAAGATGTTTCATTTAAAATTTTATGATGAAAGAAGTTCCAGATAATATACTAGCAAGTAGCAACTAATAACTGTATTATTTATTGAGTGCAAAAAGGACAAAAGAAAGTTTGACAGACGACAATTGGTACTGAGTGAATGCAATTCTCATTAGTGATAATATGGAAACATTTAACCGAATGCAAGAAAGCAAATGCAACAGTTGGTACTGATTTGTTACTAGTTGATTTATCTATGTTTTCCCCCTCTAAATATTTGGGCTACATTTAATACCAGATGCCCTAAATCTAACAGGCAACATCTATTTTTAAAAATGACAATTGTTTTAAACTGGAAAAGCTGCTTGTCCTATTCCGAAGTTGTGTTACTTTGGTTAATTAGTCTTATTATCAATTGTCTATTTCACTTCTCACTAGGCAAATGGATTTTCTGAAGTAACCATTCAATTACCTGTCATCCATCGGTATGCAGGAAATGGTAATATCAGCACCACTTTGTCGATGAGCCTGAAAATAAACAAAATTTTGATATTCTAACAATTTTGACATATAGATGCATGGATGACTACTTTAACACTAACCTGAACAAAGTCCATATAATCCATACGGTATAGATGATCTCCGGAGAGAATTAGCACATCCTCTATATCCTTGCCTTTGGCATCCTTCAAATTTAAAGTAGAAAAATAGAATCAGTAAATAGATTTCCACAATATTAAAGATTAACTTGTTAAACCATGGTAAAAGTAGAGTAACATATGAGTAGTTATGCAATATAATAAGTTGTAGGGTGGCATGACAATCCAAAAAGGCCAAAACGTTATTCAAACAGAAGCATTCTGTTCTGCATAATGTAGTCCAAGGTTCCTAATTTTGGCTGGATTGATACATACTGGATGGTATTTACCGCTCTGGATGTAAATGAGACACTGACTGCCCCTTTTTAGATGGTCCAGTCCAATTCATTCTTTTTCCAGGTTAAACAGCAACCTCTCTAACATGGTTATTCATGATTAGTAATTTAGTAGAAATGTCAACTAATCACTTTGTGCTCAATCTATCAAGCTCCGGATGTAAATGAGTCATGGACTGCCCCTTGTTGGATGGTCCAGTCCACTCCCCTTTTTTTCAAGGTTAAACAGCAATCTCTCTAACATGGTTATTTATGATTAGTAGAAATGTCAACGAATCATGCATGCTCAATCTATCAAGGATAAATTAAATATGCCATCATTATCAAGTATCCATGCAGAACATAACTGAAGAAGTTACTACTTGAGTCATCAATTGATATGTAAGTGTCATCTGCAAAACTTCTATGTGATTACAATTTCATAAAAGGAATAAAATTGTAATTGTCGATAACATTGTTACATGGAAAAAAACAAGCGTGAAATCTTTCTCCAAAAATGTTCCTAATCTAGATTTTGTTAAAGAAAAGGCTGATATATTGATGTTTAGCACTTGAACGTACAGAAATGTCTGGGCATAACTTTTTTAAGGCAAAAGAGGGTAAACATATTGAGCCTGATGGTAAGTGTCAAGACAACAATGCAAAATAGCCTACCTGTAGAATCTAGCTTTGATCTTCCTTGTTGCTTCTGTATAGTTTTGCTTAATTCAGTACTGGCAGGTCATATAGAATAACCACGAGTGGCATGAATTAGATGTGTTATACCTAGCACTAGCAGAACTTAAGTTTCTACTAGCCCAAGGGAGTTCCGCACTAAGCCATTCTGTTACTGTGCTGTGATGGCACCAACTATTCTGAACTATGGCCAATTCAATTTTTGTCTTGTCTCAACAGGCACAAAGAAATGTCAATTCCAGTCACCAAGTTAATTTTTATATTTATTTCAACTGGCAAAGGGGATGAATTAGTTATAATGATTTGATTGCATGCTGAAAATGACCATGCTGCAAAAATTTGGAAATTTCATAGCTGGTACATAATAATTATCTTTGTACACTAACACACACATTAGTGTATAGCCTGTTTAAAAAAACACTTATTCATACTTTTGTATAGCCTGTTTAAAGATATATATAAACAGGAGTGAAGTGCATTAGGATAACATGCACACAAGATTTTGATGCTAGAACCTCAAAATATTTGACAGACTTTGAGCTTCATAAAATTTGACTACCTTCTCTCCATGTTTTTGAACTGCTTAATCTGAAAAATCTTTAAGCTTGCCAGCAACATGTAGAGCATAGATACTAATTAGCAAATTAATGAATAACTTTTCTAGATCAAAGGCATCTTTTTCCATCTGTACAAGACATATATTGATAATTTATTAACAAAAACTGCAAGCAATAACGATGAATTACTTCACAAAACATAAATGGAGAGCATAATCAATTAAAACAAATGTAAATGTCACATACCTCAAAAAGCCAATGGAACTGCCGAACAGCATCTGCAGTGCCCTGAAACCACCTTTTTCCTTCCACACCAGGAGTTTGAGTGGCTGCTAGAACCTGAAGTGAAAAAAGTGGCAATATTGAAGTCTATTGTTATTTTAAACTATAAAATTAACACACTTCTCTCTGTTTAATTTATGTACGCATATCCTCATTTCCATTTTTAAGTTTCTTGTGCAGTTATCTGAAGAGAAAAAAGACCTGGAAACAACACAGGGTAAGTTAGAAGATACATACCAACAGTTTATTTAAGCTAAAGACACTTGCCAACTTAAGAACATTAATATGTGTTCTTCTAAGTTCTAACTACAACTTGAGCAAGTATTGGATGTCTGGAGTATGGAGACATGATAACTGCTTTAATCCACATGCTATAGAAAAGTATAAGAACTACATGTCGCAAAGCCAAAGCAAAAAAAGGTGGTCTGACAAAAGTGATTTCAGTATGTATTAAAACCCATCAAGATATCTATTTGTTTCAAGAAATTTGCTAATTAGAAAATTTTAGTTAACGATGTTTTATATTGCTTAATTTGGAAGGATCATACTAGACAAGATTCTGTTCTGTTGGGTGTTTTGCCTGTTAAATTGATCCCGCACCCTATAAGATGTCTAGTAACGTATGTGAATGGCGAAAATGCAATTTGCATCATCAAATGGATGGCTCAGCATGTACCATGTGATCATCCATATTCATATTTCTTCAATAATGTCTGCACTTCATCATCCAACTAAAGCAACCTTTCCTGATGTACACGAATTATCAGTTTAAGAATGACAACTCATATTTAATTAATGCCATTTTAATATACATGTAGATGTAACCCACCAAGCACAACCTTAATATACATTCCATTTCATGATTTTGGAAAGTATCCTAGTATATGCATGTTAAATTTTAAAATGCATGTAAATGTGCATTACAACTATATTTAAATAGACTTTTTTTGTTTCCAAGTACAGTTGTATTGACTGTATTTTTTTCTGAGGCAAGTTACCCATAAGAAGTGAAGAGTCCATAGTTTACTTTGCTACTGGTTAAAGAAAAAGGAAAACTTCCACAAGTTGTATTGACTGTATTCATTTATGGCCATACCAAATGCTTTCATAATAGTCTATTCATTTATGGCCATACCAAATACCAATTTACTAGTTGTGACAATGTATTTTATATTTATAGATCTATCACATGAATTTAAATATTTTTTTAATGCATAAAATGCTTTATTTAAAATATGCCATGTTTTTATATATTTACACATTAACTATTCTGTCAATAACTTTAGGATAAAAACAGCAGAGAAACAGACCTTTTCAACCATTTTGTTGAAGCAAGAAAATTGTTAGTGCAATTTCATTGCTTTTGTTTCTGTTAATTACATAAATGTCACTGCTCTTCATGGTATATGACTCTTGCCTAGCACATTTATGTCTTATAAACTTAATTTAATGCATAATGAACATAAAAGAAATGATTCTTCAGATAAGTAATTCAGTTTATAGTATTTTCAAAATTATTCATGGTTTACTAATAGCTTTGTTACTTGTCACCATTGTACAACCCATTCGTCTGTTAGTAAGAACAAGAAGAATCTAAGGTCTTCTTAAATAACTAAATATATTGGTCATAGCTCGATTGACATAAATTAACATGCCAAGGAGAAGATTTATCATATTAGCTTTAATCTTCATGCTCCTATAACTAAAATCTGATTGATATCCAACATATCTTCCATTGTAGTTAGGATCAAAAACCAACATATTAAGTGTATGACTGTTAATGAGCAAGATCAACGTAGAAGTCTTATATACCTCAACAAAACCATCCCCAAAGCTTACACCATTACTGAAGTTGTAAGCCCGTGCCAGATGTCTATTCAGCGATGCAGAGTTGAACTGGGTGAGAATGTACACTTTATTGATCCCACTGTTGATGCAATTGCTCATCGGCACATCGATCAACCTATATGCACCTCCTATAGGCACCTACAAAAGGAATCTTCTAAATGAAAATCATGCTTTCAAATTCAAACATTTACGTATCTTCGAAGAATACATATCGAGAATATGGGAATCATTTGCTCTAATGCACTCTTCTAATGAAGATTAACTTTGATTTCCCCATACAATTACAGCCTTTAGAGGTGCATAAACGATGGTGGGAGTCGATGTTGGGGCTAGCAATAGCCAATTTGACAGCTCCAAGAGTCAAAGATTACTTACAGCTGGTTTCGCCCTACGCTTGGTAAGAGGGAATAGGCGAGTTCCAGCACCTCCACCTAGGATAACTGCCACAACTGTCCCAGGGTTCCTCCTGTCAAGATCCAAATCTCTAAACTGCAAAAGACACAAAATGTCAGTGTTTCTATCGTTCATATATGTAGTCTTACTGTGTTAGGATGCTTTTCCCGGGGGCAAAGGGTTAATGCTACGGCAATGCTATCACCAAAAGTAGTTGATCTCTTGGGCACTGAAATTACGATTGTTTGAAGCAAGCAAGCGCTCTCCATTTGCAAGAAAAGAGCATTTCAAGATTCTACTTCGGCAAACCTAATACCGAAAAGAGGATTCGGGACAGAATGGGCCGACCACTAGACGGAGGATTCACCTTGACTTCCGTTCCGACGTCGGTGGTAGCGATGGACATTTGGACGACGAGGCGTTTATCGGCATCACCGATCATCGAGCCGCGACCGCTACGGAGGCAGCGGAAGTGGCGCTGCCAATCCAACCTCGTCCCCATGGCTTGCCCGTCTCTGGACGTCCCGACCAGCCGTGGTATTGGCCTGCCGGGGAGGCGGGAGACGGTGGCTGGCGGCACCATCCGGCTGTTCATGCACATCACCATGTCGCCCTGCTGAACGAGAGGAAGGGTAGGAGAGTGGGAGAAGGAGATGAAGCGGGGGCAGTGCGATGCGACAAACGAGGGGGGAGGGGGGGGGGGGGTTGAAGAAGGGTCGGGCTTTTATGACCTCCTCTCGAACCCCGTGACATCCCGTGAGAGCGGGAAGGCCAGCCACGTTATCCGACGGAGATCACGGCGACCACAGGTTCGACTGGTGGTGGAGCCCGCAGCTCCAACAGCATTAGAGGAGACGCCATCGATGGCTGCCGCGTGACCACGAACTAGATCGGGCTACGACTACCAGCATAGAAGCAACGATGGGCCCTCTCGGGCCCAAACGAGGCGAATGTTCTGAGCCCACAAATTTTGTTCGGTAAATAAAAAAAATAAAATTCACGTTTTTCGATGCCTCTTTTTTGTTTTATTACTATCGACCGTTTCTTTCTTCTTCTTTTTTTTAAAGATGAAAATATCGTTGACATTCGCCCCGTTGACCGTCTCTCACTACCTCGGCCCCATCGCGAGGCCTTGCTATTGCGCATCTCGCGAGAGTTGGTCCTTCGCCCATTACCTCCTGCATAGATCATGAGATGAGAGACATAATAATAGAGCAGACCGCTTTTATTTACTGACTGAGATACGAAGTTTCTACCCCTTCTTATGATCTTAATCATACGATTGCTGCCTGGAAATGCCAAATGCTGCACTCGATGGAGATGATGGATAAGCTACGTGCTGAAGCCGAACAGGTGTAGCCATGGTTTCCAAGCTGCAGGCATCGCTGGAGTAGGAAACATAGGAGGCACCGCAGAAAAGAAATCTTACTTATCAACGCATCATGAGACCAATGCATTAGCCAGTCTTTCACACTTCACTGGCACTGGCAACTTCTTGCGAGGTAGGAATTCAGCTTAACAATACCAGCTTGTATCAGATGGAACAAAGGCAAAGAGACATGGTACATTAAGATCGAACAAACAGTTAATAATGAATACATTATTACTGTGAAGGTTTTGAATCCATTATTAAGTAGCAGGAGCATTATTCCAAAGCTGTCTATATGTCCTATACAACAATGAATTGGGTGAGAAACAAAGTAGTTCGTAGTTTAGTCGTAAAATCATTTATCTAACTGCAATAATATGTCTCGAGTGTAACAAGTCTTTCCAGATTCCAGACTGCACAGACTTCCAAAAACGATGTAAGAAACCTCCCACATCTTTACTGCCCCGTCCGAATGCCAACAGCAAGCCGGCCTTGGAAGTACCCTTGAAACCAGCAAAATAGCATTTTTTTTTTCTAAATCAGAATACGGCATTTTTCAATATCAATGTCCACATCCATCTGCAAGAGAGGAACCAGTCATGTTTTAATTAGTCATTACAAGATAATGCATGCAACAGAAACCCAAAAGAATGCATAGCGATTGTAGTCAGGAGTAATTCACACGAAAGGCAGCAAGAAAATCACACACGAGAAAAGAATGGGATGCGAGAACACGAAGTTCACAGCACAAAATTTTCCACCATGTCACTAAATTGAAATCAATATTCTGCAATCTAATAACTTACAGTAGAAGCACATCACCTATTGAAAATCATGGTGTGCGCATGCAACCTAACAGAAGAATGTTCGGCCTTTGAGACTATCAGTCAAACACCACACCAAGCTATCCTGATGATGAAAATATATTCTAAGCTTTTAAGAACCAGCAGAGACATTTTCGACCCAGCACACCTCCATGCTCAATTTATAGGGTCATAGTTGACTCAAATCAACAGATTGTGTGCCCAATAAGTGGCAGTAGTTTATCATTTTCTCTTCTTGGGGCACCAATACAGCACCAGTATGTCACAGTTTATAAACCATCAAAAGGTGCAAAAAGGGAAAATCATCGGCAGTAAATTTAATTTTGAAAGAGTGGTAATGAGGTCAGTGTCGTCGCTTGTTTGGCTGGCTTGCAGGGAGATAGAAAGGGATTGTGCAATTGATGGCTTTGCTAAAC
This sequence comes from Ensete ventricosum, assembly GCA_029747655.1. NCBI lineage: Eukaryota > Viridiplantae > Streptophyta > Magnoliopsida > Zingiberales > Musaceae > Ensete > Ensete ventricosum. Next base: position 4,121,573 of record JAQQAF010000003.1, read on the forward strand.
TAAATCTGAAGCAGTTGGATTTTGGATATATGGCTTGTTCAAGCATAACAATAGTTGTGATGTAGAAGGCTGTAGATGCCTGGCAGTTAAATTGGGTTGGCCTTTCTGACGAGATGGATGGCTGCAGCAAGTAGGGCAGTGAGAGAGAAAAAAAGAAAGTGAAAAAGCAAAGAAGAGAAAACAGGAAAAAATGACTTCAGAATAGATACTGAACCATCCAAAAACCAGATGTGTGCAGAGCAGAACCCTCAGGTGTATTCTTAAAGTTTGTCATGCCACTTCCTTTACACTTCCACTTATGTTTTCCAAAAAATTCTGACTGACTTGGTTCTCCAACAGACCATCTCACACTAAATTAATAAAAAAACTGATTCAAACTTAGATCAATGTCACATCAGATATGCTCCAATAAGTAAACAAAATCTAGCAACTAAAAGATCTACAAAGACGACCACAGTAACCCAAATACTTTCCAATAAGAAACAAAATTTGTTATATCCTTAAATGAACTTGAGAGCATCTGAAATAGCCTGCATTTATCTTGATATCATCTCAAATATCCTGAACCCATCACGGACTTGTCTAGACCTGTATCATCCTTCAAAAGCTCATTGACTTGATGACACCATCGAACATAGTATGGAACTCCCCCTGGTCCCTATTGACCTCCCCAACTAGAAAGAATTGAACTTTGATAAATGAAAGCTTATGTAGAGCTCATAGTATTACATAATTCCACCTTGAACTTCTGCAACTAGAATTAACAATAAGTTATCTTCTAAAAATCTATCTCTCACTAAAAAATTATGTATCCTCTCGAAGAATCAAAGCAATGCAAAACACTGAGGCCTTGAACAAAAAAAGAATTGGTTCCTGGTACAAGGCAAAATCATCATTGCTGAATGCAAGATTGATTCTGAACTGGGAATACAAAACCAGGAAACAGTCACTTGTGCTTTTTTCCAGGAAACTATGTTGCTAAGCAGAAAGTTTACATGATTAAGCCCATAGAAGCAAGAATTATAAACAACAATACAAAAGCTGTTTGTCTGTTTGACTCCAAAAAGAATTCTATAATTTATTAAAAACCAAAAAAAGACAAATATATCATCTATTAAAATGTTACTTCGGCTTAATCATCCTATATTATAATTCCATCTTAATTTAACTTTACTGTTTCCTGCAGCCAGTCTCTATGGACACAGACCCACTTTGGCAGCACACGCAGTTGGGGAAGCAGGCACAGCTACTTACATAATTCCTCAGATAATCACTTTCCTTTTTTGTTAATTAGTTGTATCACCCACCTGCTTGTACATGATGGTAATCTGATGCGACAGTGGCCACACCAATAGGCCACATAGTCAGTGTTTTATTCTTCTATTAGATAAACAAATATTTTAGTTGTATATGCTGTTTTTTGTTTATTTTCATTTTATTTTTAATATATAAAGCATACAAATTAATAATCTTGATCAAAGTGGTGATATATAGACACTGCTTCAAAATGATGATATGACCCTCTAGTGATATGTATACACAGGTAATATATACTATATATAAAACAAATGACACACATGAATGACAATTACTGAACCGTGACATAAACTAACAATCCAACTAGGTTATCCTTCATATTGTGAAACAGATAAGGTGTCATACCACATCCTCATACCTGTACCAAACACCATAATGAACCGTAATCCAAGGTAACTATTTGGTCATAATGCTAGAAGCTTAATAAACAGGCACTGCTTCTTATCTTGTTACCTATATATAAGCAGGCTATTTATACTATATAAAACAAATGACACATATGATCAACCACAAATAAAAAGTGACACAAAGTAGCAACCCAACAAACCATGTACTCATACCTGAACCATGTGACACAACAAACCATAATCCAGTAAACCATATGGCTTAGCTTTTGCTTCTTAGCCTGTTAGCTAAGTCAGCAAATGTTCCAAGCTTGAAAGTAAGCAAATGGCTATACGAATGGTTTCTAATTGACTAAGATTGGCCGATTGGCCAATCGTTCACACAAATCTTACCATAATTATCTACCAGCAAGAAGCATCAAAGTCCATCAACTAGTAAGCATTTGTTGAATATAACAAATATAAAGCATGCCATGATAAACTTAAGTATGAAGTTAATTAAGCTATTACAATTCATGAACATTAAAAGATAAATAAACTTCTCTTGACGTATTACCCAGTTCATTGAAAGAAGCATTAAAACAAAATCATGAAAGAAAAATCACTAATTGCTTTATAGCTTGTACTTAATTGAACAAAATATAAATACATATAAAAAGAACCTCAATTTTCCTAATGTCATAACAGAATCAAATACCAGCCTACAGAGAATGAATACAGAAGGCATGAACAATCAGTTGATGATAAAAGATTAGCATTCTTGTCCTTCTGTCCTAAGTTGACTATGTGATACAAGTATCGGCAAGCAAATATATCAAGATATATAAAACAAATTTAGAGTGGAAATGTCTTATTTAGATGTTTGAATGTTGCAAAGTTAGTTGGTTTCCTGGAAGAATGTAAACCTGATTGTGGCCTCATCTTTAGGCATCAAGCTGTTGCCTGAAACTTCTGAAGCTTGTCACAATATGGTGTTTGGAATGACAGGCCCCACTGCCGCCTCTGCAACTCAACCCGGCAGTTCTGTGAAAGGATCCCAACATAGTCTCTCTCCACACGTTCTTCCAAATCAATGCGTTTTGGGCTCTGGGAAGGATATTCTTCTTGAAATTTCACCGACTTAACAAAGTACGCAACGCCTCTTGAGGTCTCAAGCTTGTGCTCATAAGGATAGGAACGAGAGAACGAATACAAGGGTTCAGAAGATGGAAGAAAGTTCACCAGTAGCAGGATGATAATGGGCAAAAGTTGTATGAGCATCCGGAGGTTAGGATTGACGGAACCACGCATCTCTTGAGCGCTTGGTCCAGGCATGCCACCAGCTCTAAACCGGAAAGTGCCAAAAGGAGTGGCGACCGGAGGCCCTCCACCGAAGAAGAAATTCCTAAAAATCTCATCAGCGTCAATATCCTCGTCATAGAAGCCATTGAACCCGTGATTCCTGTGCCGTGCCGCAGGCCGAGCGACAGTAGTCTCGTCCGATCCGACAAGATCGTACCTTTTCCTGCTCTCCTCATCGCTGAGGCATTGGAAGGCCTTAGAGACCGCCTTGAATGCTTCCTCGGCGCCGGGCGCGTTGTTCTTGTCCGGATGCACCTTCAAAGAGAGCTTGCGGTAAGCCTTCCTAACTTCCTCCACTGTGCATCCCTTCTCCAGCCCCAAGATCTGATAGTAATCATTTTGCTTCTTGATCTGCCTAACGACGGTTACCTGCTCCTCGGTGTAATCCCTGGAAGAACCAGAGCCATCCGAGGAAACCCTGGCCTTGGAACGAGAAGAGGAGGCGGCGGCGGCTGCCGCGCGAGAAGAAGCACCACCGGAGGGCCCGTCAGGCTGGGGAGCATCCGCCGATGCAGCGGAATCATCGGCACCTCCAGACTCACCATCGGCGGCAGCGACGGCGGAGATGAGATCGTCGATCGGTAGAGTGGGATCGAGACGGCGAGCCTTGGAGAGGAATTTAAGGGCACGAGCTCGGTCCCCGGACTCCAGCGCGTCCTTCCCGATCCGGAGGCACTTCAAAGCTTCGTCTTTGTTCCCGTCCATCGCGATCAAAAAGAGATTGCGTCCAAAGGATGGTGAGTTCCCTATACCTAAAGGAAGAAAGAGGAAAACTATCAGACATAGCTAGAATTGAATCAAGAACAAAACAGATCCACCATATACGGTAACGGGATCGGGATGACCTTCCTCTCCCGAGCGCGGGAGGGCACGCGGGGGCTGCGTTCGCCGAGGGATAGAGCAGCGGCGATCCCCCGATACAGGCGGAAGCGTTTTGGGGAAAGGAAAGGGAAGGGAAGGGGGGAGGGGATGGTCTCGTGCAGGTGCGGGGAGAGACACGATATGATGAGGCCCGGATCGATTCAGCCCGGCTTTTGACTTTTGACCCGATTCCCATCCATATAACGATAATAATATAATTACATTTAATGATATAAATTTACTATTTACTATGATTGTTAGGTAAAATTATATAGATCTCCAAGTAATTTTGGTATTATCATTTTGGTTATATCATCTTAGATTTGGTGATGTTATAATTGATGTGACTATTAATTATTAAAATTTTAAGTCCATCCTTAAGATTTTGATTGTTTTATATTTTAGAGAGGGCTCAAAATTAATAGGTGTATCATAGATTTTGATATTATTTAATATAAGGGTTTTGAAAGATAATTCTCTTAAATTATATCGGAGTATGCTTGAAAAAAATACCTCTGATATCTTAATTAATAATGGGTTCAAAAAATATATGAAATTAGTGAGAGAGTAGTAGTATTCTATTTTTTGATGACTTTTATGGTATGTTGGGGTGACCATGAAACTTACACTATAGATAGTGTTCAGAAAAGTCTTTTATATGATACATTAATGTCTTTTATAATATAGTTGATGTGGCTATTAATTATTAAAAGTTTAATCCCATCCTTAAGCATATAGGATACACTAATGTCTTTTACACTATGGATATTGTTTAGATTTTGATTGTTTGACACATTAGAGAGGGCTCAAAATTAATATGAGGGTCATAGATTTTGATATTATTTAATATGAGGATTTTGGAAGATAATTCTCTTAAACTACATCGGGGTATGCTTGGGAAAATCCCCTATGATACCTCGATTAATAAGTTCAAAAAATTTATAAAAATAGTGAGAGAGTAGGAGCATTTCTATTTTTTTAGGACTTTTATAGTATGTTGGGGTGACCATTTAACCTGACACTATGGTTATTATTTAGAAAATATTTTTATAAGATGCACTAAGAGCTTTTATAGTTGATGTGGCTATTAATTATTTAAAGTCCAAGCTCATCCTTAAACATATAAACATATATATGCTAAGCCAAAGTTCAAGGCCTTATTTAGATTAATCTATTAAATTAGTATTTATTTGTCTAAAATATATTGAGGATTCAGAGTCAATTGTGAGCCATTTAACTTACACTATGGTTAGTATTTAGAAAATATTTTTATAGGATGCACTCAAAGCTTTTATAGTTAATGTGGCTATTAATTATTAAAAGTCCAAGCTCATCCTTAAACATATATATGCTAAGCCAAAGTTTCAAGGCCTTATTTAGATTAATCTATTAAATTAGTATCTATTTGTCTAAAATATATTGAAGATTCAGAGTCAATTGTGAGTCATTTTCATAACTTTCATAGGCTATGATGTTAGGAAGAGTTCTCTCTTTTCAAGGATAGACCTATTCCACTACAATACATATGATGATATAAAAATATAATGAGAAAATAAAAAAGTTCTCTCTTTTCAAGGATAGACCTTAGGGCGATGGTTGAGCTAACGCCATGAATAATATTAAGAATAATTTGTAGGTCTTCTGATAATTATTGAGTCATAGGATCAATATGTTGAAGGTTATTTTCTAGGCCGATTCAATCTCATCATCATAAAGGGATACTCTAAGGCTGATTTAGCTGTATGGTGTTTTCTTATAAATTTTATTGAATCCAAATCACTAACCAAAATGATTAAGTTAAAAATGATAGTTATACACTCATCATACCCTTAAGCTAATGTTAGTCTTATCCACTATCATTGTGAGATTAATCGGGGTATTATAAATTCAATCGTATATCATCAAAATATGCTTCATAGTTGATTTAACTTTATAGTTATAGATAGATACTTCAGGATTATTTTGGTTATGTTATTGTAAATGAATACATAATGATTGATTATGTTATATCGTCATAGTTGTGTGTTGTTGTTAATCATAAGGTAGAATGTTTAATTCATTCCTCATGTATCAATTCGTTATGTTATATTCTAATTATTTGTTACATGTTTTTTAGAGTCAACCAAGAAATATAAGGGGTTTGATAAATAATCTTGCAAACTATGTATGGTGTGTGCTCAACAAAAAAAAAAAGTATCTCTTCTGACTAAGTTAGTAATGGTTTGAAATATTAAAAATATGTAAAAAAACAAGAGAATTATGTTTCTTGAGGACAAATCAAATAATTTTATAATGTATTGGGATGATTGTTGAGGTTAAGCCAAAGATAATAGTATGAATGGTTATGCATAGATGTATACTCATTTGAATATTTTATGGCTAATTTAACTTCGTTATCATTTCTTTGTGTGTCATGCATGCTATTAGATTTTGTCTCATTTGGGTTTTGACTTATATAATGGATATTGTGATGATAAAAATTAGTTTGTGTGATGTGTCATCATCACTTCAATTTTCTAAAGATGTGACACATTGATTCGAGTATTTAGTTTGATATGATTTAATTTATCAATGATGATTTCTTGATGACTCTCACTTGTGAGGTTCCACATTTGTGCTCAATTGAATCGATCTATAAAAATCATCATCTTAACTATCAAGTATTTGATGCATCATTCATAGGATAATGCACTATATCATCCCTAAGACAGGGATAAGTACATGTTATATCCCTATCAAATGTTATTGAAATTGTTTCACTAGAAAAGAGTATTTAAAATATTATTATTATTATTATTAGAGGGGGAGGAGGAAGAAGGGGAAAAAATTAATTTCCCCTTAACTTCACAATTTTATGTTAGATATTGATATTGATTTTATTAATAAAAATATAAAAATAAAAATAAAATTTTAATATTTTAATTGATGGTAATATTGTTGGGAGCTATGTTAGTGTCGATATAAATACAAAGTGACCTTCACATTTTGTTGTTGCTCCCCTAATCCATCATCATTAATTGAAACATTATAAAATATTTTTTTATTATATTTTTATTAATAGAAGTAATGATGTTAGAATAAATAAATCTATATATTTTCCTTTCATAACTACCTTTTATAACCGATGCCAACATAATTTTTAAAAATATAAAAATCAAAATATTAAAAATAACTAACAATAATACACATTTGATGCAATATATGTCGATATTGATTCACAACCTGGTTGGGATACCAAGTGACCGACTCTTTGTCGGTTCTGTGCACAATATGCTTTCTTAGTTCACAGAGTAACACCATGGATAAACAGTCCTTTATGCAAACAGATCAACAACCAAATGAGAGATCCTATGCAGATCAAATTCTGAGAATATTTTCTTCTCAGTATAGAAATTCAAATAACTTGGCAAGAAAGACGGAGCACATAGAATTCAGCACATTACAACTCACCAACAAATTTTGCGGCATAACGAAGGCAAAAGCGTCGAACCAATTAATCCATCTACTCTACATCACTTTTCAGATTAAAAGCTTAACAAGTAAATACCCCTGAAATGGTTCAGACACTCTGCTCCAAAGACAAGACACTACTTTGTGAGACCTCACTGAACTTAAGACTTCAACCACTAATCAAATACATCATCATCGTCGTCAGGAAGAGGCTGGGCAGCAGCTGCAGCCAGTTCCGCTTCATGCCTATAAAACAAAGATTGGCACGGTTAGCTGGTTGACGCAATCCTATACATTTAAGTTTTCAATAGTCGTGGCACAAATAGTAGATGGATACAGTGAAACCTTGATTCTGCGCTATAAATATAAAAATGCCACAAAGCTCGGCAATCAAGGGCCACATAAAGCTGATTGGTATACATGAGATGGTAGCATAAGGCAAAGCAAAAAACACTGGACATGAGTCATGACCTGATATGTGTGCCTTACTAATATTAATAATTCAGTAAAACAGGGTATGAGACTGCACCAAATATACAGGTATAACAAACTTCGACTACATGTAATACAACAGATCGACAATTTGTTGGGCTACATGAATATGCAATTCTCAACTTCAGTAACATGGGCAAAGAACCATGTGTAACTTAAAAAGTACATCTGGAAGAACATTTTACAATTAAACTAACAGACCCAACATGAAATAGCAAATCTCATGACAGTTATTTGTTCCACTGTTTATTAAGAGTTTATTCAATAAATAGCCCTTTTCATAAGCACCAAAAAGTATCACTCGAGTATCCAAAATATAACCAATTATATTAAAATAACCTAATGCACGAATGAATTATCTGATGCATATTAAGAAATCATGAAAGTCCGAAGGAGTTCCAAAATCAGAGAAGCATCTAACATAGATATCAAAATTGCTTTGACATCATAATTGAAAACTAAAGAGCATCTGAAACCATGCTGGAAGTTGAAACAAGTTTCAAACTAAAGAACATGAAGCTAAGAAGCACTTACTGTTGCTGTGCAGCCAGGTCAATCTGGACTTCTGGTGGCGCAAGAGCAGGTGATTCTACAAAGTGAAGATTTGGGTCCCTGCCAACAAGATTATCATAAATGTTCTCATTGTACAGATAATTCAGTGTGATGCTTGCACCAAAATAAATGTCATTTCTCATTACCCTGCAAGTTTTCTAGCAAGATACAGGAAGGGCTTCTCAAAGTTATAATTGCTCTTTGCAGAGATCTCATAGTATTGGAGGTTCTTCTTTCTGTGGAATGTAACTTGCTTAGCTTTAACCTGCCTGTTCTTCACATCGACCTTGTTACCACAGAGAACAATAGGAATATTCTCGCAGACCCTGGTTTAGACCAGATAGAATAATTAGAAACTTAGAAATATAAACGAGGATAACCTGTAATATTCAGTTAAAGCATCTTGTCAAACAACCTGCACAAATCCCGGTGCCATGTTGGAACATTTTTGTATGTTAACCTGGCAGTAACATCGAACATAATAATGGCACATTGACCGTGGATGCTGTGGACAAAAGATAGCAATACTACACTTGTAAGCAATATAAATGTGAACAGCAATAGATCATCAACGTGACAATGGCAGCTAAACGAAAAAAGCTATGTAGCCCTTGAAAATGATGGTGGAATTTATGATCTCCAGTTAAAAATATAAAGATTATAGAGCCAATTAGCAAGTTTGCTACACGACAGGAATTAGACATAATAACTCAAACAAGGGCCCCTGAACTAATGATTTTTGGAATTATGATCAGCTAGAAATCAAATGAATTATGATAAACTACCAAGACAATTGAACCTGTCAACTCATTCCTAATGCTTTTACTTATCTTAAGGCATTCAATAACTTGGCAGCAGCATTCAAATAAATAAACAACATAAACAGTTTTTTGGACAAGAATATCAATGTTCAACATAAGCACTACATGTGTGGCATATTTAAAGTGCCTGTGACTATTACATGAAGTGCATCTTATTTTGTAACCTCTCTCATGGACCTAGTCATAGAGCTTCTTATATGCCTAACTATCTCTGTAATTCCTTCTCAAATTTGTGCTACTTCTTTGCTTATCATCAAAGTTCAGCATAGTACAAGGAGTAATCAAACAATAAGAGAAAAATGAAGTCCTTTTAAACAAGCTTTAAAACCATCCATAACAGACAAAGGAACTTCCGAAAGTCGATGTGAAGAGCAAGACAACTATTCGTAACAATTTAAGCTTCCATACAGAATACAAAGAAGTTCTAATCAGCTAATAAACCTGAGTTATGTATTTGGTAAGAAAGTATGCTCATTATATATCCAATGCTCCAGAAGTCATACATCACATAAGTAATAGAACTATCAGTAATAAAATAAGCTTCTATTGAACAAGTTATGATTGGCTAATGAACTAGTTTGTATACAAGGTATGAAAATGTACTCATTATGTCTAATACCCAGAGCTTTCAATCATTTGCTGAATTTAACAATCTTATGTAGTACGTGAGCTCCGATGTGGGCATAGGAGATGAATGGACAATCCTTTGATTATGTATTTAGAAGTGCTAATGTTAACCTACTAAAAATTGCACCTACAGCAGTTGACCAGTAAAACCACCCTTTAGAACACAAATCAAAATAAAAGAAAAGAGCCCAATACTTACTAGTAACCATCCCTAAGACCACCGAATTTTTCTTGACCAGCTGTATCCCAGCAATAGAAGCGGATCTTCCCACAGTTTGTGAAAAAATCCAAAGGATGTACCTCAACACCAATAGTAGCTGAAAAATGTAATCCAAGATGTTGTCATACATATATACAACTGCAATGTACAAGATACATATGACAACTGATATAATACTCACGCTCATACTTCTTCTCAAATTCACCAGTAAGGTGCCTCTTCACAAACGTCGTCTTTCCTACATCACATCACAAGAAAGCAGATCATTAGTTGTGATGTAATGCATAGAAAAAGTACATTTTTCTCCCAAAAAAACAAGAAAGTGCAAGATTTTGAAACCGATGTTGGACTGCAACAGAAAGAAGAGAAAAGGTAGAGTTGTTGAGGAATAAAAGTAAAGATTATGACCGAGAAAGAACACACGTCGACGAGTTTAGTTCCCAAAGACCAGTTTTATTCTGAACAACAGTATCGATGGTGACTGCTAATGGTAAAGGCCGAAACACCATGAAATTCGATAGGCACAGAATGGCAAAAGCACCATCGAGTAGACTACCGATTGAAGTAGAGCATGAACGAGATATACGATCGACACGAAGGACGTTAGAAGATAAAAGAAAAAAATTTGTAGCCATAACATAAAAAAAAGGGATCCTCCAGAAGAGAATTTTGATTTCGTAGCAGGAATCCCTCGAATCGCTGAAAGAAACCATGCATTCCATGTAAAGGAACAATCAAACGAGATCAAGGCCAGAGCATATGAAGAGAGATCTCACCAGTCCCTCCGTCACCGACGAGGACGAGCTTAAAGCTCGGGTAATCAACGGTTTGCTGATTCGGCAATGCCTGCAAACAGTAGCGCCGCGATCAGAGAGAAGAAAGCAAAACACCAAATCGCCTACAGATTACCGAAAGAAGAAATATAGCAATGAAGCGGATGGAAGCCGTACCATTAGATCACTCCCGAAGAGAAACAGAGGAGACGTGCGACCCAAAGGAGGAAGAGGGCGTATATGTAGCAGCAGCACAGCGAACCCTAGACTCTGAAACCAGAAGCTCTCTCCCTCCTATCGTACGTTGGCCCATGCTGCTTAGCTTCACTCGAACGCGACTCTCCCAGCCGTTGGATCGCTTCATCATCGCGAGTGATGTGCCGCTGTGATCTAAAATTTCAAACCAAGCAACGTGCGGGCATCTCGCTTCCCGGGCGCATCTGGGTCGAGTCAACGCCGAGTTGGCTTTTAATTTAAGCTTGGTTGGGTCGAGCAAAGTGCGAATTAATTTAAGATTTGAGCTCGCTTGGTTGTCTGGGTTCGAACCGAAGGTCACGTGCATACCACGTGCGATGAGTTGAATAGTATGATGACCGGAGGCAGGCTTCTTTTTCGTGGCTCGCAATCTGCCTCTTCCGGAGGACTTCGATCACGCTAGGTTCGTCTCCCTCAGGGTTCTTCTTTGATTCCACCGCCAATTCGGAGGTCGCTTAGGGTTCTAATCCCTTGTTCTTTGGTTCGTAGCTAGTTCCGGAGGTGCGACTCCCTGGAAAACCCTCGTTTCACTGTCCTTCTGTTTGTTGGTCATGCAATTCGATGATTGTTTACTGTGAATTCTTTGTAGAGATGAGAGGGGAACCGCAGATGGGTTTGGACGAGGAGAATATTCCTAATGATTCCGATCCCCTTATCCAGAGACAGATTGAATCTTCTCAGCCACCCGAGGGTTTGGAGGAGATCAAGGACGAGGAGGCTGACGCTGCTTCGTGTGCTTGTTGCCGCATCTGCCTTGAGAACGAATCATTCCCAGGTGAGTTTATTTCATCGACTAAGCTTCTCTCATGTCATATTGCTCTCGGAGCTGCCTTGTTGATCGTTGATATTTTTCAAGTTCCTGTTACGATTTTTGTCATACTGTTGTGTTCTCGGAGAGATACAAATTTCTGCAAGTTCTGAAGCTAATCTTGGGCATCGTTCAGGGTAAAAGATTCGATGGGAAAACAAGATTGATCGTCTAAATTCCTGAATTTATGTTTGATGATACTTTCCCCAATACAAAGTCTGGTCATCATGGGGAATTATACTTTTTCATCTTTTTTCCTGTTAATGGAATTTCATCTTGTGTGAAATGCCACTCATGTTTGCGAATCAGCATAGTGTAAATGAGCTGTGGTGATTGCATAACATAATCCCAAACAAGAAATGCAACCTGTGCTCAGCTAACAGCAACTTATCATATCTGAAGCTACTCCTAAACTTTTTACCATAAGATCATTCTATATGATACAAGGAAAAAAAGTGCTCAGAGATTAGGATATGCTCGTTGTATGTCAAATTTGTGCTTGGATAGGTTGCTAATAATGGACCTTTTTATTTCCATATGGGGAATGTAATAAGTTACTTGTGAAAATCACCTTACGCAATGACCAATCTAATGATTTATCCATAAGATCATTCTATATGATACAAGGAAAAAAACTGCTGAGAGATTAGGATAAGCTCGTTGTATGTCAAATTTGTGCTTGGATAGGTGGCTAATAATGGACCTTTTTATTTCCATATGGGGAATGTAATAAGTTACTTGTGAAAATCACCTTACACAATGACCAATCTAATGATTTATCTTTGAGATTCAGAAGTTCAAGTTCTTAACATGTTCCAATATAAAATACAAGGAAAATTGTGTGGCTATTATACCTTACACCTGGATTGGCATTCAGTAGTATTATATTAACTATGGTATATGTTCATGTTTGTAAGTTGTAAAAATTGCCAAGGATGTTCAACCACTAGCTGATTTTCTTTAGTCCTCTATTAGATTATTATTATTATTCTATGTTCTTGATTAAGACTCAATGACAGCAATTAGGTGTTGCTTTAAACAGGTGTCATCTGGATTAGAGTTGTGATTGTGAGTAAGATGAAGATGAAGATAAACTGTGATTGTGAGTAAATTGTAGTGCTTAGTAAGAAATTGGTTAGATAAAGATAGAGGTTCGGTTGTCAAATGGAGGGAGCGAGGGACTCCTGTATAAATGTTGACAATTAATGATTAGATGTATAACTTGATGCACTGTTAGATCCTCTCAACTCAAATATACAGCATTTCATCCAGGTTATTTAGATATTTTGATAAGCTAACCCTTTTTTAGTTGGTATACAAAATTGAGTGATCTCAAAATTAGAAGTTTGCTATTAAAGGCATATTGTTTGCTGTTATTCGTTTCTGTATGACAAACATGTGACATTTATGTATTGATGGTTGCTTTGCTGGTTGACAGACCTTACATTGTAAATTTAGCAATTTTAATATCATCAGTGCAAGTTAACCTTTGTTTTTGTTCTGTTGTAGGTGATGAGTTGATATCTCCATGCATGTGCAAGGGCACCCAGCAATTTGTCCACCGTTCGTGCCTTGATCATTGGCGTTCAGTGAAGGCAAACTTATTTAGGCTTTTATTACAATTAATCAATTTGTTTACCTACAGATAAAAATTGGCAATGATATGCCATTCTTAGATTTGTTCATTACACACCATATGTCTTAGATCAACAAGCAAAATGTTTGAGACTCTACAGCAGTTTATCTGCCTTTAAATTTGAGATTAATATATATATATATATATATATATATATATATATATACTTTTGGTAAGTGAGATTAATATATTCTTGTAAACTTTTATTAGGTTAGTGGAATAGACTGTTCCACGAAACTGTTATTAATATATTCTGTTAAACTGTTATTAGGTTAGTCGAAAGGAACTGAAGCTTAACAACTAACAACTCTTTCAGGTTTTCCCTGGCATTACACAAAACATGGAGTGTAAGAGTAATTCTCATATGAAACATGCTCTTTGGAAAAAATTCTACTACTAAATGTGGCTTGTGAATATTAGTCAATCAGTATTGTTTTAGTAAATTTGTTAAAGATAATGACAAAAGGGAAGATTCAGTGACAAAGTGAATACCAGCAGCATACCAAATCTTTAGAAACATTTTATTTCTAAAGTCATTCATGGTTCGGTGACTTTGGTCATAGGAATAAGGGTATTGGGATGAACGAGAGTGTCGTTTATGGTTTGTAAGATGTCCTATCAAGATGTTGGTCCATAAATTCTTAGAAATGTAGGCTAGCATTCTTAAATTGTTGATCTTGTAAAGTGTATTTGACATTTGAACAACAAAAACATATAAAGTGGAACATAGTGTGATTGTTAGCTGCTTATTTTGTATCCATTATAATAGAGGAAAATATTTGAATCAAGGAATACATTTGGTCCAAAACTTAAAAGAATCATGTAATAGGACCACAGTGCTAATGTCTTAGATGGATAAAGGGGGAAAACGAAAAAAGGGACTTTGATAGTATCAATCATCACAAGAAATTGGCACAGGGAAATAAAGAGTTATGAAGATAATCATTCAGTTAAGATTATAGGTTAAGGATCAATAATATCTTTAGAATCATAAAAATTTTAAGATACCTATTTTTTGTTTAAAAGAATCAAGATGAAAATATGATCTAAAAGAGTTAGATGAATGATAGTTTTACTTTTGTTCTGAGAAAAAAACACCCCTTTTTATGTGGTCTATAAATGATGACAAAAAGGTCTGAAATGCTTGTCTTAGATTGAGATCAGAAAATTCAGTAGCTTCACGAATCATAGAGCTGCATTGGCTGCTGTATGTATCTGTAGCTTCATTTTCTTGTGCAACTATGGAGACTGAAATAGAGATTATTCATTTATAGAAATGTTAGCAAAACCCTTATATATGGTTGTTTTCTCCTAGAGGGCATCATGTTGAGTGTTCATCCTTGCATTTAGAACAAGTTATTAAGTAGCTAGATGACTTTAGTGATGTAGATATGTGAGAGTTGATGTTTCTCTTAAGCATTAGAGATTTAAAAGAATTTATGTCAAAAATGTTGAATCTTTTCAAAGATTCTTGATGTTGCTTGTGGCAACCTGCCTTTACCTTCTCAAAAAGCCTGTAAATTTGGTTTTTTGCTTGTGTTCAAAAGCTGAGAAAGTTCTATCATAATTTCGAAGCCTTGGGAATGAATTTACATTTTGCCTTAATTTCATCATTATCATCAAGAAGCCATACATATTTTTTGCAGTCAAGCTTTTGAATTTTGCAGTTGCAGACTAGTCTGCTTTATGGTGTAAGGAACATTGCACTATTATTCTTTTTTCAATTTATTGGATGTGTTGATGATTTGATATTCTTCCTATGTAATTATTTTTTGCAGGAAGGATTTGCCTTCTCTCACTGCACGACATGCAAGGCTCAATTTCATCTGCGAGTAGAGTTGCTGGAGGACTACTCATTGCGTAAAATAAAGTTCCAAGTTTTTGTAGCCAGAGATGTCTTTCTTGTCTTCCTTGCCATACAAACTGTAAGAGAAAATTACAACCTATCTTCTGGTTCGCCTTCTTGAGTTTGTAGTTTCATTCATAAAGTTCATTTTCTTTTTTACGGTCTGTTTTCATTCTTTTTAGTATCTGAGAAAAGTGAAGACATTTCATATTTGTTTCAACTTCTTGTCTTTCAAAGAAGCTTTGGTGTGCCACACTTTTGTGCTATATTTGTGGATTACAGTTTTTTTGTAATGGTTGTTTCTTGGATATTTCCTGCAAAAGTAATAGTAATATTTGATATTGTTATCTTTTGTTGATGTTCATCTTAATCCTGGAGAAGCACATCTAGAACTTTTTCATTCATTAAGCATGATTTAGTGACATTCAAGGAGTATGGCCGTTGGTGTTTTAACATGTCTCAATCATGGATAACTAATGTATAAGAGGTTCCTTTCTCATGTACTCCAGTTTGTGAGCGGTGGTGTAGGTATGTACTGAACTATTTTCTGTGGTGACAGTACTATGATCAATGCCCTTGTTAATCCTCAGGTCATTGCTACCATTGGTGGCTTTGTCTATTTTTTGGACAAAAATGGGAGCTTCAGGAATTCATTCAGTGACAGTTGGGACCGCATACTATCGAAGCATCCGGTACCCTTCTACTACTGCATAGGTATGTAACATGGTTTTATCTTGGCAATTAGCAGTTCCAACTAGATATGTTTTGGAATTAGGCATTTAACAATCTTGTAGCTTTTGCTGGTTTGAAAAGTTGTTCTTGTTCATGAAGGGTTTGTACTTCATCTTTAAGTTGAAACTGTGTGATAACTTCAAGCATTTAATACGAGCTTCGTATATGACCATGATTGTGTGGCTGCTCTAAGATGCAACATATGGATCTTTCATGTGCTTGCAAGGACATATTTTTGTCTTCTGGAATGCTTTGAATCTCAAGCAGTAGCTGTAATCTCTCTCTCTCTCTCTCCCTCACCTTCTTTCTCTCCCTATTATCTTTTTCAGTGGTAGTAATGAAAGGATTTATGTGTAGACATGTGTTGGAATCATTTATTCACACGTATTTGATTTTTTAGGGCCCATAGGTACCTTTTGGACCATTCTTTCGAAAGAATTTGTGCCACTTGACCATGTTGCTTATAAGCCAACTGTTCTATGAACTCTTTAAGTGGATGATAGTAGGACATATCCCTGAGATACCCTTGTTATTGTTTTATTCTCTCTGTGTTATGTTAATTCTAGTGGCATTGGTTTGGATGTTGCAGGTGTCTTGGTGTTCTTTGTGCTACTTGGGTTCTTCGGGTTGATACTGCACTGCTCATCCTTTGACAGCAGTGATCCATGCATGACTGGTTGCCGAAACTGCTGCTACGGGTGGGGAATACTGGATTGCTTCCCTGCTTCCATGGAAGCGTGCTTTGCACTAGTAGTCATATTTGTCATCGTGTTTGCCATCCTAGGCATTGCCTACGGTTTCCTCGCAGCTACCATGGCCATCCAGAGGATTTGGCAGAGGCACTATCACATCCTCACCAAGAGGGAGCTCACAAAGGCAAGAGAACACTACTTCATTACTAATTTCTCAGGGTGATGGGTTTTGTTTCGTAATATCTTCATTGAGCCAATTGGATTGTGATGCAGGAATACGTGGTAGAGGACCTTCATGGGTATTACACACCACCAAAAATGGATCCTGAGCATGAAGAGCGCCTGAGGGTGCTCAAGCTTCTCTAGGCCATTCATTCTCTACTGACTATACCTGTAAAATGTACTGTTAGCACTTGGGGAACAAATGACTCTTTCTCCAATGTGATGGCATTGTGCTCATTACAGGCATGTATATCTCTGGCATCTGTTGATTTGGAGGACCCTGAAAGAACTTGTGATAGGAACCAGTGCTAATTCCATCAGGAGTGAACAATTTCTCATCCTCAGAATGCCTTATTCGGTTTCAGGTAGTTTCTTTATCACAATTGAGAGATTAAATTTACAGACAGTGCATGTAAAAGTAGTATTGGTCTTAGATATGGTCCATATGAAGATATATACAAATTTATCAGAGAAAGAAAATTGGTGAATTTCTAGAGGAGAGAAAAAGGTTAAAGAAAGCAGTAATTTATGGTTATTAATTGCTGGTCCTTGAAAGAGAGCTCTAAATGTTTAAAGGAGTTCATAGCTATTGTTCTTTATAATTAGCATAATTGAGTATTCTTGTATAGTGTTGACGAGATTTAACTCTCAATAAATAGTTATCGTCATCATAATTCTTCATAGCTTAAATAATTTAGGTTAAATCAATGATTATTCAAGTATTCATAAACGTCGCTCCTTTTTGTTTTTTGAGATTATTGACTGTTACCTTGAGAACTATATCGCTCTTTTCACTAACTTTGGTTGATATATAGCAGCCTTTTTTTTATTCCCTCACAAGTAGGGAAACGTCATGAAAACTATGGTAGAAGTATGAAAATGCGAACGTTATCATCTTGGTGTATTATTCCAACATGATGATAATTATGGTTTCTTGAAGAACTTTGTTTCAGAAGCCAAACCTCTAATTTGAATAGTAATTAGATGAATCCACAAGGAAATTATACTTGCCTAATCTATGGCATCAGCTCATAGTCAAATGTAACACGTGGTCTTTGACCTTTTTCCTTCATAAAATGTTAGGCAGAGTCCAGCGTTGTAGAGCTAAACCCCACAAGATCCATGCATTAGAACACGTGGCAAATTTTGTGCAAAGAGCAAAGAGGGAGATTTGACCTGTGTTATCCTTAGTTTTGTTCCTTGCACTCACTAATTTTTCTTTCTTTTTTTCTGATTTTACAATATATATATATATATATATATATATATATATATATATATATATATATATATATATATATATATATATATATATATATATATATATATATATATATATATATATATATATATATATATATATATATATATCTTTTCAATATTTTTGAAATAAAATTTTTACCCCTCTAAATTTTAATATTACGTAATATTTCTGAAACCTCAAGTATTTAAATCTATCATATATGTCACTCTCGTTAATAATCACCTGAAGTCATCTTAGTTACTTCACCAATAATCTGTCATGTTCTTCGATATATTTGAAAAAGATAAAGAGTAATGTAAATATAAGTATCAACATCCTTTCAAATTGTTGAAGTAACATATTTACCTATATATTCCTAAAAAATATTTTAATTTAATATAGTTCCTCTATTTCGATCTTCATATTTGTCACCCAAATTAAAACTACCAAGTTAGAAGACTGTATTTAAATCTTTCCTTCAATACCTTCACCAAATAGGTTCGTTCTAAGCTTTTGGATTGAACCGATATAGATGTACTATCCATAAAGCATATTTATCCAAGCACCTAAAATAGAATGCTCCTACGTGCATTAATAATAATAATAATATCTTAAAGTACTACTTATTTAGGGTCGATGCATCAATCTTTTGCCCTTATTATTATCTATATAAAGAACCACATCTTTAGTCATACATAGCTAAATCTAAATCGGGCAAATTCAGGGAAAAAAAACCTTTTGATTTTTTTTAAAAATTACCCATTTTCCAATTTTTTTTTTTTACCATAAGATGCTTTTATTTTTTGAAATTCCAACAATACCTTTCCTTTATTTTTTCTCCTCGATCTTTTTCGACCGGTTTGTTCCTAGTCCGGTTCAAGGCATTAAGAATCGGTCTAACAAACTAAATCGAACCAAATTAAAATAAACTAACTTATAACATATGGAAAATATTAAAATAAATTTTAATTATATTAAAATAAATTTTAATTATATTAAAAATATTTTTTTTAAAAAAAATACCAAAGGCATAAAATTATATAATTGAAGTTATTATTAAAAAGTATAAAGTAGTAAGACAAATATTTTGGAGGGCATCTTAATAATTTTACATATTTTTAGTTCAAATATCATTTTAAATTATAATAGTAGGATTCTATGGTCATTTTAATATTTTAAAATATTGTATGCCCATATTTTATAAAAATATTGTTTGAAAAATAAAAGTAAAAAAAGAAAACTCTTTGTTGGAAAGAATTAAAAACCAAGTACTTACCCCTATGAGAAAAAAGCAAATCAAACCAAACTAATGGCTTTTCTGGGAATTCACCCATCTACATTCTAAAAAGGATGCATATGGGAAACTACCAACTTGGAGGTATATATATGTAATCTTATGCGTTCCTGTCTCTCTCTATCGTCGTCATTTCCGTTTAGCTCTAGGGTTTGGGTGGAAGAACAATGGGGCTTTGTTAATTCGATGGGATTCCGCTTGCGCCGGAAGCGGAGCTGGTCGATGATTCCCTCGCCGCTGGTGAAGCGGGCGAGGTTTGAGCGCTCGTGAACGGTGGTTTCCTTAGCCGGGGATCATGTCGCAGACCAATTGGGAAGCCGACAAGATGTGAGTTCTTGTCTATGGCGTCTCATGTTCATCAGAGTTTATGATTTTCTTTGGGCTATAGGCTTGCTTGCTTGGTTTCCTTTGTGCAGTCACTCAGCAGGGTTTGTTAGGGATTGAGCAGCTTGATGCTGATTGTTTCTTTCATTCCTTCTGAAAAAAAGAACTTTTTGTTGTCATATTTAATGGCTTTGTTTGATGTTTTTCTGTTTTAACAAAAAAAAAAGATCTTTTTTTGAATGGATTTATTTTGGTTTTATCTCAAGCAGTCAGCTTTATTCCCTTTATGCTTCATGGTTAATCATGTTTTGTATTTTTTTCTGTTCTCGGCTCACCTTTGCATTTTATTCCTTGCATTACTCGATCTTTTGCGGATGTTGGAACCCACGTCGGAACCAGGTTGGATGTGTACATTTATGATTATTTGACGAAAAGAAAGTTGCAGGCAACTGCAAAAGCCTTTCAAGCTGAAGCCAAAGTGTCGTCTGATCCAGTGGGTAAGTTGCTAAGTGATTTATTGAAAGTTGCCGTGTTTAGGTTTTCTTTCCCCTAACAACTAACAAGTGGATTGCCTTTTTTCTTAGCTATTGATGCTCCTGGTGGTTTTCTATTCGAATGGTGGTCGGTGTTCTGGGATATATTTATTGCGAGGACAAATGAAAAACACTCTGATGCTGCTGCTTCGTATATAGAGGTAAGATTGTCTATTTTGCACTGCACCCCTCTTAGTCTTGAAGTTAATGAAGCTTTGGCAAAAATTGCATTTGATTTGCATGGGCATCTTTGTTGTATTGATTATATTAGTTTTCTTTATTGACCAACGTGGATCATGTTAGTATTCTATGGTGTTGCCTAATAATTTTATTAGCAATCGTGGCTAACACAAAAAAGAAAAAAAAAACCCTTGAGGCACTTGACTTTTCAGGTAAAAGATGAAACAAGAAGATGCATGTGGTGGCCGCCAATCTCTAGAATTTGACATCTATGTCGGTTCTTAGAATATATAATGTTCTTAGTCTATCCTGATACATTCTAAATCTTTTTGTTTTTCACTCCATAGATCGAGGTTGGATTATGAAGTTAAACTCAACTCTAAGAAAAAAATAAAGCAGCAGAAACTGTCTATTACAGTGGCAACAACAACAACAGTAACAAATTCCAATTTGACAAATTAGTTTATTGAACTTTGTACTCATAACTTTTAAGCAAAAGGTAGAGATAGATGTTACATCCTGTAGTTGCCAACATATTCTGGGAATCTGAAAATCCATATGATTTTGGATGTTAGACTCAACATCTAAAAGCAAGAGAACAGCAACAGCAGCAGCCATCTCAACAGCAGCAAATTCAAATTCAACAACTTTTGTTGCAAAGGCAGGCACAACAACAACATCAGCAGCAGCAACAACAGCAACAGCCACAGCGAAGGGAAGGAGTCCAGCTCTTAAATGGCAACGCCAGTGGGCTTGTTGGTACAGATCCTCTGATGCGCCAGAATCCTGGAACTGCTAATGCCTTGGCTACAAAAATGTATGAGGAACGGCTGAAGTTGCCACTTCAACGGGATTCTTTGGATGACGCATCAGTTAAGGTACTACTCCAAACTGATAATGCATTTTCTCCTGAACATCATTTTACCTGTCATGTGTGACTGCTTTTGTGAATCTTCCCTGCTGTGTATGGGGACGATTTTGCTAATAATTTGTTTGCTCTTTCTGCAGAGGTTTGGTGAAAATGTGGGTCAGGTCATGGACCCAAACCACGCTTCCATGCTGAAGTCAGCTGCAACACCTGGACAACCTTCAGGGTATGCTTACTTAACATGGTTGTCACTATCCTGCGCTCAGCTTGTCATATAATTAATTTTCTGCTTGAGTTTGAATATAATAACTTATGTGCATGTACATACAAATACAATCGTGGACATCAAAATCCCATACATATTATTATAGATGTGCATTATGCATATCATTCTGCTTAACACCTATTTCATGCCCGAACCTGTCTTCTTGCTTGTACTCTTTATGGCTTTAGTCTTAGATATGAAAGTGTTGTAAATAGATTTTGTGACTTACCATGGACTGATTTCCATTTCAGGCATATTTTGCATGGTTCAGTGGGTGGTCTATCAGGGCCTCTGCAGCAGGTTCAGGCTCGGAACCAGCAACTTCCTGTATCAGCACAGGTGTTTTTCATTGAAATAATGTTGTTGTTTTCGAAACCTATTGCTAATGCTGTAATTTGGAAATGAACAGGACATAAAGAATGAGATAAATCCAGTTCTAACCCCCAGAGCTGCAGGTCCTGATGGTTCATTAATCGGAGTTCCAGGTATCCACCAAAAATTCAGTCAGTTGATTGTTTTCTGGTGGTTTCAGATTGATGCTTTGGAGGCTTCTTTATGCTGTCTCTACCTTCAGTCTGTAGATTCTTAAGTTGCATGCTCTTTTGATTTTATATGCTGCTTCTTCTGGAGGGCTGTTATTCTTTGACTGTTTAAGTGGAGGGGCAGTGATGTTTAGTGTGTGCAAACAAGGTTTTAAATACTGGTCCAATATCATTTTTGGCAAATGGATGCACTGGTACGATACTGAGAACGGTATACTCACTTGTACCATCTGGTATCATTGTAAAAGTAATGAAAAATGATAATATTGGGCTTGCACTGGTACAGTACTGAGAACGGTATACTCACTTGTACCATCTAATTGCTAGATACCAAACCAACTTGTATGTTAAACTGTGTGGAAGTCAACAAATTCAGTTAGTGTTCACCAAGTGACACTTATTTTTCAGAACCTTATCCAGATTTTCTCATTGTATTTTCTTTGGACCATATGCACTGACTGCAAATGTTCTGTTGGCAGGACCCACTCAAGCTGGTAATAATCTGACTCTAAAGGGCTGGCCCTTGACGGTAAGTTCAGCTTTGTGATTTCTGAATGTGAAGGTTGAGATTTCTTGTTGTCTTTGTTTGTCTCTTACAAATGAATTGTCAATTTCCTAACTCCATAATCCGCAGAATTGGTGTCTCATTTTTCTTCTATGGTGTGGAACATTATTCTGCTTCATAACTTCAGTAACTGCGGTTGCTTCATTAATGATAAAGATCTATTGAGGTCACATTATATGTACTTTGTATGAATTCTTCTAGATGTGTGTTTCTCTGCATGGCCTTATGTGTGCTTGTTACCTATGTTTACTTCCAGAAATATTCAACTTAGTCTTTCTGATCTTCTTTTGGGCAGTTCAATTTGAAATTTGGTTATATTACTATGATGCAATTTTCTTCATAAAGGACAACTCAAAGTATGTCTTGTTTTTTTTCTTTATTTCCTTTTCATCTTATAGGGTCTAGAACAACTTCGTTCAGGACTTTTGCAACAGCAAAAGTCTTTTATGCAGTCACCTCAATCATTTCAGCAACTTCAGTTTCTAAGTCCGCAACAACAGCAGCTACTGCTTCAGGCACAACAAAATCTGACTTCCCCATCAGCTGCAGATATGGATAACAGAAGGCTAAGAATGCTTCTAAACAACAGGAACATGGTCTTGGCGAAGGATGGCCAAACAAACTCTCTTAATGATGTCATTCCAAATATGGGATCTCCCATGCAAACTCCAAGTCCTTTAATGTCTCGCGCTGATTCAGATTTGCTAATGAAGGTTAACTGCTTTAACTTGCTCTTTGGAATGATTTTATTTCTCATCTTCACACTATCACTAGACTGCATATATAAAATACAAATCATTGCACTGATTTTTATTCGTTGTAATTGTTCTTGTCCAACCTTCTGTAGTTGCTAGACATGAGCTTGAAAATTGTGGCCATGTCTGCATTCATGATTCAGATATTCTAACTCTAACCACGTTTCAATTTAACAGCTGAAGTGCATTCTTTAACCCTTCTCTTCTTTTATAATTGATACCTTAATTCCTTATCTGAGAAAGTTGCTTAAACTGAAATAGACTATCAATGTGCCAATTTGTCCTATGATTGATGTTCTTGGTTGATCTTGTCACAGAAGGTGAAAATATAGGTTTTGAAACCATAGGAAAGGGTAATTCCTAACTAGTATTCCCCTCACAGCTGTGTATTCAAGATAATTGCAAACTTTGAAGGTGTCACTCTTATCTTAACTATCCATGGGAATATTAAAATAGTAAGTATTGGATCAAGGATTAAAATCTTGATCCAGTAGCAATGCTAGGCATTCAGACTGGTCTGTATTGGTTCTGTACAATGTAACAGTGCATGTATGGATTCGTACTGGTTGGTATTGTTGGACCATTGAGGAGGAGGTGAAGTCGGGGGAGAAGGGGCAGTGGAGTACCATGCAACAGAGGAGAGGCAGTGATGCAATGATGCAGAGGAGTGATGGAAGCATTGATGCTGATGAGCAGCGGAAGAGAAGAACACAAATTAAAAAGGTACATGTACCAGTACCAGGCGGTAGTCTTGCCACCGGCTATAGCTCAACACTTGTTATCTTATCACTCAATAAGCTTGGTTGAGCAATAAGCCTGGTGCAGTAAGCTTGTTGGGCAGAAAGTTTAGTTCAATTGGTCTGTGTATTATTCAGCCATCAGACCAGTAAAAATTAGTCTGCACTGACCAGTATGGGCGAAATTTAGATCCTTGAGATAGACAATGAGCAGTAGGATACTGAAGAAAAATGAGAAATTTTTTCACCAGTCTTATATTTTATTTTCGCTCAACGGAAGGGAGTTCTAAGAACTCACTTATGTGACATACTCACATATGAGAACATTCAGGTCGAAAGTAGATTCCCATATATTTTATCTTCTGCAAGAGGATCCCATCTTAAGTTGCTCCAGGCATAGTGCACTTGTTTATCTGTTTTTGGTTGAAAAGCTTACCAAGGTTCCTTTTCTTTTCTTTTCTTAGTTTTTTAAATCAAAGACATGATTGATAGCATTCTACCACAAATTAAGCATGTAGCATGGACTGCAGTGTCTAAAGCTAGCAGCTAACAAAACAAAGTTGTGATTAGTATGACTGTAGATTTTTCACACTAAGGAGTCTGATTATTCGAATGCTGTTTTTCTACTTAGTTTTACAATAAAAGATAAGATAACAAAGGATTATGTTCACCTCAAGTGAGATGTAGGTTCAGTTGATACCATAATATGGAAATTATCTCAAGTATTTGATAATCCTTCTAAGAGAATTGTTATCTGTTCGAATAAGAATAGGTGTATTAGTCGAGATCGGACTTCATGATTCGGACTATCAAAAAATACAACTATTTAAACAAGCTGTAGGTTCCAACTTCCAACTATTTGGTTAGATATGTGGATTCTTTTTTGTCACTGATTATTGTTGAGAGCAATATTGCTAGTTGAATTAAGAGACATCAGATCCCTTCTTATTGTTTCTAAGAGTCTTTTGATGCATTTGTCTGCCTCAGATATATTGAACTGTTTATGGGTCCAATATATGGAGCAACCGTTGATGATTTTCCCCAATTTATCTTTGCTTGAACTGTTTATAGGTCTGATATATGGAGCAACCTTTTTCTGCCGCATCAACTGGTTTTCCCCAGTATATAGGTCTGGACTGTTTATAGGAATCTTTATGAGAGGAACAAAACATAATTTTTAAATTCTCCCTCCTTGTTGGATTTGAGTTATGGAAATGGGTTTCTTCAAGATATATGTCCGTGTGTGATGATCGTCCCAGATTTAACAATGTCCGTGTCCACTGGATCACTTTTTTCTCTTCTTGGATAAGTAGAAATGTCGAGGATAGGTTGGCCCTTAATGAATAATTTATATGATACATAATAGATCTTTTTTACAAAACTTGTTGTAGCATTGTGGATACTGATGTAATAGCAATAATCAAGGTGTTTTTTCAAACTTCAAAAATGCTGAAAGAGACTGATGCAACATCATGCAGTTTGATTCTTAAGGTCAGAAATCCAGTAGTTTTATGGACATTATAGCTGTTTCTTGCTTCCATCACTTATATAAGTCATTAGTAAGATCATGGCTATTATAGTTAATAAAGTAATCAGAAAAGTAATTAGTGAGGTCCAATCTTCCTTCACAAATAGAAGGATTGCTGAGAATATCTTGTTAGCTCATGTTCTTGTCTGGAACTATCAGATGAAGGGGGACTACACCAAGTTGTTTGCTTAAGATAAATATATAGAAGGCATATGATTCATTGGGCTTTTTTATTGAAATAATACTGTTTCTTTGTGAAGTAATGTTGCATGTGTCGTGGTCGGTTTGGAAACCTGATGTATAATTTTGAATCTGTATTTTTTATTAAATTGATCTGATAATAAATTGTGCTTTACCCTTTTACATAGAAAAGTTCACAAAATCTCAACTCTTAAGATCTTGTTTCTTTTTTGTTTGTAATAGAAAATAGCTCAGTTACAACCACAACAACAAGGCAGCAATCAACAGCAGCAACTTCAACAGCATGCTCTTTCAAGTCAACAATCACAAAATTCAGGTCACCTTCTTCATCAGGAAAAACTTGGAACAGCTAGTATGGCTGTTGATGGAAGCATGCCAAATTCCTTTAGGGGGATCGATCAGGTATATCTTTTACATATGTCAGTTTATACATAAAGATTTTGCTTTTCTTTATGTCAATATTACATTGGATTTATCTAAAGATTGTGAAGGATTTCACAGGAGCAAAAAATTCTTTCGGAATGTAACACTATTAAATTACATGTTACAGTGTTTGAAATAGATTTGTGATATTTATTTTTTGTTGCACGTGGATGACACCTACTTTCATTTGATTTCCTCTATCACTAGGTGGTGATTAATTATCTTTTGTCATCTTTATTTCATACTGCGCCGAATGCTTAGTTCTATCCAGTTAATTGGTTATTCTGCTAACAAACTTTTGGCAAATGCATTGCATGCAGAACTTTTTAGAGCATCTTATTTTTTTGGTTCTCTGTGTATGCTAGTATAAGTAGGAGCTCATGCTGCAAAAGTTGAAGGTGATATGCTAATGAGGAAAAGGTTAAGACTGCTTCATTTTGGTTGTGCTTTAGTTTGAAATTCAGCCTGCCTTGATGTTTGGCCTTTTTGTGTATATTGGTAATATTGGATTGTTCTAAAATTGCAGAAACTGCCCTATATATATTAGTATTTTTCTTCCCTGATTCTATTCTCTATGAGAACAAATATGGAAACTATTTTTTGTCAGTGAGATGATGAAACTACCATTTCCTCTGGCTTCATATATGAAGATAGGTTGTGTTGTTTATCACAACATAATGTAATTATAAGAAATGAGATGATGAAGCATAAGCTGCAATTGTCATGCCCTTGCATGTTGATTGGTCCAGCATCAGCAGTTGGCATGGTTCTGTTCTATGTGTGTTGTAGTATCTTAACACATGGTTGACACTGATTTGCATGTACTTTTGCCAGCACTTTACTAATGACAGGAGTATGTATGAAGACAATCACATGACATCTTTCCAAGTCCAACTGTTCCCTTCTTAGACTGGGAATCTGCCACGTGAACCATTGGAGAATAAGACTAGGAGGAACCTGATGAGGCTCAGATATGATCAACTTTATTAATATAAACATATTTCCCTACAACGTTTTACTTACCGGTCCGTACCAGCATACCGCCCGGTATTATTAAATTATTATATTATAATATAATATAATATTAAAAATATTAAAAAAAGAATTAAATGGGTGACGTCGCCTCGGTCTCTCTCCCAGCATGAGGAGACGTTTCGTCTCCCCGCGTGGGGACGATAGTCGCCCACGGGTTGTGAGGGCGGCGACGTCTCGCCGGCAACCCGTGGGCGGCGACGGCGCGCGATATATCCCGCGGGCAGCGAGGGCACGCGGTCAGCGCACAGGCGAGGACGGCGGTCAGTTACTGCTTCTTCATTATTCTTTTCCTCTTCTTCTTTCCCTTTTTCTTCTTCAATTGACCGTTGACGGTCGAAATTGACCGCCGACAGCCGAAATCGACGTCGACGGCCGAAATCAACTGTCGACGGCCGAAATCAACTGTCGACGGCCAATTTTAGCGGGAGCTGCCGGACCGGTATGTACCGGGCGGTACGGGGCCTTATTGCTCGGTAAGGAAAACCTTGTTTCCCTTTACCTATTCCATCTGTGAGTAGTAATTCTATGATGACTCTATTCAAATTAGTTGAGCAGTGGATGCTATTATTGGTACCATATGTTAATGAGGAAGTAGAGGACAGGATGAATTAGTGAATCAAATCAGATGGTCAGATAGATTATTGGATCCTCAACATAACTTGTTTGGCTTGATAATTAGTTGATCTGTTGGATCAGATAAGTTTGATTTTTGAATTACAATTGCTACCTGATTATCTGATGTGTAGAAGAAACCATGTTTCTTTAGATGAACTGCAAACTTTGAGATCCGATAGAATGTTGAAATCTAAAACAAATTTTCTTGAACTTTGAGTAATTAATTTTCAAATGGATTCTAGGCTTCAAACAATCAAAGTGGCCGGAAGCGGAAGCAACCTGTGTCATCCTCAGGTCCTGCCAATAGCTCGGGAACTGCAAATACCACTGGGCCTTCTCCGAGTTCTGCACCCTCAACACCATCCACTCATACACCAGGAGATGTGATGTCAATGACACAATTACAGCATAATGGCAGCTCATCTAAGCCTTTGATAATGTTTGGTGATGGGACTGGAACACTGGCATCTCCAACCAACCAGTTGGTAATCATACAGGAACATAGTCGTTGCTTATTGATTAATAATAGGCCACTTGCACAGAGCTGGTATGAATACTCTATTTAAGTAGTTGGATGACAATGTTGTTGACATGCAGGCTGACATGGATCGCTTTGTGGAAGATGCATCTTTGGATGATAATGTTGAATCATTTCTATCTCATGATGAAGCTGATCCAAGAGATGTGGTTGGCCGCTCTATGGATGCTGCAAAAGGTGCTATATTTCTTGCATTTTTTCTTGCTTAATTATTTGCTACTTCATGTTAAATTTGAGATTAAAACATGCCTTGCTGGGTTTGCATATTATATGATTTGTCAACTGCTCTATCAGGTTTCAGGTTTACTGAGTTTATTGCAGCCAGAGCAAGTACAAATAAAGTTGTTTGCTGCCACTTCTCTTCAGATGGAAAACTCCTTGCTACTGGGGGTCACGATAAAAAGGTCAAAGCAATTTGACAGCCCACTAATCATTTGTCACTGATTAGGAATCAAGCCCCTGTCATGTCAATGAGAATTTTTGAAAATATACTTACACAGGACTTATTTAACACTGCAGGCTGTCTTGTGGCATGCTGATACTTTAAAGCCGAAATCTACACTGGAGGAACACACACTGCTAATAACCGATGTTCGGTTTAGTCCTAGCATGCCACGTCTAGCTACCTCGTCATTTGACAAGACTGTTAGAGTCTGGGATGCTGATAATGTTAGTCATAAATGCTTAACTTTTTACACTTTTTACTGCAACATTTTGTCCAAGAGCATCTGTTTGTCTTTTGGACATCATTGTGTTTGGAATACTTTTAGATGTTTACTTACCATATCTCCATTTCTGCTATATATGTTGTTGCCTCATCACTTATTTTGAGAAAATACTCCATGCTGTTTTCTGTTTTTCTGGATGTTACAAAATCTATGATGCCTTAGTAATTCTTGTAATGCCTGTTAATAATAACTTGGACTCCGAAGTATTTTGTTTCACGTTACTGGGGCACTCACTACAAATTAAGATATTGTGATAAACTAAGGTTAGCTAAACCAATCGGTTCAGTACAGTTTAGCCAGTATTTACCGGTCCGACCGCCAATCGGTGTACAGACCAACCCAAACTGCACAGTCAGTTGGTTTGCGACTCGTGAGTTCTTCACCTGTTGTCGGCTGCTCACTGCATGCTGCTTGCTGTATGTTGCTATTGTCTGCGCACCCTGCCACCCGCTCAAATACACCTCCTCCTCCTCCATTGCCTCCTCTTCCTTCTTTTTTTTTCTTCTTCCTCTTCCTCCTCTTCCTCTTCTTATTCCTTCTTATTCTTCCTCTTCTTGGTTCTTCTTCCCCTCCTCTCCCTCCCTCAATAGGGCAAACATACAGACACAATGGAGTTTGTGCGTGAGGCTGCACAATGGAGTTTGTGTGTAGATGTGGGAAACATGGTGTAGAATGTATATGCCATCTCTATGTTCAGGATTTCTTAAAGTTTGTGTCTGAGGCTGCACAATGGAGTTGACTTGCAAAGGCACAAATTTTTTGGTATGAAGTTTGTACATTCTCTAATTTTTGTGTGATAATTGCATAAGATGAAGGCTGGTACCTTCTATCTGGCTGGTAACGTCTATAGCAGAAACCTAGACAAGTCTTCAGGACCATCTAATTGTCACAGAACAGAGTAAAACGTTAGAAATCCTCTTTAGTATTGTTTTGTTCACCACCATCTTGAGTAGTTTGACTTCCCCTGGACAGTGATACTCCTGCAACAAACTTCATGCGAGTATCTTAACTGTTGATTGGACAAGTCTGAAGCAATTAGGCTGTAGTTGCTTCAGAATGGCATGAGGTTGTGATTTACTGATTTGATGTTTTATTGTCATGTAGCTTTTATTGAATTCAGCTCTTTTGACAATTTGTTTGAGTACATGAATTTAATGTACAGCCAGGCTACTCACTTCGTACTTTTACGGGCCATTCTACATCTGTTATGTCTTTGGACTTTCACCCGAGTAAAGAGGATCTCATTTGTTCCTGTGATGGCGATGGAGAAATGCGTTACTGGAGTATAAATAATGGAAACTGTGCCAGAGTTTCGAAGGTAAGAAAGGATGCTATTTGTCTTTTCAGCTAAACTTATAACAGAGAAATCTTGACTTCCATTAGACTATCCATTAACATCTGAATTTGTTTTCTGTTAAACATTTCAACGTGAAGTTCTTCTGCTGTTTACTTGAATTTTCTCTGTGCACGCAGGGCGGAACAACTCAAATGAGGTTTCAACCTCGTCATGGTAGGTATATTGCTGCAGCTGCTGAGAATACCATATGCGTGCTAGATGTTGAGACACAAGTTCGCCGGCATTTACTGCAGGTTGGTTAACTTTTATGGAACCTCAGATATGCAATGTAGCAATACGCCAAGCTTTTTGACTAATTTGTCACATCGAACAAGGAATCAAGGATTTCCTTTTCTGATATATTAGCTTCTCGTTTTCCGAATTGTGGACATTGTCCCTATCCTTCTCTCGATAACTTGAATATTTGGGATTTTCTGTTGTTATCTGATCATCCAAAGATAGCCTTGCTGCATGATTGACATCACTGTTCCACTTGTAGGGACATACAAAACATGTTGATTCCATTTGCTGGAATCCTTCAGGCGATATGCTAGCTTCTGTGAGCGAAGACTCTGTCCGAGTTTGGTCACTTGGTTCAGGAAATGACAGTGAATGCGTGCACGAGTTGAGTTGCAATGGAAATAAGTTCCACTCATGCGTTTTCCACCCCAATTATCCATCCTTGCTCGTGATCGGTTGCTACCAGGTAAGTTCTCTGCTTAACTTGTGAAACTTGGTTTTGATCATGCTTCTATGATTTGATCTCTAGATTGTAGACAAAGCAGTACTAGCGTTTAATGCTCTCTACTCAATTTGCACCGTTGTTAACCCTCTTACCAGTTAATTGTTATATGCTGATGCTTGTGCATTGTTATATCCATCTTTTCTTGCTCACTATAAGAAGAATCTTTTTAACTCCAATCCACCTTCAGCTAGAGTTATATTTGTGTAATCAAAATCAAAATGCTTTATTTGTTGATCCATCTTTGTGCGTGCACACCGCTGCATTTTCTCACTTGATTTTCTTCAACACCATGAAGGGTGATGCTTAGAGAAAATCCGTTCTATGATATTTGTTGATGCTGGAACCAATCAACTGACCATATGTTGATGCCGTCAAATTTGTGCAGTCACTCGAGATCTGGGACATGAAAGAGAACAAAACCATGACGCTTCCTGCACATGATGGCCTAATCGCAGCCTTGGCGGTATCCAATGCAACTGGAGTGATAGCATCTGCAAGTCACGATAAGTGTGTGAAGCTCTGGAAGTAGCCTCCCTTTTGTGCAGTCGGCAAGCCACCTGCTCTGCTTGCAAAAGCTACAATGTTTCTTGTACCTAAAGGCGATACGGTGTAGAATGAGAATAGTTTTCTTTTTCTCTTCTTTTTTTTTTTCTGTGTTTGTGACCTCATGCTGCATCATCCAACGTATCGAACATTTATGTCATACCTTAATAGATTTTGTACCAACCTTGTGTTATATATATATATATATATATATTTCCTAGTCATTCATCTTTTTGCTTGCTTTGTCTGCAATTATAGTTTCTTAGAAATGTTCAAATATGGGTGAATTTTTTTTGAAAAGAAGTTAAGTTTTTTTTTTCTTTTTTCTTTTCAGAGTGTCTCTGTGTTTTATTCTTACAAAGCATTTTATATTTTTTAAAAGATGATATTACTCTTGTTCGTCACTATTGAGGCCTCATGTTAAAGGATCGTACTTTGCTTTTTTTTTTATTTTTTTTATTGCTTTTAAAAGATAATTTTATCGATTGAAAAAAATTTCTCTATAAGAATAAAAAAAATAAAAAAAAGGGATACTTCGCGGGAATAAAGCTAAAATGAGACGTTATGTGGAAAATAAAATAAAATTTTAGAGATTTTTGTGAAGAATAATTTACCCTTAATATATAAATAAACTATTTCTCGAGTGTAAAAAAAAACTTCTTTTCTAGGAAAGCCCTTCTCTAACTAAACATCGAGTGAAGAAAAGTTTTGCAGAATACAACATGAGTTACAGTTTTAAGTCACGAGTAGCGACTTGTGTGACGGCTCTCCCGCGTCCGTAAATAACATCCGGTCGTTCCTTGCTTGGATTTCTAGGGCTTCTTCCGCTTTCCCTCAGGTTTCCTCCGTGTATCCTTCGATCTCGTCGTAGATCCTGTCAGTTTATGGTGGAATCCATCGGGAAGGGAGGGCGCGATGTATGGATTTGAAGCGCTGACGTTCAACATCCATGGCGGGTACCTGGAGGCCATCGTCCGCGGCCACCGGTCGGGCCTCCTCAACGCCGCCGACTACAACAACCTCTGCCAGTGCGAGACCCTCGACGACATCAAGATGCATCTCTCCGCCACCGAATACGGCCCCTACCTCCAGAACGGTGCTCTCCTCCGACTCCTCTCCCGATTCAGTTCGCCCACATATTTTCTTCATGCATCATTTGATTCATCATTTTCCAGTAGAAAGTTGTAATTTTTGGGCGTGTTTGACAAAGACGGACGGTCTGTGCTGCTTAGGAATTTAGTTTTATACCCAGAGCGCGAGACCATACTAATGGTTCCCTTATATCGGGGTAAATTCTTATATGTCTGGTTCATCTGTGCCTGTGATGAGGGATTTTGCGGTAAACCGTGAACAAAATGACCTTTTTCTCTCTTTAAATTCCTTTGAGCAATTTTGCAATTATCCCGAAGAACTTGTGGTCCGTAAAGGTGATGATCCCAGCTTAGGATATAACTCTTTTTTTTTTTTTTTTGAAGGTAGGTGATCCAGAGTTATTTTCTGGCACGTGATGTGTTCACTTGCAATATCGATTATTGTTATATATGAAAATGCATTTCTAGGGCTTGTAGGGTATCTTCATGATTATAAGCAAGGCAAGAATCTTTGCTTTGAACATGTTCGTTAGTGCTGAGGAGAGAGACCTTTATACATCAGCCGCCAAATGGTTAGTTCTGAGCTCATTAATGGCCATTATCCTTGACAAAGGTTTATTTGAGCCCGAGGTGTTGGTGCTGTGTCCATGCCCATGATCATTAGAGCATCAACATGCTACATGTATTATATCATATCATAACAATGCATTACAATTGGAACAGTTTATCATGGAAGGACACATTTTGTCACATCCTCTTTTGTGGCTTTTACTTCTATTAACTTCTTTAGTATACTTTTTGTGATATGGATATCACTTATATATATATTAGAGGATTAAAAGTGGCATAGGATTATACGGTATCACTTCTTAGAATTGTAGATTTTAAATTACAGTAGTTCTTGTTGGGTGTTTGTCATAAAACAAGCTTTTTTAAAGTGTAAATTACATGTGAATTCAATCTTTCACACTACACAAAAAAAATGGAGCTATGTGCAAGTCATGTAAAATTTATAGATATTGTGTGAGGTATGATAGTGATAATTTTCAATTAGGGAATGATTATAGGAAGAGCAAGACTCAAGGGAGCCTCACAAGATGTTTCTTATACAACATATGCTTCACAAGATTACATTGGATTGCTGGTCAATCATGGAACTTAGACTTTCGAGTGACAGGAGTGATCATTTGGGGTATGGGAAGAGTCAAATGAATGCATCTTTATTCTTGTATGGAAAGAAAATATTTTAGCTTAAAACTTGGGCCACAGTGAAGCAATCTTATAAGCCCTATATAAAATAGTTTTGTATATGTAAAAGCCTAAAAATCTTTAGGTTATAAGTTGCAAAAACTTGGCACTTTTTATGTCAAAAGTGTCTGTGGATCATGCAAATTCTTAGATTCATATCATTCTATCAGGGAAAAGAAAATGCTTATGTTGATATCCCAAATTCCATTTTCTTTAATTACATATTCCATGATCGCAATTTTCTTTTGAGTATATGGAAACATTGAGTTGAAAAGAAGATTCAGATAATTGTAATCTTCTAAAATTTCAACAATAGAGAAATTTTATTAATAACTGAATATTAAGTGACGATGAATTGTAATATTCCCAACTCTCAACCGTATCTTAAGTGATGCTTGGACAGGTATCACCTCATATCCCTCAGTTATAGCTTGTACTACTTACATGTACTTGTCGTTTGTTTGTTTTTCAGTTTACATTAATTTTTATTGATTATCTTATATAGGACCTTTAATTACTTGCAGAGCCATCTCCTTTACATACAACTACGATTGTGGAGAAATGTACTCATAAACTGGTAGATGAGTACAAGCACATGTTGTGTCAAGCAACAGAGCCCTTGTCGACCTTCTTGGAGTATATAACGTACATGTGACACTAAGCACTCTTTCTTCAAATGTATTTAGTCTCACTTGTCCACAATTGCACTGCAAGATTAATTAATTTTGAGTGAATCCTATACTATTTGTACCTTGATAAAAAAAAATTCCTAGATAAATCTATTATTCCTCACAGGTATGGTTATATGATTGACAATGTTGTCCTTATTGTCACTGGCACATTGCATGAGAGGGATGTTCAGGAACTATTGGAGAAATGTCATCCTTTGGGCATGTTTGACAGGTATGTGACTAAATCCTATCAAATGGCCATAATAATGTTAATGCATTGAGACCTCTATCATCTACTCTGCAGTATTGCAACGCTTGCAGTCGCACAGAACATGCGTGAGCTTTACAGATTGGTTCTTGTTGACACACCATTGGCCCCATATTTCTCAGAGTGCATCACATCGGAGGTACTAACATATTCAGTATTGCTCGTCCACTTTGGTTGGCTTGTAAAATGACAATCTTCGAGTACTTAAGAAACCAGGATGATTGCCAAATAGTATATAGGTTAGTTTTACTATTAAACTTGTTTTCACAATTCATGTCAGGACTTGGATGACATGAATATTGAAATTATGAGGAATACCCTATACAAGGCATACCTTGAGGATTTCTACAACTTCTGTCAGGTAAATAGTGATTACTATCTACAATTTTTATAGTGGAATATATAAAGATTGCTTGCACCTAGCAGTAAGTATTTCTTTGAAATAGAAGCTGGGTGGAGCAACTGCTGAGATCATGTCTGACCTTCTTGCCTTTGAAGCTGATAGAAGAGCTGTCAATATCACTATAAATAGGTGAGCCAAATGAACCTTGCAGCTCTTTGAATGATGCACATGCTGTGCCTTCTAATGATCCCCTTCAGCTTCATATATGGTCGGTAATTTTCTGATAATAGCACTTAACCTGCATAACAATATAATTATTTTGGTAATTAAGTAAAACTTCTACGTCATTGGCCCAGAATTATAGCATTGACATCTAGACTAGTATCGACACAAGTGTCTCAACATCCTTCTTCAACAGTGTGAAGGAATTTACTATTCGATCACATATCACAAACACAACAGAGCAAAGCATATACAGCACCTTAGCTCAGCTGTTCCAGCAGCTCATCAGTTTAGGCTGGCAATCTCTCTAGTTTAGTGTGCAATTCTATCTTCAGCACTAAATTATTTTGTGGCTAGTTTCTCCATAGCGTGTTTCCAGCAATAAACTGAGCAGAGTTATCTTCAGAATATCAGAGAGCAGCATCTTTTTTCTCGACACATGCACCCCCATCTGGGAGAAAAGACATATGAATCCTTAGCATTACAGATTTTGACAAGAAAGACAGCAGTTATTAGTTTGAACGAATTTGAGAATTGAATTCAAATCTGTTATTTAGAAATTCATAGAAAATAATTACTAAAAATCATCATCACTGGAATGTGTAGCTTCAAGAAATCAAGAAACAGAACAAGCAAAATAACCTTTCCATTTAGAGCCCCCACTTTTCAGTTTCTCAACCTTCACCGTCCATTATCGATTGATGAAAGAAATACTGCTAAAATACTTTTTTTCCCACTAATCTGTGATCTGGCTTTGCAGCATTGGCACTGAATTAACTAGAGATGATCGTCGGAAGCTTTATTCAAATTTTGGATTGTTGTATGCATTCTGATCCTTTATTTTTGTATTTAGTTGTGCATGTAGATGTTGTTTGCTCACATCTTATATATTAACTTCTTGCTATACAGATATCCATATGGTCATGAAGAACTTGCTGTCTGCGAGGACATTGACCAGGTAAACCAGTTTATTTGCTGCTAGATTTGAATTTATGTAAGGTGATCTATTGGCTTTACGAGCATTATATATTTTCTATTGTGAAGACTTATTTCATCAATGACCAATTTAACACAAATAGGTACTGAAAAACATAGAGACTATATGTTCTGTCGATTTGTTGGTCAACATTATTTTAAAGATGACTGAGATAAACACACACTTGTGACGAGAGTGAATAAATACAACCACAATGTTTTTATGAGACTTCGAAAAAAAAGCATACAAAAGTAAGCATTTCATAAGATCACTACCAACAGAAAATATCATCAGACAAAATCATTAAGCATTAGGACTAAAATTAACTAGGGAGCTATTAACATCTTTCCTTTGATATTAAACTGTCATTAAACTACAAATCATGCGAACAGTAGCAGAATAAGAACCTGATGAGTTAAATAGTGATCCCTACAAGCTATTAACATCTTACTCCACGATAGGTAAGAAATGTTTGCTTCGATGAGTAGTTGTGAACTTGTGATATTAGTTGAGGATAAAATTATTTCAGTTGATTTGGAACTTTGACATGTCAAACAATGATCTACAAGTACACTGTTAAGTTAGCTGGATGAAAACCTTAAAAGGTTTCACAAAAACAACAAAAATAAATTTAGTGAGTGATAGTTTGACTTGTAAGATTCCCTCCCAACAGGCTTCATGACAGGAAAGTGTCCGTTCAACTGTCCCCAAATTGTTGGAAACTTTGGTTTGGCACATTCCTCTTGCTACTTTGTTAGACTGAATAGCAATTGATGCGGGGAGATAATTTATTTTTGTTGTTTTTGAGGGGCTTCTCGTTAGTTCTTTCCGTTTGTTTGGCACCACTTTAGGTCAAATTGAACACATTGTTGTGATAGATTACTCTGGGGTAATAATATTTGTACGATGATGTTGTGATAATTCTCATCTTGCATAGAAAAGTCAGAATTCTTTATTTTCGGAAGAGGTTGCAGAAGTGGGTCCTTGTAACATGTTGATCTTCGTATTGGTAATTCAGGTCCGTGCAGCAATGGAGAAATATCCTCCATATCAGTCAATTTTTGCGAAGATATCTTATGGAGAAAGTCAAATGCTGGACAAAGCATTTTATGAAGAGGAAGTGAAGAGACTCTGTTTGGCTTTTGAACAGCAGGTAATCATCAATTCATCATTGTTTAATTTATGTTTAGATGCTGTCATTACTGTAATTTTAGGGACACCAATAAGGTAATCACATTTTGTAAATGACTAATTCCACAAAGGATGTTTGTAAATTGTCTTAGGCTAGGGCGTGCTTGAAGAATATTGACTGTGATACTACAGCCTGGAGCTGGATGATCAATTTAGCCATTCATGCTGCCTCTTCTTACCAATTGATAAATATAATTTTAACTAGCAAATAATCTGATTGTTCGTGTTCATATCAACATTTTTTTTATGTTTTTTCACCATGTAGATGTGGAGGCTAGGAAGCACCGGCACATCATTTTGGTTGACGTATCCGTGCCGGACGCGGATCGTCACCGACACAATCGGACACGTGTTTATTTTCTTTTATTTTATTTTATTTTATTTTTTGGACGTGGCATATCCGCGTCAAACATCTTCGGTGCCTTTCCTCGTTGTTTTGCCACTCCCGCGCCCTTCCTCGCGTCGTGCAACCTACACGCGAGGGCGACAGCGTGAAATCGAGGGAATCGCAGCCCTTGGGAGTTTAGGGAGGCATGAAATCGAGGCATCCTAGTACAAAGCAAGGTGTGCGAACCCCAGTCGCTATCGGAGTGGAAAAAAAGAGCATATTTTTTTTTTTTGTTATCAACTAAATGACAACGAGGAACACTAGCGACATCAGAAGCAGCAGAACGCTAGAAGATTGCAACTTCATAGGCACCACCGTTGTGGCTCTACTGTAGTGCAGTGTCATCGCCGTGTTCGGGTCCTATTATTATTTTATATATGTTAAATAATGCAAGTGTCATAACCGTGTTCATGTCCTAGTTTCTTTAAATATGACATGTCGCCGTGTCCATGTCATGTTCGTGTCTGTGTCTGTGCTTTTTAGTGTGGAGGGTACATTCGACCTAGAACAAGCAAGTACTGTTTCATTTTTCACGGAACTTAGCTGTGACATTGTACTGCGTAGATATAGCTGATTGATGCATGCTTTTCTTAACCTGTAACTATAAAGAAATCATGTTTTCCTTTGCCTTCAAAAGGAGGAAAACTATTACTCATGCGTGTAAAAGCATGTGGACTTGACCATGGGCATGTTACTCTCCATTCCATTAAGCTATTCTGTTAGATACCATGCTGAACCTTATTTCTAGCAGTTAGTTACCTTGGCTTTACTGGTATATAGAGGCACGATATTTTGAGATTGTTATCTTCTGTTGCTATTGTGTCATTGGAAAATATCCCATTTTCTGTTCACAATCTATTTTTGGATTAACTTACATAACAATGCCTGATCGACTCTAGTGACACTGGTGTTGCAGTTTCACTATGCTGTTTTCTTTGCATACATGAGACTGAGGGAGCAGGAAATAAGGAACCTGATGTGGATCTCTGAATGTGTGGCGCAGAATCAGAAATCCAGAATCCATGACAGTGTGGTCTTCATTTTCTGAGCACTACATTTTGAAACCAAAACATGAATTCCGAGATGCCCTAATTATTTATTTTGATATTTCGATGTCCTCTTTCTCTTTTGTCTGTGGATCGTGTTATTCACCATTAGAATAAATATGCGACCACGTCAATTACGTATGAGAATAAATCTGTAATAAGTAGACCTTGTAATCAAAATACGGAGAGGTGGTTCCCTGCAAATGAAGTGGATATAAAATTCAGCTGCTCCCATTAGCTTCTGTTTTTTATTTCCTGGTGAACTTTTCTTTGAGAAGTGTGTTATGTTGAAGCAATGCTTGCGTATATTCTTTGCCAAATGTTATGGCACAGTTGTTTGCAGTGTTCTTTTTTTTGTTTTTTTAGGGAGGAAAGCTTTATCAGTGCACTAGAAAACAGAATGTTTCAACTTTGCATCCCAAAACCCAGTGAAGTGTGTAGTGTCCTAGCAATCATGGCAGGGTTGTGGGGAATGGGATCTGAGTGTTGTTTGATGACTTCTACATGAGATGTCACATAAAAAATGCTTCAGCAAAGGTTTCTATCATTGCTAATGTGAGGATTTTTGCATTTCGTATGGAAAAGATTGGAGGCACGATGGATGGCGTAGCTTTCATCCACAAATGACACCAGCGGATGTGTGGATAAAAAAAAGGCTTATATCGACTGTTAGTCAATGACAAAATCATAGTGAAGGAAGGGAGAGGGGATGTGAGATGAAATTATCTTTTTTTTTTTTGTTCAACTAGACGTGAGATAAAAAAATTATAGTAAAACCCCTGGAGAGAGTTATGAAATTAAAGCATCCAATACGCCTTCAACTTTATTTTATCTCAAAAATCGGGATACTAAAAATATATAACTAGACGTGAGATAAAATAAAGTTGAAGGCGTATTGGATGCTTTACTTTCATAACTCTCTTCAGGAGTTTTAATATAATTCTTTTAAGTCTTAAGAATCGAGATACTAAAAATATATAAATATGAGATTTTAATATAATTTTTTTAAGTCTAAGAATCGGGATACTAAAACTATATAATTATAGGGAATAACTATGGGGTTTTAATATAATTTTTTTTAAGTCTGAAAATCGGGATATTAAAAATATATAACCATAGGGTTTTAATATAATTTTTTTAAGTCTAAAAATCGGGATACTAAAAATATATAACTATAGGAAATAATTCGTAATTAGCCCTCCCCCAAAAGAATGATCCAAATAATCGAGTGAAAGAAGAAGGCTAATCTAGATCGACTCGAAAGTCGTATATAGTATGTCATTTATTAAATTGTTAGTAAATAAAATCTTAAAATAAATTGTCATTTATTTCATCTTAAAATAAATATGAAATAAAGTGTTAGTCAGATCTGATAGGGAGATAAATAGCCAATAGGTGATGGAGATAGGGAGTTAGTTTCATACGATTGCCAAAGAAAAAAAAAAGAAAGAACAACTGATGTTCCAAAATCTCTAGCAGAGGAGTGGGTAGAGTATTGAGTTGCAAGGGATGAAAGCAAGAGTAGAGATCATTAATTTACATCTTCCGAGGATGGAAGGACACCATACTTGGACATGAGAACGTAGGATAATAACAAAGGAGTGGTCTCTGTTAAGCATAGGAGATAGATGAGTTTGATCGTATGATGATTAGGTGTGCTGTCATCCCACAAACACTAACCAAAAGTGTTGGCTACAGAGGGGCAGGGAATTAATAATATAGTTGATGATGCTGGAAGAAGAAAAAAAAAAGTTTGTCAAGCAACTGTGTGGGGTGAGATTTCCTAACGGAAATGGATTTGTTTCCATAAACATGTGAACCAGACTCAGATTTGAAGAAAACACATCTATGAAGCAACAGGATGGATTGTCCATATAATTTAATTTTATCAGAGAGAATAAACTACCAAGTCAATTTACCATCATCATTCATGTCCGAGTGACTCCTATG
The DNA here is from genome assembly GCA_029747655.1 of Ensete ventricosum. Taxonomy (NCBI): domain Eukaryota; kingdom Viridiplantae; phylum Streptophyta; class Magnoliopsida; order Zingiberales; family Musaceae; genus Ensete; species Ensete ventricosum. Next base: position 4,162,954 of record JAQQAF010000003.1, read on the forward strand.
TTTCATACCACCCCTCCAATTACATAAAAAGATAAAACAAACATTAACCACCTCTGATGGAAACCACCTTACATCCATCCTCATTCCAAATCCAAGAAAAGAGTAATAACAACTAGAGAACCACAATCTTACTATGTACCAACATGCTCTAAAAATATGCTCTTACTGAAATTTTGAGTGATTTGTTGTCTTTTGACGTGAAGAAATTTAATAGAACAACACACAGTGAAAGTCCATCAAAAATCTCATAATCAGACAAGTGCAAGCAACCATACCGTCTGCGTTTTTTTTGTTTTTTTGTTCCCAAACGGAAATGTGCATAGAACGAGAGAACCATGCTTTCTTGCTGCTTCCTCGATTCTTTCCAAAGATGACAACAATGCACAACGGGAGCACCTTGAGTCTGTCCTGGAATCAGCAGCAGCTAAAAGCCCAAAGCAAAAGAATGATGATGGTCTCTTCAACTACTGGAACTCTCTTCCAGTTACACATCGGGAGAACAAGCTTGCGTGCGGTAGACAAACAAAGTGCAAGGTGAGGGTTATCAACATCACAAAAAGTAGTCTGGCGTTCTCCGCGTAGTTTCAGGTTCAATCTGTCGTGGTGCCGGATCAAACTGAAGGAAGTTCTGTTCCATGTTCTCTCCAATCTCCATTATGGCTGCCATATTACCACAACGATAACAATAGTTTGGTGCACTAAATACTGTAACAACATTCTTATCCTGCATAAGACCAAATCGCAAATGAGTATCACAAGCAAGGCTTAACAACATCAACTTTGGTGGAAAAGTTTTGTTTTAGAGATAACTAGCTATGTTCAACTGTACAAATGACCTAGCAAGGTTTTTGCTAGAAATTAATTCACCAAATTCAACAAATTAATACCAACAACCATTTACATAAACTCATGATGTAGTACTCAAAATTTATCTTTACTCAATATACAACATATTTTTAACTGATTAGGCTGAATCATAATCGTTAGCAACAAATTTCAAATTCATTTGTACACACAAAGCATGCATGAACACATGATCCAGCTAGCCAAACTCGGAATAAACATAAAGATCAATGGTGACAATTAATTTTCCATCTAAAAGAAACAATAAAGATAAGCATGTTGCTCCCTGCTACAAATGCTCCTTAAAAAGCCATTACTATGTTTGCTGTTCACAATACTTTTTTTTTTTTTCTAATTATAAGAAAAACATATACAAAGAACACGGCAAACTGTAACAATGATCTGAAATTTTTGACCCACCTGACACCAATTGTAACCTTCCATAACAAGTTGGTGAGCTCGGGCCACCAGTGTGAGACCATTTGTATGATTAAATTGTTGAGCAATATCTTGCCCGAAAGTGTATCCTGCTCCTCTTGGTGATATTCCCCACCCACATCTGTCATCTGGATCAGACCAAAGAAGATCACACATAGGACCTTCATGTGGAACCTATAGGCCAAAACAAAGTAAAAAAATGTTATGTTCGCAAAAGAATGATAAAAGAAAAAACGAGGTGAAGGAAATAATATAAAGCAAGCTTTCATAGCTTTCTTTTTGCAGGATGAAAACAATGGCAATTTGGAGGAAACACATTAGAACCTCATCTTTTGAAAGATTGAACTTAAGTGGTCCTGAGGATCGCAGAGTTACTAGTTGCCAGACTACCCTTGCAGGGCAGAGATATGCATGCCATGGCATTTTTCACATCTCAAATGCTCATCAATGTGGATAACAAGCTAAACTTTCCATCTATTTCAGCAAACTTGAGAACATCTACCAGATCTTGTTAAAATCAAATTCTTTTAATTTCATGACTTGTTTCTGCATTTAACAACAATCTTGGAATAAACACAACTGAGATGTGGTCACCGTAATGGTGAGAACCTCTATTCTAACAAGTATCAGATAAAATCATGGTAAAATGACCTTTTTTTGCCTGACTCTAAATTATTCTGTTAGCTGTACTAATCATCTCAGATCTACCTTGCTAGAGTAATCAGTAGAATGGATCACAAAGGACTTGATAATTTTCACATAAAGAAATGAAGGTTTCTCTGTATACATAGGGGTCCTCTATATGCTGCTAAGGAAATGGCTCCCGAATAACCAGATGATGACTACCAGTCAAACCAAGAGTGGAAGAAAAAGAGTAAACTAAAACCACAGTTACATTTATGAAATAATTTTGCGCAATTCGAAAATGTTGCCTATGATGACACCAACGGGTAAGCATATTATGAAATCAGTTAGGTACTTTTTCAAAACTTCTAAATGTTGCATGATTCAGTGTGTGAATTATCAAATCTCGAGGAATGCCAAAAAAATGCATGCTTTCACGTTAAGCCAATTTTGCTACAGTCTAATTCTCATATAAAACTACAGAATTCAGGAAAAAGGTTATACAGGAACACAGCAAAAGCCCTGGACATTCTAACATTGTATAGCCTGAAGAAAATATCTACTTCATGCTATATGAAACATTACTACAATAACATTTTCTGAAAAAGGTTTCTATGACAATAAAATAAACATGGGATGATTCCCATAATTTTTAGCAGTGACATTATTCCCAGTTTTAAACAGTCACCAGTTTTAACTGTTTGTCTTTGATAGAACATGCCTAGTAGATAAAAAATAATTATTTCCTCACCTCCTGAATACGATTAAGAGCGCGGATATTATCTAATGTATCCAAGGATGGGGAGAGACCACCATGCAAACAGAATATCTGAAAAAACAAAGTATAGAGAACTGGTAAGATACTGAACATGGACAAATTAGAACACTAGAGAAGTCAGGATACGCAAGAGCAAGAAACCAGACCTGATTCTCAATAAGAGCCGTAAGAGGTAAATAATCAAACAGTTCAGTAAAGTACTTCCACACATTTGCATTTCCATACTTTCTCAAGCATTCATCATAAAAGCCATACCTGAAACAAAAACCTAAGATTCATGAAGAAAATTGATTTGCAATAGATGCTTAGATGCTAAGAAATCTTAATAGTTTTAAATAAATTTGTAAAAGTCATTAGGGAATCACTAAAGATTCTTAAATACTAAAGTTTGGCACATGCTTGATTTATATTTAGTTGGGATTGAATAAAATTCTGCAGGTGTCACAGAAGGCACTGTCTGAAATTGGATCGTGCACATCAATATTTAACAATCATTTAATTTTATTAACAATCTTGTTGACAACAACACATGCATCTAAACAGACTACACATGATATTCATGGGAACCAGATGCACGATGAAGATTCATAATGACAAAGATGCCACAATGTACGAAGCAGAGTAATCAACCTCAAAAGTCCCCTAAAGCCATAATTTACATGTCCCTACATGACAATTAATATCATTGCTTTTTCAGCACCCTCAAGATGTTAAAGCTTCTGATAATTACAGAATATAATGGTTTAACTCATCTGTGAAGCAAAATTTAACTAAGCCAAACATGAACACATCAGTGCGACCGACCAACATCCTGTTGAATGTTTCTTCATATGACATTTATCTTGCGGCAGTAAGTAATATCAGTTTGTTTCTAAGATAATAGCTACAACTCAAATAAGTTGCATTAGACCCAGCTATACAATCGAAGGTCTAATCTCTCTAGAAATATATAATTAGAAGGGAAAAATCAAGGGAGATAAAAAACAACTAACTTGGAGTGGAAATCCTAAACAGTTGCTTCCAGAAGATGTCTGATTCTTCTTTGATAGCTTGCTAAATAGTATCAGTTGTTCTAAAAAATGGATCTTGTGAGATATAATACATGGAGATTGCTTACTTATGCCATTTTTTTATAGATGAGGAACTATTCTTCCACTCATATCTATGTCTGACAGCCCTATGAAGTAACCTATAAGCCAATCAGAAGGCATCAATAGTAATTTCAGCTTTTTTTTTGGACAAAATACGTTGGACCAACCAATACAATGTAAAATCTAATCTGCTTACAAATAATTACAAGGGCATATTCAAGTTGATATAAAAGCAATTAACTTAGAGAGGAAATTCCAACCAAAATAATCCAGAGTCAAGGCAACTTTTTCTGAAGTCTTCAATGACATTCCTAACAATACCAATTGGTACCAACTGTGCTTAAATAAATGCATATGATAAACAAGGAAATTTATTGCACTCGTGTCTTTGAGTCTGACAATCCACTGCAGTGAATTAACCATATGCCAATCATGAAGACATCAGTCTAGCAGACCAAGTCCTGCTGTACATACTTTATGTATAGCATGTAGCTTATGGTAGTAACATTCATTTAGTTACAACATGAAATAGCTACAACTCAAATATGTTGCCTATGCCAAACTATAATACAATGTAAGATATAATCTGATTAGAGCTACAATTAGAAACCAATATTCAAGTCAGACACAAAAACAAGTAATTTGAGATGGAAATCCTGAAAAGGTACCTCGGAAGTAAGACATCATATTTTTAAGTAATTGATAGCTTGCTTAACTGCATCAATTTTACAGCAATTGGACCTTGTGATAAAAACAACCATCAAGAAAGTAGGACTTCTTAATTATGCTAACATTAGTAGACGTAGATCTTCTACTCATGTGTATGACACTGACAACCCTACAGAGTGACTCAACTATAAGCCAATCATGAACACATTGGACTAAGATCCTGAGCTATGTTTTTGATGAAACAGGTAGCTTACAGTAGTAATACTTTTAGAAAATAGCTAGAATCCAAATATGTTATGTTGGAACAAAGCACAATACAAGAGCTAAAGAAGCCTTCATGTCAGAGTCAAGCAACTAACTCGAAATTGAGATCCTGGAAAAAGGTGTTCTGGATGCAAGCATCTTATTCCTAAGTCTTGGATGATTGGCTTAACAGTTTCAGTTGTTCTAAAACAATCAGATCTAGTGATAGATCAAACAAGATGATCGCAAGACTTGTCAATGTTTAAAAAGCAATTGCATTATGCAGGTGGTCAAAGTACCAGGCATGTGGGTGAATATGTGGCCACATATTTGGTACGTACTAAAATACTTGAAAAAATCATCAAGCATAAATGATATTAAAACCTTGGAAACATTTAGAGCCATACCTTGGAAACTAAAGATTTTAAGTTAAGTACAAACAAGACTGAATATATGTGATACAATTTTAGTATTGCTAAGAGATGAATTGTAGAATATAAGTCAATTGGACGGACAAGAAGTTTGAGTGAGTTTTAAGTATCTTGGATTGATTACTCAATAAGACAGAGAGATTGAGAAAGTTAGTTAAACACTGGTCCATTGAAGTTGAGAGGACTATCAGGGTTTTGTATGATCACTGAGTCTATTAGATTAAAATGAATGTTTCATAAGACACGGTGTTAGGGCAGCAACATTTTTAAACAGTTACATTGAATCATCATCAAGATAACAGCCATTAAAATCAGTCATATGTCCAATTTTCTGGTCAAGAGATGCAAATAAAAAATCTTTAATTTACTATTGTACAAACTACAGTATCATCACCATGAGGCACCATCGGAATAGGTGAACTTTCAAATAAAAATACTTACACCTGAGTTATTTGCCGGCTCTCATGATTTCCTCTAAGAATTGTAATCCTATCTCTGTAACGAACTTTCAAGGCAACTAAGAGGGTGACCGTCTCCACAGAATAATAACCACGATCTGCATCAGAAAGTATGGCATCAAGGAAACACCATAGTGAAGTTTAATGATAACAGTTCCAAATGAGGCAGCAAGTATGTCACTGAGTTGTATTTTCATGAGAAGCCGATACAAGCATAGAAAAGGATTATATTTCCAATATTCACAAAAGTAGAACAGAAAAGGGTTAGGTTTGCAAGATTCAGTAGGCTGAGTTTAGTGGCATAAACTCAGAAAGCCAACTCATCCTTGAGGCATAACTGAAAATAGAAACAAGAAATTTTGGCAACATCTTGGGAATGCTCACTTACCAATTTTTTTATTGGTTTCTTAAAAAGTTTTCCAATAGACTAAAAAAAGGCAGAAAGCAAATTTACCAATTGAAAATAAAAATTATTTTTTTTTTCGAAAAACTAGTTCTCCAACTGTCTAATTTCGTATAGGCTTTGGAGAACTTAACGAAGTACTTCACTAAATACCCCAAAGTTTCAATTGGTCATCATGTTGTCGTCATCATCACCTTCCCACCACTACCACAACTACAATGAACCTAACACCGGAAAGAAGGGAATCTGAGAACCCAATGAAGCAAAGCTGCCTTTTCACAAACATTGTCTCGGGCCCTGAGAAAACTTACCTACATAATCGCCCATGAAGAGGTAATTGGTGTCGGGCGCCTCGCCACCGATCCGGAAGAGCTCGATAAGGTCGTGGAACTGCCCATGGATGTCCCCGCAAACCGTGACGGGGCACTTCACCGGCTGCACGTTCCACTCCTCCACGAGGATGGTCCGCGCCTGCTCACAGAGGGCTTTCACCTCCGCCTCCGGCAGGAACTTGCACTCCCTCAGGTGCTCGATCTGGCGGTCCAGATCCGCGTACGACGGCATCGCTCGCGGCGGGCAAGCCTCCTCCCGACCCTCCAATCCTCGACCGATCCGACTAATTGACGGATGAGCACGTAAGAGGCGGGGATTAGGCGGATCGACGCATCAAGTGGAGAGATCGGGAGGGGATTCGCGGCGAGGCTTGGAATTAGGGTTAGGGTCGGGGTGAGTGCGTCCAAAGGGGGAAGAAGAGGAGCCGGTCAGCGCCTGCTCCCTTATTCTTCTTTCTCGATCGCTCTTTTACTTTTTGCAGATTAGTCCACCAAATAGTATCTTATTCTCGCTTAAGGCTTCAGATATTTGCCGACGCATGAATCGATAAATATCCCGAGATTAATCGTTATATAAAAAATATTATAGTAAGTACTATTTCATGTTGGTATTATTATTTAAATAACTCAAACTATTATTTAATTTGATTTAAGATGTAATGACCTTATTGACCTTTGCATACGCTGGAAAACCGACCGGTTCATGCTGACCCCCGGCGAGTTCCTAATGTTCGATAAAGAACCGACCGGTTCACACATGAAACCTAATTCTCTTTGCATCTGATGGGATCGGAATGATCTCGAAGTCGATTCATGATATCATTTTGATGGGAAATTTATAAACTGTAAAATTAATGCAGAAAAATCAAACATTTAGACCTGTAAAAGCTGGTAAAAAATAAATATCATAACGTTTATTGGGAAATTTGTTCACAATACCTCCTGCTCTGCTGCATCTAAGAACATAAATTAGTCTCCTAGATGATATATGTACAACAATCAAAACTTTTAAAAGATAGATGTGAATCTTGAAGAGGATTTACAATGTGAGGTAGGTCTTCAACATGGTTGCGCCGGTGGGATCAGAGAGCAGATGTCTGAGAAGACACAGTCTCATGCTGTTTGGGGCTACGGCAAACATGTAGAAGGCAAACCATATTAGGTCCACAGATGAAAGTGAGGAACCAAGAAAGCCTTGCCACATCCTGCAGGTGAAATCAAGATCACAAGAGTTATTTGCTGCTACATCTGCAGCACAAGTTCTCAAGCCTTGAGAATGGTTTAGGTATGTTCTGATCTCACCATGGTAAAAAAAAAAAAAAAAGGGTTCTTGCAGGTGTCAGGATTTTTGGCATGTTATTAGTTCATGATTTTTCTGAGTTTCTACTGCGGCCATGAAGTCTGTCTAATAAAATGAATCGATAAATTTATCTCAAAGAAAACAATATGTCATATCAAATGTGGGTGGCATGTTTCAAATTAATAGACTATTAAACTGCAAAAAGACATAAATATGAGAGTTCAAAGATCAAATTGGTGACTTGCACTTTCTTCATGGTTGTTGTTGAGAAAGACAAGACTCACCAGTTTGGTAACTGGAAGAATGCCTGGAAGAAGGTTCTGATGCCCTCGATATCCAGCTGCAGTATTAGTGCTAGCCCAAAGAGGAAGAATGATCTTTGCCGTTTCCTTTCCTGTGGCCAAAGGGTTCTCCATGCTACAATAACAAAATTTAGAAGTTTTCATAGTATATACTCAGTGCAGGAAGTGAATTACCAACTAGTATCGGAAGTTGGATGATGCAAACTATGGCTTTGACTTGCACAAGAATGTATAGTTTCAGGAAAATAAATTCTGACAATGCTTATGGTACGACAACCTTCAGATACCAGTCATGGAAATGGCAATTAGTCACTCAAAAGCAACCTTCACTATTTAACACAATCTTCAATTTTTGTTTCCTTGTTCACCTGCTGCTTAAGTTGACTAACTTGTTTACTATAAAATTTGAGTATAATTGGCATGGTTCATTTTACTACAGCTGGTTAAATTTTATAATCGTTCGTTCCTCCTTGAAAACTTGATAAATAGTGATTAAGCTATCAACAGTTGCTGCAACTTGCTGCTTTCAAATGCACAACGTTCCAATATGTATCTTTTGCATTTGCTATTTCTTTTCATGAACATCATTTTTTTTTCTTTTACATCCATGATTCAGTCTCGCCTTCACTAAACTATGGCAATCTTCAGATCTGGCCAATTAACTGAGACTATATTTATGAACTAGAGGAGAGGCAGAATTTGTCCTCAAAAGAGAGGCAATTTCAAAGTTCAAACAATCAAGGTTTGACATACCGACCCGTACCGGTGTATCGAGACTATCTCGGTACTGGTACCAGGTATGCATAGTGCATACCACCCGGTTTAAAATATATTATAATATTTTTATATATAATATTATATAATATAATATTAAAAAATTAATATATTAAAAAAAGAAAAGGAAAAGGGGCGACATCGCCTCGATCTTTCTCCCCACATGGGAAGACGTGTTTCGTCTTCTCGTGCGGGAGAAAAATCGCCCGCGGGCAGCGACGACGCGCGGGCAAGGATGGCGCGGGGAAAGGAGGTACTTCTTTCTTTTCTCCTCTTCTTCTTTTCCTCTTCTTCTTCTTCCACTTTTGTCCCTCAATCGACCGCCGATAGTCGATTTCTCCCTCAAAAATCGATCGTCGACGATCGAAATCGACCACCAACAGTCGATTTTTTATGGTATCGCCCAGTAGCGAGCGGTCAATGTACCGGTAACTTGGCAGACCGGTATGTACCGCCGGTACGAGTGGTACAGGTCGAAATTACAAACCTTGCAAACAATTATGACACTTAGTATCAAACAGAGAATCATCTAACTTCGACAAGCCAACCTTAGTTCTTCTATCAAACAGTGCAGATATTATACATCAAAAATTCCATCATCAAAAAGCTCATATATAAAGCTTTATAACTGAACCTGTAGATTTATTAAGAGAGAAAACTAGGTATATCATAAATGCATGTCAAAACATTAATTTTTTTTTTTATATAGCAGTATCTATTTATGCTTTATTTTGAACAGACAACTAACTAGAGTTTTAAAGCTTTGGTAAAGAAAGACGATAATCAGAAGAATAATAATTTCATTTAACACTTGAAACAGATGAAAAAATGACAACTATTGTCGTAGGGAATCTTTATCGTACCTAGCATTGAGGGATTATTAATATTTGATATCATTGAATTCTGGTCGGAAAAGATTTCTTTCTTCAAAATAGTTGCTATCACGGAAGCGTAAGTTGGAGCTTCTGACAAGGACCGAACAACTGAATATCCTGTTTATTTGTTATAACAATGGTTACATTCACTGTATTATATAAAAATATATGAAAAGGAAAACATAGGTGAACTGGGAAGTTGAGAACCATGGACTTCATACCTGTAGCTGGATGCACCATGCTAGCTGCAGCACCAAATGCAAGGTTCTTCTGCTCTGTGTTTGGCAATGATCCACCAACAGGAATATAGGACCATTCCTGCAAAATATGCCAAAGCTTAATCTCCTTCCGGACCAAAAAAATCATCATACTTCAGATGAAAGCAAGTAATTTTCCTCACATTATGTTGAACAAAAATTTATATAACCCACTGGGAGTATTTACACTGTTGATTGTTACTAAACAAGAAATATGAGAACAATCCAAATTTCTTAGGACAAGAGAACCGGGAGAAAACTATTGAAACGTGTGAATCAAAATAGAAACTTTCAGCTGCAAAATTCAACTTTTGGGCTCAACTGAAATTTATATCGGTTTAAAAAATAATTGGTTATTTTGACAGTTGTTTCATAATTGCTTGATGAATAGCAAGAGAAATACTTTATTTTTGTCCAACTTTCAAAGTTATCCACATTTGATACAACAATGTTCTTTTAGGAAAAAAGATAAACTTCAATCTTGATGACTGTTTCATGATTGATGATTTTGCTAGAGTTTCAAGCACACAGCTAAGAGCCTGATTAACTAGGCAAAAATGCATATGGAAGTCCACAACCTTTTCTGTTCTAAATATGATGAAAATTCAGAAGCCTATCTCAACATCTCACCTCTTCATAGACTTTCAATACTTTAATTCCCATAGTGTCCAACCGAGACATGAGCTTCCTCTTGAGAATATCAAAGGGCATGGCATTTCTTGATGCTAAACATGTTTCCTATAATCAAAACACCATTGAGCCTTTGATTATAATATGTAAGTAAATCTTAACAAAAACGTTCAGTGAACATAGCAAAGGAACCTCAAAAAAGACTCTTGTAGATGACATGGGCATTGCATAAAGAAATGTGGGGTATTCTGCTTCGGGACATTTTTGTTTGTTTTTCACGTAGTCTCTGTAGTCCATGAAAACCATTAAGCTGGGATCATATGGATTGTTTTCCACCTGAAAATTACAGACCACATATATATGTACAGCTAGGAGTCATATGACTAAAAAGATCAAAAATTATGAAGTAAACAATCACAAAAAAATTTCATATTCAACAAGCATCACATACACGAAAATTTGATACAATGCTAGTAAATTTCCCGCAGTTTTCAATTTTTGTATACCAAAACATGAAGAACAGGATCCATTAGTTAGCTGGAAAAAGAAGTAGGACATCAGAATTTTGTAACTCGTAAACATCTATCTTTTGTATACCACACTAAGGCATTTTTTCTTGTATAGTTTCTAAGTAATTGGTTAAATATGCTTGTTACGGTTCTATTGGCAAGATTTTTTTTGCTTGGTTGCTGCATGTATTAAATACCTAATTGAGACACCCTATCACTTCTATTTCAGGGGTCCTCTTACAGTTCTTTTATGTTACTATTTTTTGCAGTAATATTCATATTTAAAGAGTTTTTAATTGTCAGTATACCCATAATTTTCTAAGAACAATTTCAACCAAGCATGACAACAATATGCAGGCATGAATAGCATATTGCCTAATCACATTTATATTCAGCTTTTTAAATAACAAAGTAAACGATACAAACTTGACATTCTCATGAATAGTACAGTGATTGTATTAAATCTTCAGAAATATAGGTGGAGACGTATGAAGCACTATACAATGAATACCATGAAACCAAATATTCCGAGAAGATTGATTAACTGATAGAAGTTCCTCTTTACTAAAGCAGTAAAGAGGTTGTTCATGCATATACAAAGCTCAAGCAGTAATGCTAATGGATATCAATTTGCAAAAATTAATTGATGGAAGTTCCTCTTTACTAAAAATGTGAGAATACTGTTCCCTTTTATATCAGAATGCTAGAATTAGAGAGTTTGAGACCTTCCAAAGGAACTAACTGATGTGAACCTAACCAAGAAACTTTACTTTGTCAATAAGTTTTGCAAATCATGCTATATTTACGAAAGTATAAACCTTTGACAGTACTCCAGGGATGCCATTCAACTTACTAATCATGTTATGGCCAACGAAAGCATAAAGTCTTGGCAATAATCCAGGGATGCCATTCAACTTGCTAAGCAGAAGGTGACATAAATATCACTGCATTTCTGGTTGGAGCAAAAGGGAAAAGAGAGATTTTGATGATGATGGACTTCGTCATTTAACTGTCATATGACCAGTAAAATCAACAACCAATGCAGATTAATAGCTCCACTTTTTGAAGGACTATAACAAAGTTCAAAAGATCAGCATTTTTAATTTCACAAGATTCCCAAGTCTTTAACAGATTGAAGCAATGATGACATGCACAAATTTCTTCATATGTTTAACAATTTATTCAGTGTTTTCAGATCCTGTCCACATATCAGTTACTAGCATGATATGTGCCAAGAATATTAGCAACCTCTCCATCATTTCTCTTGGTTTCAATTTTAGGATATGCCTATACTTGAACAAAAAGGATTTGTATAACAGCATAAAGCATAAGATTATGCTGGTAGTGTCTGGAAGTCAAGTGGCATGTTACTGGGTTATAGGCCACAAGTGAGTCTCTTTAGTAAATTTGGCCAATGATGTTGAAACTATATAATATGCTACTTAAAGACAAAATACAAAATTAAGCATAATGGAGTTGCATCCACTTGAAAAAAATTGAAATTGATAAGGAAATCCGCAAGGATGGTCTAGTGCCATCTAAACAACATATTAGAAAAAAACATTATTCACAATCATTTCCTACCTCAACTTCCACTCCATATGCTGTCTGTACTGAAACACGAGGACCTCCTACATCATATTCGAGAAGCTTTCCAGATGCTGCGCCAGATGCAACAGTAGCAAGCCTGTAATTTCAATAGTCAGACATCAAAATTCAACTAACAATGATCCACATACTTTGTAGTACCTGCAAGGAATCATAAGATCTTTTTCACAAACAATCATGCTACGTCCATTACTTGCTTCAATAATCTTTTCCACCTTTGAATCAAGATACATTACACCATACTCCTGACACCTGAAGATAATTGCCATATCATTATCAGTTAAAGATTCATCACTTAGTTGTGGAAGTGAAACACAAGAATCATGTTTACCTTCTCAACAACTCTTCATGCAACAGGTGTCGACTAACCCTACCATATGCACGGCCAATTAAAATTGGATCATTGCTATCAAGATACACAATTGTATCACGCCAAACATGCTCGATACAGCTTTCTAAGCCAAGATCTAGAAAGGATGAATATAAGCAATATAAATAGGTTAGATATGACTTCAGAGTCATTTAGTCAAACAAACTGGAAGGAAAGCTCAAAAGTCATGTAGCTCTTGTGATATATATCGACTTGCATTTATAATTTCTTATATATATATATATATATATATATATATATATATATATATATATATATATATATATATATATATATATATATATATATATATATATATATATTTATTTATTTATTTATTTATATTTATATTTAATTATTTATAATAGGTGTGACCTGTGAGTGGGAACAAAGTCTATAATAGTAACTGGTCAGTGGTTTAACACACGACACTAAATTAGACTTGCTATGCTAATAGAAGAAAGATATGGATCCTAAACTAAGAGGGAGAATGCACAATAACCAAAATGACAATCCTAAACCAAATGAAAATGGCATTACCTCAATTACAAGATGAGATTAAATTTTAGATTAAAAAGTAGGATGAACTGGTTTACAACTCATACTAAAATTTTAATATGGGATTGGTGGTCATCCAACTCATCATTTATCATGCTTCCCAATTCATGATATCAGAGTGGATCATCAGTTGGAAACTTGACTTTAATTATAACATCTCAATCAGTTCCATATCATACTTGTAGGGGTCTAATGGTTATACCATTATCAATCTTAGCTTAGGCATTTTAGCGAGTAATTTAGGCTAAAAAAAGTTGATAGGCCAGTTATCCCATTAGGCTGGGTCATAACATTAATATTAGGAAAAGTCAGGTAACTGTTATCCCAAAAGCTTAAACTTCTAGGAAAAGTGGATGCATAAGTTCATTTTATCATTTTTCAGCAACACGATCCATTTTAACAGTATAACCATATCTGAAAGATTTTTATTTGGACCTAAATATTAATTCTAATCCAGTTTCAGACAAAGGCTCTCATATCCAAACCCAATATTTTCCCACGGGCAGATCTGGTGTGTTTGTTCTATGAGACAATATGTTATTATGTAAATAAAACCATCACCAGCCAGCATCAAATTAACATGCAGATGTGATTTCATTTGAGGGGGTGCTGAAAGATTCTGATTCTATCAGCTAATTCAGGAAACTATCTTGATCAGTAGTTAGCCATGTTCATGGTTCTTCACCCTTCAATGGCTTCTACTTTATATTAGTAATTGCTATGTATGAATGAACATGTGTGTGAACAATTTGATCAAATCAGGTTGTCTTGTTTGAAATCAGGATGTAGTTCAGGTTGTCTGACAAATCCAAACTATTTGGATAGTAATTAATTATTTTGTTTTCTAGCAATAAAATCTATAATGCTTTCTAATATGAGGCAGCAAGGTTTTAGAAATCAATCTCATATTTTGTTTTTTAGTTGGTCAGAAGAATAAGAGGTTAAATTAGCAAAGGGGTTCCCCTCAATATATTCGGTGATTTTAATCAACTCTTGGGTGTTCAATTTTAAAAGTACAAACTATATGATTATACTCTAATAATCTACTATGCGCTATCACTAGCGATGACAGACTTACCAAGTCCAGTTGCATATTTGCATTATCATTTATGGAAAAGACAAAGCTGTGGACATCTATATTTCAAAGTGGTACACTTTTTTATCTTTTTTTAAGATTAGTTAAACTAGGGAAGTAGAACCTTTTCTTTTTATAATTTAGACTGATTAGTTTCTATCTAATTGTCTGTAAAATTACAAAAGCATGGGCTTGAAAAAATAATATGACAACATACATGGAATGCTATTAGTGAAAGTCAAGTGTTAGAATATTTTTAAATTGAAGTGATTGCTTATTTATAGTAGTTCCTTTGGACTAGACGACACCTGATGAGAATGTATAGCTAATGTGGATTCATTTCACAAGCAATTTTTTTCAGCAAGGAAAAAGATAAACATAAGTATAAGCAGCTTCAGAAAGGCAAAAGCTAATTGTTCCTCCAAGAAAGAAGAAATATAGTTGATGTACGAGCATATTTGAATGACAATCACATAATTACCCTTGAATTCATCTTCCCATACACCATAATTATTTGTGAATGGAAGATCTGGTCCAATAAGACCAACTTGCAATCCTTTCTTGGCAGATTCTGCAGCAAGAGAAAGACCAGCTGGACCACAACCAATTACGATCAAATCCAACGTAGAAGCCGCTGAAGATATAGGTGACAGCTGAAAGAAGGATTTACAATTAACCTGAACAAATTAATGGTCCAAACAGAAGGAATCACAAATGAAAAGTGCATCAAGAAAAGAACATATTGGAGAGGAAATATGAAGCTAATCAGCATGGTGATACAGTAAATTTTGTTCCTTGTGGGAATTGGGTAAGATTGAGAAAGCCTTTCCATTATGATACGCTTCCGCGGCATAATCACATTTTCTATATCTGGCTGGATGCTCATGTCACAAGAAGGCATCTGGTTTATGGTCTGCATGTGAATGCTTACGGGTGAAACCGAGCTTTTTATTTTGTTGCATGCTCCTGTGTTTCACACTGTGTGTGTGAGTCGGACACAGGTCTGCACGCAGAGGCTGGTGATGTGACAACCCTTTGCTATATTGGAAAATTCCTGTGCTGGTCTACAAAGTTGGAAATGGTCAGAGATATCATGCATTGGATAGATCATATTAAAAAGTAAACTCTTTCAGCCAACTTAGTGCACCAAACATTTTGCTACCAAATTTTGGACCATTATCTTCTCTAGAGGACTTCTGAATAATTAGAAAGGGATAAATTTCTTGCCTTAACCAATTTTATAAATTTTGTACAATGAAAAGTCTTGTAAAGGTCTACACTAATACACAATGAAGCACAATCATAACCACAACAATGGCTGTTTCATGTATCAGATGTGATCATTATGTTGGTTGTTTGGAAGTCAAAAGTATCATTGCAGCTTTAGCAGACTAATGGCAATTCATGACAGAAATGCAGCTATATTTGACATTTATCAGAATGAAATTGGATTCCCTTAAGCAACAACTTATCCCTTAGTAGCTCTCACATCTGGTTCTCACTTCTCAGTATTCTGACACATCCTTTGTTGCAATTCTACCTTGACATACAAGAGGTAAACTAGCAGACAGAGCAATGCATTCTTTCAGCAACCCAAGTTAACATTCATCAGATGTAACAGTAGCAAAAAAACGACATAAATCTACAAGTTCACTTTGTTAGGGGAAATATTGGGCCCATCCAGTCAACTCGGCCACATCGGCCCTCGGGGTCACCAGCCCTCGACAGCACCGGTGGCCCGGTACGATGGCAGCCGGACGCGATGCTGTGTTACCAGCAGAGAAGCCCGCCGACTGAGGCCCTGGAAACCAGCAAGATCAGCGCCCGACGCAGGACCGTACTTGCAAGTCGACCGAAGGTGCCGCCTACATTAAAAACCTCGGTACGGTCTTCCTCTAGTCCTCAGGTATAAAGACTCCCCACTGTAGCTAGCACCAGGGGCCACGAACTCTGAACTCCCTCAGCACCTCGGTTCCCGATCCCCACACCCTAAGAGCTAACTTAGCCATTGAAGGGGCCACGTCGGGCACACACCTCCCCGATTGAGGCCTTATTGCAGGAACTGTGCGAAGATTTGGGAGGCGTTCCAGCGGACTTTCTGACCCGAGGAGCAGTAGCCGAGTGCACCTTCCTCATCCCGACCGAGCCACGCCAGTCCTCCAACCCGACGCGAATGAACTTGCGCACACGGGCCAAACCGTGTCGTGCTGATTCCTCGGCCATGACACAAAATCCAGCAACATTTTGACGCTAGAAGGAGGGCCCTATGTCGCAAGAACATTCGTTGCCTAACAACTCACAGAAGAAACCACTGTCGCCCAGCAGGATCCCAGAACAGGAGGACTGCCTTCCTTCCTCGTCCCTGACGAAGGAAATTTGCCAGTGCACACTCCCGATCGTTACTGGTGACTTTTCAACGACCTGGGATTCTCTCCACCAGTGTTCAACCCTAGGCTTCCCGTCGTCTCTCCCGAGGCCTTCCTTGGCGTCACCCACCAAGTGCAAGCTTTGGCCAGGATGATCCAGACCATCATCCCTCACATTCCCCAATTGGTGTAGCAGTTAACTCCCCCACAGTAGGCCTCTCCAAAAATACGACAGGAGCCCCTAACCTCACGAAGACAGCCCCCAGTCCCGCGGCGACCTAACGATGAGGTCCCATAATCCTTCCAGGAGCCTCCCTCAGGACCTCTTAGGAATATTGTCGATCGACCGGCACCTACCGCCAATACCCCCACCCACAGCCTGCCCGAGCTGGACACTCTCTCCTCTGACTCAATCGACTCCCTTCGGGCGCAGCTATGTCTAATGAACCGACGACTTGACGAGGTGCAAAAGGAGTTCGTCAAGTCAAAAGAGGAGCTCGAGGAGAGCTCCACCGCCAGATCTCCTTTCGTCCCAGGATAAGTCAATCCCACAAAACTTTTGACTCACAGCGCTCGAGGCATACGACGTTAGTTTCGACCCAGCGGAGTATGTGGCAGCATTCTGAGCACAAATGGCGCTCTACGACACATCAAGCGCCTTATTGTGTTGAGCATTCCCGACAACCTTGCGAGGGCCTGCCCAGGTGTGGTACAGTTGTCTAAGACCCTCCTCGATTTTCTGGTTTGACCAACTCGCCAAGGAGTTCAAGCTGAATTTTTTGGCCAGTGCTCGGCCAAAATCGACCGCCGCATCCCTTCTCGGGATGAGCCAGAAGGACGACGAGTCGTTAGCCCAGTTTGTCACGCGTTTCACAGCTGAGATCTGGGGAATGCCCGACGCACATCCCTCCCTTGTGATACAAGCCTTCCTAATTGGACTGTGATCGTCCCATTTCTTCTGATCATTGGTCAAGCGCCCACCTGTGACCATTCCCGAGATGCTCCAAAGAGCCAACCAGTATGTAGCCACCGAAGCATTGGTGGCCGGGAAGCGCGAGAATCAAAAGCGGCCTCGCGCCGAATCATCCCAAAGCCCACCGTCAGGACCCTCGAGGAGAAGAATGGAAAGGCCCGAGCCAGTCGTCCGAAGGCCACCAACGAGTCCTCTCAACTCCACCCGGACCAAGATCTTCCTTCAGATCTGAGAGAAAGGCCTCCTTCGAGCGCCCAACCCGATAAAAACCCACCCGGAGGAGCGGGATCAGAAACGTTACTGTCGCTTCCACTGCGACTACGACCATGACATCGAGGAGCGTTATATGACTTGAAGAACCAAATTAAAGACCTCATCCACCGAGGACACCTCGGCCATTGTGTAAGGAAGCCTCACGAGCCTTCACCACACCCAATGGGTCCGGTAGAAAAACAAATCGATGTTATCGTCGTGGACTTGCCTCGAGAGGATACAGTTCTTCAGCACGCAAAGCATACGCTCAGGCCATGGTGGAGAAAAGGCCTAGGCACGAGCGTGACCCCGAGATCACCTTCAGGTCGAGGGAAGAAGAGTATTCGGATCACGACGATGCCCTGGCGATCTCGGCGCGGATTACAAACGCTCGAGTCAAGAGAATTATGGTCGATACAGGGAGTTCGAGTGATATACTATATTTTGATGCTTTCTAGAATTATGCTCGTCCCCATGACTTCTACCTTGATAGGATTCACCGGGGACTCCATCTCCCCCCTCGGTATCACCACCCTTCCAGTGATCGTCGAGGAGGAGCCAAGATCCAAGACGCTGATGATCTCGTTTATGGTGGTCGGGCTCCCCTCTGCGTATAATGCAATCCTCGGTTGCCCGACCCTCAACAAGCTAAGAGCAGTTGTCTCCACATACCACCGCACAATGAAATTTCCAACCAACATTGGAGTCGGAGAAGCAAGGAGCGACCCCCGGGAATCCAGGCAATGCTACCTAATAGCAACAACTCTTCCCAAGAAGATCAAACCCCAAGCACCGATCACCGACCCTCGGGAACCCAATAAGACGACTCCATGACCCGAGCCTATGGAGCAAGTCGCGGAAGTTCCCCCTCGACCAAAAGCATCCACATGAGGTCGTTAGGGTCGGGTCAGCACTTCCCGAGGATGAACGCATCCAACTCGTTGAGTTCCTTGGGCGGAACACCGATGTATTCGCTTGGTCGTCAAAAGACATGCCAGGCATTCACTTGGAAGTAGCCCAACATCATCTCAATATTTCACCCGAAGCCCGATTAGTGAAATAGAAACCCCGAAAGTTCGCCCCCGACCGACAGAAGGCTATCGAAGATGAAGTGAGTCGGTTGTTGGAAGCAGGCTTTATCACTAAGGTCAAATATCCGACCTGGTTGTCCAATGTAGTAATCGTTAGAAAGGATAATGGGAGCTAGCGTATGTGTTTTGATTATACCGATCTCAATCAGGCCTGCCCGAAAGACTGTTATCCACTCCCGAGGATCGACCAACTGGTGGACGCCACCTCAGGCTACGAGCTACTCTCATTCATAGACATATTCTCGGGCTACAACCATATCCAAATGACTCTAAGAGATCGGGAGAACACAACTTTCATTACACATTGGGGGACTTATTGCTACAAAGCAATGTCGTTCGGGCTAAAGAATGTCGGGGCCACATACCAAAGAATGATAAACCATATGCTCAAGAACCAAGTCAGGAGGAACATGGAAGTTTATATGGATGATATGATTGTCAAAAGCAAACTCGCCCACTCCCACCTCTCGGACCTTGCCAAGACGTTCCAAATGCTCAGGAAGTTCAGACTTAACCCAGCCAAGTGTGTGTTTGGGGTCACCTCCGGCAAATTCCTTAGTTTTATCATACACCAGCGAGGAATTGATGTTAACCCTGAGAAGGTGAGAGCAATCACGGAGATGCAGCCACCTCGGACAATTAAACAAGTCCAACGACTCATATAGAGGTTGGTCGTACTGAGCCGGTACATATCCCGAGCGGGAGATAAAAGTCTCCCCTTCTTCCAAGCCGTAAAATGTGGCACCAAGGATTTCAATTGGACTCCCGAGTGCGAGAAAGCCTTTCAAAAGCTCAGGACTCACCTCGAAGGCCTACCCCAGCTCGCCTCGGTCGCCGCAGGGGAGCCCCTTGAGCTGTACTTCGCGGCGTCTAAGTCTGTCATCAGCTCGGTCCTCTTCAGGACCAACAGAGAAAAACAGCAACAATGTATTACTCTAGCCGCATCCTGAGCGACCCCGAGGACCGCTACCCCCCGATCGAGAGCCTAGCGTTAGCCCTCATCCTGGCAACGAGGAAGCTGAGGCCATACTTCTAGGCCCACACAAGTAATAACCGACCAACTCATGGGTCAAGTTCTTTCTAAGTTCAACGTGACAAGTCGGATGCTCAAGTGGTCGGTCGAGCTCGGGGAATTTGACCAGTAGTACATCCCGAGAACATCAATTAAAGCTCAAGCAGTTGACGACTTCATCTCGGAATTATCTATCCCCGAGCTCTTCCCCCAGTAAGGGCCAACTTGGACGTTGCATATCGACGGGTCGACCAATTCTGAAAGAGGGGGAGCTAGACTCGTCTTAAGGAGCTCCTCCGGCCAATTCTGTTCGGGTTGCGCTTGGTGACATAGCTACAATTTGAGCGGATCGAGGTCTTTCATCGGCACTGCCCCTTGCCCCGACCAACTGCGCATGGCCTTTCGCGCGGTGGGGAATGGACCTCCTCAGCCCATTCGCGCCAGCTTCGGGACAGCAAAGATTCCTAATTGTCGGGGTTGACTACTTCACTAAGTGGGTTGAAGCCAAGCCACTGGCATCAATCACCGAGAAACAAGTCGAGGGGTTTGTCTGGAAAAACACCATCACAAGGTTCGACATCCCAAGGATCATAATCACCGACAATGGGACACGGTTCAACAATCCGAAGTTCAATTTTTTTGCCAAAGCTATCGGATACAATTGAAGTTCAGCTCGGTAGCGCACCCCCAGGCCAATAGTCTCACCGAAGTTACCAACTGAGTAATCCTCGAATGGCTGAAAATGAGGGTTGCTGGAGCACAGAGCACTTGGGTGGAGGAACTCCCGAGCATACTGTAGGCATCTCGAACGACTCCAAAGACACCAATGGGAGAATCTCCCTTTAGTCTCGCCTTCGGCACTGAGGCTGTGCTACTACCCGAAGTAGTCTTCCCCACCTCTCAGGTCGAGAACTTCGAAGAAAACACCTCGGAACAAGGCTTGCAGGAGAACCTCAACCTCATAGAAGAGCAGAAAGTCAAGGCACAACTACGAACCCTCGCATACCATAAAGTTGTTGCCTGACTCTACAATCGCAGGGTTTGACCATGGCGCGTCGGTGACGACGCCTTGGTCCTAAGGAAGCCCGAGGTCAGTGACCCAGCACACACCCGAGGCAAGTTGGCCCCAAACTAGGAGGGACCATATTGGGTCATCACTACAGTCTGGGACGATACTTATATTCTACCACGATGGATGGAAGGGCACTGCCCAGGACGTGGCACATCTCGAACATAAAGAAGTTCCATGTTTGAAATGTCAGACCGAGGTCGGTCGGACAACCAAGGGAGATAAGTTTCCAACACGCGGACGCAAAACTAAACAAGTGACAAAAGACTTCACATTGATTCAGAATGTTCTTTACATGATGGTCGTGTGACCGAGTACAAATCAAAAAGATCTCTCGACGAACAACATGAAAAATACAATGAAGCTTCAGTCATTAGGAGGCACGCTGTCGTCGAAGGGCTAGCTGGACTCCATCTGCACGTTAGCATCCTCGGGACGGTCAACGAACGGGTCCTCCTCGACAGACAAGTCCGGGTATTTTGCCTGGAAGCGCTCCAATGCCACCCGGTACCCGAACTCGTAGGTAACCCACCCGGTCCTCTCTAACCCAAGCTCAAAACCTCATGACATTTTGTAGTCAACAATCGCCTTGGCGCTCGCCGACTGTAGCTCGGACTCCGGAAGGTGCCGAACAGTTCCAACGGGCTTTTAGTCCTAGCCAGCTTCAAGCAGGCTTTCAGTCCCAATCGACTCCAACGAGCTCTCAGTCCCGACCAGATCCGACGAGCTTTAAGTCTCGACCAACTCCAACGGGCTTTAAGTCTCGACCAACTCCAATGGGCTTTCAGTCCCAAGTAGTTCCATTGGGCTCTCAGTCTCGACCAACTCCAGCAGGCTTTCAGTCTCGAGCAGTTCTAACGGGCTTTTAGTCCCGGCCAGCTTCAAGCGGGCTTTCAATCCCAACCGACGCCAACGGGCTCTCAGTCCCGATCAGATCCGATAGGCTCTCAGTCCCGACCAACTCTAGCGGACTTTCAGTCCCGAGTTGATCCAACGTGCTCTCAGTCCCGACTAACTCTAGCGAGCTTTCAGTCTCGAGCAGTTCCAACAGGCTTGAAGTCCTGGCCAGCTTCAAGTGGGCTTTTAGTCCCAACCGACTCTAACGGGCTCTCAGTCCCGACCAGATCCAACGGGCTCTCAGTCTCAACCAACTCCAGCGGGCTTTCATTCTCTAGCAGTTCCAACGGGCCCTCAGTCCCGACCAACTTCAACGGTCTTTCAGTCCCAAGTAGTTCCAACAGGCTATCAGTACCGACCAGCTTCAAGCAGGCTTTCAGTCCCAACCGACTCCAACGGGCTCTCAATCCCGACCAACTCCGATAGGCTTTCAGTCCCGAGCAGTTCCAATGGGTTTTCAGTCTCGGCCAGCTTCAAGCGGGCTTCCAGTCCCGATCGACTTCAGAGGGCTTCCGGTCCTAAGCAACTTCATGCAGGCCCATAGTCCCAACCAACTCCAACGGGCTCTCAGTCCCGACCAACTCCGGTAGGCTTTTAGTCCCAAGCAGTTCCAACGGGCTTTGAGTCTCGGCCAACTCCAAGCGGGCTTCCGGTCCCGACTGACCTCATAGGGCTTCTGGTTAGAGCAACTTCATGCAGGCCCATAGTCCCGACAAACTCCAGCTCAGTCAGCTCGCACCGGCTTTAGCTCGGTCAAGCCCTACTTGTTCTAGCTTTCAGCGGCCTCAGCACAGGCGAAGCTACGCCGACTCTAACTCAATCAGTGTGTGTAGGTCCCGATTTCAACTCACTCCTTCGTCCCCGACTCTGGCCGAAGACAGAGACACTCAAGATTAAATCGGCAATCAAACGAGCTCTAGCAGGTCCCGATGGAACAACCTCGGCGACAAGGCCCCCAAAACCGTAGCAGTAAAGCCCTCCCCGGTGCTCTCCGTGTTACCAGCCTCGGAGCCCGTCGACCGAGGCGTCAAAAACCAACGAGGTCAGCACTCGCATAGGACCGTACTTGCAAGTCGACCAAAAACGCCACCCACATTAAAAACCTTGGTACGGCCTTCCTCTAATCCTCAGCCCCGAACTCTCTCAACTCCCTCAGCACATTGGTTCCCAATCCCCACACCCCGAGAGCTAACTTAGCTCGGAGGGATCACGTCGGGTACACACCTCTCCGATTGAGGACTTCTTGCAAGAACCGTGTGGAGATCCGGGAGGCGTTCCAACGGACTTTCTGACCCGAGGGGCAGTAGTCGAGCGCACCTTCCTCATCATGATCGAGCCACGCCAGTCCTCTAACCCAACGCGAACGATTTTGCACACGTGGGCCGAAAAATAGAAGAGATCAAGGCGAGCAAAGAAACCTTTTCAGCGATTTTACTCTGCTTCTCCATGGGCTTTCTTTCCTGCATTTGGACGAAGAGCCGCTCGCTCCCGCCCGCCTTGATGAAATCTTCATCTGCGAACTCGTCGATCCCGGTGGCGACACAGCTGTCCACGCCCCCTCCCGAGGCGCGCACCCGGAGCAGGGCAAGCGAGCGGCGCCGCTGACGGCGCATGAGCTGCTTCCCGGACGCCACCACCTTCCTCCTTCGGAACCTCCATTGGTCGAAGTGGACGGAGATCGCTGCGGAGTTCGCGCGGCCTAAGCATTCCATGTCCGATGCCGCAAGCTCTGCTACCAAAACTCCTCCTCCTCGGCGACGAAACTCTAGTCGTTGAAGAGGATTCCTCCACCGAGAGGGTTTTGGATGGTTCTTAGGAGTTGGGGGCCGGGGAGATCGCTCCGAAACGTACTGGCGATGATGAACCGAGAGAGGAGAGGAGAGGTCTTTGCTATGCGGGAAGCAAACGAGCGGTTGAAGAGCTTACATCCACAACGAGTTTACGTGGCGGAATTCGATTGGGCATCAAGAAATTGAATCCAGCTACCGGATATGCCTAATTTTCTATTTATCCTTTCTTTTAATGGAATATCATTTATATTATTACTCTTAGGCTATTTCTACTATCACATCAATTCTACAGCAAGTTGTATCATGATCATTATCATATTGAAACCAAAACGAGTCACGATGGAAGGACAAAGGACGGGGGTTGTTTAATAATCATCCTGTTATCCCTCCCGAAAACTCATCATATCTGTTTAACCTTTTCGCGATGTATAACATACGATGTATAAGAAAGGTCATGCTACGTCATTATTTTTATATATGACACTCGCTCTTATGTGTCGCAGCTTTTTGTATGTATAAAAGTCGTAACCCTCACACGCTCCTCCTCCCCTCAAAACTTCATATCTAACGCAGCTCTCCGACGATATGGGAGAAGCCACCGCAACGAAGGAGCAAATGAAGAAAGTAGTGCCCCACCCACTACTATCTCTATGTCACTGAGTTCACATCCGTCAATCGTTAGATCGTGTTGCTATTTCTTCTAAGCACAAGTTAAAACCAAGACAGACCAAAAAATATATATCCAAAGCAAACCAAAATAATATTAGCTGGTTGGATTTTTTATTTGGTTTTTAACTTTCCATTGATATGGGTTTGGAAATAATCAATGTACACAATATAGTAAATCTAATCTTAATAGATTATATTGATGTGGGATTATGAGCATTAAGGACAAGACGAGATTATACCAACACCAAAAAAACAATTGCATCAACACTAAAGGAATAAGATAATAATTACAACATTTTAAGACCTCAGGCACCTAAAATTGCTACAATTACATAATCCGTGCAGGAAAATTTTGAATAATTATCATCCTATCCAACCCAACAAATGTTATTATAACAGCAATCAATAATATTGCTGAATTCTCTTCAAGTGCATCCCGGAGTCATAAGGAGAGGAAAAGAAAAAAAAAAACCTAAAACAAGAGGGTTTTTCTCCAAGCCTCATATAGGGGGGTTTGGAAACCAGAAAGGTTTTTAATACAAGAAGAATGTTTTGATCTAACAAGAACATATAGGTTGACCCAAAACCTGTTTGCTTGAATCAGATCATGCATATGCTTGAGAATCACAATAAAATAATAAAAAATCAAAGACAGACATTGCTGTGTATTATAAAACATGGCTAGTGCAATAATACAAAAATTACTATATCAAAAACAGTGTTTACCCTCGTCCATCTACAGCTCTCCTTGCTCGATGATGCATAATACCAAGTACTTGAACAAGAATACTTTTCCTACCAGTGGATGGCTTACCATCTCCAACATTGTCAACTGGAAGCAGCAGGCAGCAAGGTAAATGAAATGGTAAGAGTAATGGAATTGATTATATTGCAGAATAAGAGAAATCAGGTAAACTTCATTATTTCACACAAGCATCGACCACAAGTTGAGCAGGTCCGTGCGATACATTCTCGGAATTCGATGGATGAACTTAAAATACAGGGTCAAAATAATTGCCAGAACCAGACTACGATAATCCCACTGATTATCCACTTGTTCCTGTTCATCCTCCTCTACATGGCGGTCAGGATCCTTTTGCTCTTACTAATGTTGTCATCAACTCCATGTAGCTACAATCCAAGCCAAACTAAAAATCATCAGGATTTGTGCAGTGCAAAAGGAAACAAAGAACAATTTATATGCAGCTTTTTTCATGCACAACATACTCTGATATCAATCGCCACCACTCCCCAACCCTGCTTAATGTCATCTATTCAGGGGTGTGTACCACTAAATTGCAGCTTGAATGGGTTGGTTTGGGACAAAAGCCTACATACTCAGAGTTCTCAACCAAACACCGGCTGCTTGGGGTTTCTCCAACTCTAGACCAACCGAACTAGTTTGGGCCAAGCATTGTGTTGCCCTAGTTCTATATAGCTAAAAATATAAGATTAAAGGAAATCAAATAAAAAAATATCAAAAGAAGAATTAAATGGCAGCTTAATCCCCCTAAAATACTGGTTCCATTGGATCTTTGGACAAAAAGCAGAATGCATTATGATCCAAACTGTAGCAACTTTCTTTTATTATCAAGTACTTGCTACAGCATTTTTAAGTGAAGTACCATGGTGGATGTCAGATACCTCGCCACTACTAATCTTCCAACTCAAAGATTAATAAACTCATTGTCTGATCTGTAGAACTGATGGAAGGAACTTCAATGAGAGCCATAAACACTCATGACATAATGTGTATAAACGATTGGCAATTTCTCAGTTCACCTTTTGGATGAATGCTTCCTGGTTCTTGATTATTTATTTGAGGTAACAAATTCAGTCCTTAGTCCCCGCTTTAGCATTTGTAATTGATTGAATCGGAGAACTAAATTTTAAAGTCTTGATCTTGAAAAAAAAAAATTATATTTGCAACAAGTAGATACAGATAAAGAGTCAGTTATGACTGTCATCCCTTGTACCATGAACACCTTATTTCCTCTTTTAGCTTTAAGATATTGCCGGAACATATGACATGAGAAGATTAATATAATTGAAAGAAATAAATCCCCAGCAATGAGCATCTTGTGACAAGATCCATGATACCAAATTTAGCCTACGAACAGATGCTGTTGTACTAACACACTCATCCCATTAGGAAAAGTCCCAAAAGAGAACCCCAAATAAAGAAGCAGCTACGTTCTCACATCTTCCAATTTTGAATTAAATTGTCCAATGGGCATGAACTAAGATGATCAAATCAGTAATCACAAAAACTACAGATGACACTGAATATAAAGGATTAACCCATGAAAAGAAGGTACATGAAGTTGCCACAAAAACAAGAAGATTAGAACAGAAACATACAGTTACATGGGCATGTAAGAGAGGTTGCCCTTGTTGATGCAAGTCTTGAAGGAATGAAACACCAACTTCTTCAGATGCCAGTGTTGTCCTTGTGCTCTCCTTTATCCTGTCACTAGATTTGTTGAGTCTCTCAGTTGACATCAATAACCTTGCCCTTTGATCAGCAGAGACCTGTACCACCAAATGATTTAAATACAACATACACTGTGATAAAATACTAGTAATTCATTCTGCACAGCTTGAAGTAAAGACATGAAGCCTCTGCAGTTGCATAGATTAAAATCCAACAATGTTGTTCCATGCTTCTATTTACTTGATCAAACTCGAACCTGTCACCACCACTGTAATCACCAGCTCCTATGCAGGAAATTACAAAAACATAATGTCTAGCTAGGTCAGCAAGGGCTAACTCATGATAAACCCAACATAAACCATTCCCTACCGATACCTGAATTACAATCTACAAGGCCAAACAAGTGGTTATTTGGCAGTTACACATGATCAATATGCTGTTCATTGCAAACTTCTATGTTTAGCATCTTATAGCTCCATGCCTCCTCCATATAACATTAGTTCATATTTCAGTATTATTGAGTTTATACTATACTTCCAAACTAAAAAGTAAAACGCATTCACAGAAAGAAAAAGGTTCTCAGAACTTTTTTCTTCTCCTTCTTCTTAGCGTTGCATAGCAATTGAATATGCAAATCCCAAAAGAATGGTGAACAACAAAAAAGAAGAAAGACAATCCAAGAATAATGTGATGGAAACAAAGAAAACAACTTTCCATTACGAACTGTTATTTCAAACAGCAAAGCCTAACAATTATCAATTATGTTGCCCTAAATCCCATAATAATCAAACTAACCTATAACTACAAGGCAACCAGATTATAATAAAAGGCCAGAGATGCAATGATTAAGCACAATAATATACAGTGAAAAGACAATAAACTAAGACCTGTCAAACCGCCAATGTAGTATCAGCCAGCCATCCCCGACTCCAGCAGCTCTTCTCTTGCAGCTTGGCTAGGATTAGGGATGGTAATTCTTTTAAATTTACTCTTCAATTTGTTAAGGTCCGACTTGTATTCCCTCAACTTTGCCAGCAATCCGGCCTTTATGCTCGGCCGCAAGCTTCTGGCTTCGAGATTCATTTTTCGAATCTAGAAAAGCAATCTTATGAAGTTGCAGGTCCTATTAATCAACCAATGAGATACAATCGAACGCATTACTAGATTCTCCGCATCTTCCAGGCCGGATTTAATTTCAGATACCTTCTGCTTCTTTTTCTCTGTCGAGCAAATTACATGTTTGATAAGTTCACGAGGTCACGAGAGAGAGAAAGAAGGGGGTACCTCCACCGAGAAGTGCAGCTGATGCACATTTCCGTGAGAGTGATGCGGAGATCTCACAGTACTGGCGCTCGTAACCATCGAACACCTCGCTCATTGTGATCGCATTAGATTCCGAACTCTGAAATAAAGTCGAAACTAGATTCAGCACATAAATCCAGTGATCGACTAATCTCGATGCATCTAATAATCAGAGAACTGGTTAATTCCCCGGTCCCAATATCCAAAAACCTAACCCTAGAAGGGCACGAGAATCCTCAATCCAGTGGCGTAAATCCCCAAGCAAAACCAAATTGTGCGAAGACAAGAGCAAAGGAACCGAAATTAAATTCGAAAACAATAGATTTTGGAGATCGGATCATCATGAGATGAAAACCCACACGAAAAGGAAATCGAAGAAAAGTACAGATGGCTTTCACATGTTGTTCGCCGTTCCCTCCAACAAAACGTCTGAGCATCATAACAGGGAGATTTCAACTCCATGAGTCTCTCTCTCTCTCTCTCTCTCTCTCTCTCTCATCGTTAAGATAGATTTCTCGGAGAACAAAGAAAGATGATCAATTCTCATTGCTCCTCTTCCAAAATGTTACGAACTGCTTTGCTCCTCTTTCTTCCAAAAGAAAGATGACCGACGTCATTTGGTCAAACTACCGATTCTGATAGCCATTTGATTTTGACTTTGGTCAAAAATCCAATTTTGATCTCGATCTTTGATCGCTGAATAGTGATTTTGACCAGGTCACTACTACCTAAAATTTAATTTTGACTAAGTCAACATTTCTCAATTTGTTGCTGATCGGATTTTTTTTTTATATGGTCAACTCCTGTTTTTGACCAATCTTATCTAATTTTGACATGGTTAGAATTTAAGTTTGACCAATTTTTGCCCTCGGTCAATCCTAGATTTTGACTTTTATTTGGTCAAAATTCGGTCAATCCAATTTAAGTTTCAATACTGTTTGAAATTAATAGTGTAAGTTCAAACTTTGTATAAATCGTTATTTTTTAGAAAAAGATGGTTTATATATGATTTAGATTGTATTGTTGTCGTGATTCGACGCTCTCTGTGTGTCTTATGCAACTACTCAATTGACATTATTTATATTTCAATTTGGCATACTTCGATTTCCTAATGTGTCTTCTATGGTCAACATTGTCTATATACAGGTATTTCAAATCAATATTTTTTTATATGGATTATTTAAATTAAAACATCTAAATACCTTCATACTATATAAATAGTCCAACAATATAATCTATATCGTATAAAAGATGATATATATAGATGATACATACTCATTATATATATATAGTTTAAGTCATCATGTCCTAAAAGTCTCATATATTTTCTACATTTAAGCACTTCAAATCAATACATTTTTGATTCCCTACATATCTCCTACATCTAACACTCACTCCATATGCAACTGTTAAGTCGATATGCATCAGAAGCTTAGTATGTCTTTTGTTAATTTATAATGTATTAATAAGCACGTAATTGTTAATTTATATTTATACATTTTAGATCAGTATTTATGATTTAGATTCAATGAAAAATGAGTTAGTTACATCGATTATAATGTATTGTCAAGTATTATAATGTATGATCTTGCAGTCATTTATAATGTAGTATCAAGTACATAATAGGTTTATGTATTTTAGATCAGTGACTTTTGATTTAGGCTCAACGAAATTAAATTTAATGAGTTAATTATGTTGATTATAATGTATTATCAAGTATTATAATGTATGATCTTGTCATCATTTATAATGTATTATCAAGTATATAATTGTTAATTTAGGTTTATGCATTTTAAGATCAGTGAGGTATGTATGATTTAGGCTCAAATGAAATTAAGTTTAATAAGTTAGTTATAACGATTATATCGTGATATTTTATTATGATAAAAACTTTTCTATATAGATTATGGTGAGATTGTTTTGGCACAAACATTCTTTTTGGCATAAAGTCAACCCTAGTTGACTAAAATATGTTAGGTCACCAATTATGGGGATTGACATAAAAATCTATATTTGACTCAAAAAATTCATTCACCCTTATAATGTTGGGCACAATTGCATAAATCAAACAAAACCAAAATGTCTTAGGCCAAATTTTCTGTAAAAATAATAAAAGCTTTTTTAATTCCTATATCATAATTTGATTTTTGTAAATATTACATATAATCAAAAAAAATAATAGGTCTCATTTTCTTTTGAGATCTTCTATAAATTATCGATCATGATTGATCAACAATATCATTATTAATCATAATTAACATCATATGAGAGTTATCAATGTTATTTTGTTATTTATCTTCAACCTTGGTTCTTCCCACAATTTGTGTTCACTCCCACTGATTTACTATTCTATAGGAATCTAACCAAAAAAAAAAAAAAAAATCAAAATCTCCATCAAAACTTCATATTATCACCAAGTTTCTACATTGGCTCACACAGAGCAACATGTGAGACTCCCCTCTCCTTCGCATCCAAAGTTTCTTGCAAACGAGCAACAAGCTCGTGAAACTCCCCTCCCCTTCGTTGGCCTCCAAAGTTATTGCAAAGGGAGCAACAAACAGAGCGTCATTAAGAAGGCGTATAGGGAGATGACCATAGTTCTCGATATTTTGAAGTAAAACTACAAATGAGTAGGAGATGATGATGAAGAAGAGGATATTTATAATGTGGAGGTTAACTCGAAGGTTTTTGCGAACATTGTCACGAGACTTGGCATGATGAGCTCAGACGTGTTGTTGTCGCGAACAAGTCGAAGGTTTCAGTTGAGCCCAACTATGAGCAGTGAACAACAATTTGAAAGCAGTATCTTTTAAGCGGGCATGACGAATTAAGTGGCGCTTATAGGATTGATTCCTTGTCAATCCCAAATCAAGGAACCAGATACTGCAAAATAAATGTGACTTCATAATCCTTACTAATGTCAAATATGTGATGTAATTTAAGATATGTCATGTAGCCCCGTTCGAGGATATATACGGAGGGCATCACAGATTACACGGGATCTCCACTTAAGCAAGAAGATAAGAAGGAAAGCAAGCATTCTGGTTAGGTGGGCCTCTTATTATACTTTCTAAAATTATATTAGGCTTCTTATACTTATAAAAATAAAATATTTAATCTTTTTTTTTTCTCACGGTGATCTATTACTTATAAAAATATCATATAAAATTATCACCGAGTAGATGCTAATTCTAACTCACTTCGAATTACCTCATACGTATGATATTTTCGTCAACATAATCGATGACATGAGAAAAAAAAATAAAATTAAATATTTTTTATTTTTAAATATAAAAATATCAATAAAATATTTAAAAGTATAATAATCTAAGTACTAAAAATAACTAAATACAAGAGATAATTTATCCTTTTAATTTTATGCTCTTCTTTTATATATATTATGCCAACATCATACATTTTCTATTGAGATCCTCTCCTCTCCTATCTCGTTGGCATAAGTTGACACTCTCCCACATCTCCAGACTCAATTATTATATGAATAGTTTAAAGTCAATATATCCTAACACTCTCATATGTTATTTAAATCGACATATCTAGATTATATTGTTGTCATGTCCACAAATATTATTGGGATGTGACGCTCTCATGTGTCTTATGCAACTATGCAATTGACACTATTAATATTTCAAGTTGGCGTAACGTGTGTTTTATGTTTGACATTTCCTATATATACGCATATTTCAAATTAGTATTTTTCTTATCGGGATAATTTAAGTTAAGACATCTAAATACATTCATACTATATAAATAGTTCAACAATATAATCTATATCATATAAAAGAAGATGCATATATTATATAGATTATATTATTGTGATGTCCGCAAATGTTATCGTTCATCGCTAGCCATTACCATCAAATCATACTCCGACGCTCTCATGTGTCTAATTTATATTTTTTATACTTCACAACTTGATTTCTTAACACGTCTCTTATATGAGTATTTTAAATCAATATTTTTATTTATCTGGATAGTTTAAGTTAAGACATATAAATACATTATTTTTACATTTTTTGTTGGCCAAAGAACAATTTAAAGTAATTTTTTAATCAAAAATAATCTCATACAAAATGATAAGTGATCTTGCCATCATTTATAATGTATTAATATAATTGTTAATTTAGATTTATACATTTTATATCAGTGATTTATGATTTAGACTCAATGAAATTAAGTTTAATGAGTTATTTATGTCGATTATAGTGCATCATCAAGTATTATAATGTATTATAATATATATTTTAGATCAGTGACTTTTGATTTAGGCTCAACAAAATTAAATTTAATGAATTAATCATGTTGATTATAATGTATTATCAAGTATATAATTGCTAATTTAGGTTTATGCATTTTAGATCAGTGAATTATGATTTAGGCTCGATGAAATTAAATTAAATGAGTTAGTTATATCGATTAGATCATGATATTTTATTATGACAAAAAAATTTCTATAGATTATGTCAAATTTGGACATTGTTTTGGCACAAACATCCTTTTTAGCATAAATTAAACCCTAGTTGACTAAAATATGTTAGGTCACCAATTATGGGGATTGACATAAAAATCCATATTTGCTCAAAAAATTCACTCTTATAATGTTGGGCACAATTGCATAAATCAAACAAAACCAAAATGTCTTATGCCAAATTTTCTGTAAAAATAATAAAAACTTTTTTAATTCTTATATCATAATCTGATTTTTTTATTCCTATATCATAATCTTAAGAAGGCGTATTGGGAGATGGCTATAGTTCTCGGTGTTTTGAAGTAAAACTACAAATGAGTAGGAGATGATGATGAAGAAAGGGTATTTATAATGTGGAGGCTAACTCGAAGGTGTTTGCGTACATTGTCACGAAACTTGGCATGATGAGCTCATCAGATGTGTTGTTGTCGCGAACAGGTCGAAGGTTTCAGTTGAGCCCAACTATGAGCAGTGAACAACAATTTGAAAGCAGTATCTTTTAAGCGGGCATGGCGGATTAAGTGGCACTTGTAGGATTGATTCCTTATCAATCCCAAATCAAGGAACTAGACAGATACTACAAAATAAAGGTGACATCATAATCCTTACTAATGTCAAATATGTGCTCTCATTTGAGATATGTCATGTAGCCTCATTCGAGGATCACAGATTACACGGGATCTCTACTTAAGCAAGAAGATAAGAAGGAAGCGAGCGTTATGGTTAGGTGGGACCCGATGCACTGGTTTAAATGTGAATAGCTTTGACCCGAAGCCCACGTCACCATTGGAACCATCGGCCAAAGCTATTCACATTTAAACTAGTGCATCGGGTCCTACCTAACCAGAACGCTCACTTTCCTCTCATCGTCTCTCGCTTGTCGTCTTGCTTAAGTGGAGACCCCTGTAATTTGTGATGTCCTATGTATCCTCGGACGGGGTACATGATGTTTCTCGAATGGAAGAAGCACATATAAATTTGACTTCAGTAAGGATTATAATGTCGCTCACTTTCGTTGCGTAGTATCTGGTTCCTTGATCCGAGATTGACAGGGAATCAATCCTATGAGCGTCACTTAAATCCGCTTGGAAGATACTACTTTCACATTGTTGTTCATCGCTCGCGGTTGGGCTCAACTGAAACCTTCCGCCCGTTCGCGTCAACAACACGTCTGAGCTCATCATGCCAAGTCTCGTGACAATGTCACCCGACTCCACAAAACCCTTCCTTCGAGTTAGCCTCCACATTATAAATACCCTCCTTCTCCTCCTCCCCTTCACCATCATCTCCTACTCATCTGTAGTTTTGATTCAAAACACCGAGAACTATGGTCATCTCCCTAAACGCCTTCTTAATGACGTTCAGCTGTCTCTCTTTCACGCTCTGCTTGTTGCTCCCTTTGCAATAACTTTGGAGGCCAACGAAGGAGAGGGGAGTCTCACGAGCTTGTTGCTTGCTCTGTGTGAGCCAATGCCGAATCGAGAAACTTGGTGCTCTCCAAAAAAAATAAAAAAAAATGGTTACGCGGAGCACTTTGATCCGTTCGACGAGCAGCTCCTGTGCGCCGGTGTGTTTTTTTTTTATCGAGAGGGGAAGGGATGTGAATCCAATGTGATGGAGGAGGCTTACCGCACCATGAAGATAAGGCAGAACGTTGGCGGGTTGATGACCGCTTCAGTCCGCACGCCGGAAAGGATCACCACCCTCGACGGTCGGAAGCTCCCAACTCCAAGATTCGTCCAAATGAGTGCTGTGAGGGGCCTTCTCCACCCGGTACGACGGAAGGAAACATTATCCATGTATGATCTTTCTTCCATCTACGATCTCTTAAATATGATGATGTCTTCTCCCTCCGTGCAGAATGCCAATGCTCACAGCATACTGTATGTGGTGGGACGCCGAGGCCTGACCGGATTTGATGGCGAGCTTCGTCAGGGTCAACCACTGGTTGTTCCGCAGTACTTTGCGGTGACAACTCAGGCACAGCACGAGAGCCTCGACTGGATCTCCATCAAGACCAACGATAATGGTATAGTCAACCACTGCGGCATGCCGGTGGAGGTGCTAAAATTGACCCACCCCTCTTCACTCCCAAGCACAAGAGAGGAGAAGAGTGTTGCTGCAGACAAATATGGCCTCTAGGGTTTTGTAACAAAAAAACCTCGAATGAAGTCTCAGCTATTAATTAGATGTTCCTTGCATAAAATATAGATCAGCAAATTGCACTAACCTCGCTTTCTACTGTCAGTTGTTGAAACTTCTCATTCCTGCAATGCTGCATGATCTCACTTGTTTCTTTGTGAAGTTGTAAGATGAGAGGCTCCTCCGCTGCATACAACACACGACCTTCAACTCTTTTATGCATCTGATCGACGTCCTTCTTCTTCCGGATGTGTAACAGAGTCAGAATATTGCATCTTTTCCTCTACAATCACCCTTACTTTTCTCAGTCGGGCTGCTGATCTCACTGCCAAGATTATTTCTAATCTCATGGAGTTGAAATATCCCTGTTATGATCTACCAATCTCTCGGGGTGATTAGAAATAATCTTGGCAGTGAGATTAGCAGCCCGACTGAGAAAAGTAAGGGTGATTGGAGAGGAAAAGATGCAATTTTCTGACTCTGTTACACATCCGGAAGAAGAGGGACGTCGATCAGATGCATAAAAGAGTTGAAGGTCGTGTGTTGTATGCGGCGGAGGAGCCTCTCATCTTACAACTTCACAAAGAAACAAGTGAGATCATGCGGAGTTAAGAGCAACGTTGACCGACCGACCTCCCTCCAGATTTGTAATAGTCAATGCAGCGTTGAAGGATGAGAAGTTTGTGCAAAAGGAGGTGCTGCTAGTTGTTGTTGAACTATATGTTATGCAAAGAACATCTAATTGCTGAGACTTTATTCGAGGTTTTTTTTTATACAAAAATGCCTTATTTGCCTGCAACCAACACTCTCCGTTACATTTACGTTTTAGCTTACGTTTTAATTGATAGTTATAGATTACGTTTAAATATGATTCACCTAATACATCATGAGGATACATACTATTTTTTGATACTTCAAGAATTTTATTTTTTATCTAAAATTATTAGGATATTATCTTTTTCTTTTTTTTTGTGATGACAAACGCAATATATTTATGATTTAATACAAGTTTATTATAAAATTATGTATGATGGTTTATACATAACTAATATAAATCTTGAGTTTGTAATGACTCTATAGTCAAATATTTGAAATAAAACGTTAGTTTCATAAACTTCTTCAGATCATATAATTATATCTATAGATCATTTCACATTTATAGATGACCCAATCAAAATAAAATATTAAAAATTATCATATTCGATAAGGATGGTAAATTTTATGGATAAAGATCGATATTTTGATCTTAGATTCCTATATAATAGTCAATCAGTGAGAGTGATAATATCAAATTTTAATATTGAAGAGATACAATTTGATGCTCCCTTTATTATTTCTTATTCGAGATATTATTGTTCATTAAAATAATAAAATAATATTGATGAACTCTTATATGATGTTGATGTGATTACTAATGATCTTGTTGATTAACCATAATCGATAATTTATAGAAGATCTCAAAAGAAAAGGAGCTCTATCATCTTTTATGATTATGTGTAATATTTACAAGAATCAAATTATGATATAGGAATTAAAAAACCCTTATGATTTTCACAAGTTATGAAAATTGATGATTCTAAAAAATAATATAATATAATATAATAAGAA
This sequence comes from Ensete ventricosum, assembly GCA_029747655.1. Taxonomy (NCBI): domain Eukaryota; kingdom Viridiplantae; phylum Streptophyta; class Magnoliopsida; order Zingiberales; family Musaceae; genus Ensete; species Ensete ventricosum. The sequence continues at coordinate 4,199,613 of JAQQAF010000003.1, forward strand.
TCAAAATTAATAGACTGTAATAATGAAAATTGAACGGTGTTTGAAAATTATCAACTTGTGCAATAATTATAAAAAAAGTTGATTATAAATTAGTCTTCAAAACTAAACATGATTCAAAAGTTAATATTGAATGATATAAAGATAAACTTATAATAAAAAAAATTATTTATAAAGAAGATATCAAGCGTCATGATATATTTTTTCTAGTTTTAAATGGATTCAGTAGAAATAGTATTGATATTAGTGTCATATTATGATCTTAAGTTATCACATGTGGATATGAAAGTAAATTTTATGAATGAGAATTTAGATAAGAAAATTTATATTAAGCAACATAAAGGATTCACGAAAGCTTACAACCAACGATCTTAGTTGTGCTGAATATTTC